>JAJGQD010000029.1:0-400768 GCA_020882685.1 Aphelinus atriplicis
AAAAAACGCTCCGATTTCCCATCATTTTATTTGGTCACTTCTTTTTCAACGTCCGACATCTCCATCAAACTGTTTTTCGCATCAGCTGAGATACAGTAGTCATCACGTGGTGCGCGACGTTGCCAGTTCGTACCGTCTCACTAACAGAGTCAACGTGAAGATGAGAGTGTCATGCACTTGACTACGAAGGTAGCGAGAGGACCTTTAAGGAAAAAAATGATCTCTGAAAACTCACCTGAATTCTCACCTGAGATCTCACCTGAGATCTCACCTCAGTTCTCATCTGAGATCTCACCTTACATGAACCTGAAAATTTTTTTTCGTGTTGATACCAAATGATGATATAATTTGTCAATCCATCCAAATTCTATATCGACCCCAATTTTCACATGTTGCCAACATTCAATGTTAGTCCTGTACATTCTGAGAAAAAAAAAGTGCTATACATTCTACTGTACAATCTCATGCATTCAAAAAAAAAATTATCTCTGAAAACTAACCTCAGAGCTTACCTGAGATGAACCTAAAAATTTTTAATAGTGTTGATACCAAGTGATGATATAATTCGTCAATTCATCCAAATTCTATATCGACCCCAGTTTGTACATGTCACCATATTTCAATGTTAGTCTTGTACATTCTACTGTACAATCTGATGCATTCAAGAAAAAAAATGATCTCTGGAAACTCACCTATTATCTCACCTGAGATGAACCTAAAAATTTTTAGTAGTGTTGATACCAAGTGATTATATAATTCGTCAATTCATCCAAATTCTATATCGACCCCAATTTGTACATGTTACCAAATTTCAATGTTAGTCCTGTACATTCTACTATACAATCTGATGCATTCAAGAAAAAAAAATAATCTCTGAAAACTCACCTGAGATGAACCTAAAAATTTTCAGTAGTGTTGATACCAAGTGATGATATTATTCGTCAATTCATTCAAATTCTATATCGACTCTAATTTTCACATGTTGCCAATATTCAATGTCAGTCCTGTACATTCTGAGAAGAAAAAGAAAAAAATTTAAGAAAATAAAATGATCTCTGAAAACTCACCTGAATTCTTACCTGAGATCTCACCTGAGGATTTTCAGTAGGGTCGACCTCGAAACTCCTCCCCCTCGAGGAACATCATTCTCGAAACTCCCCAGGGCCCTGGAGGTGACTGCTTGCTCACCTGCTACGTCTGTGAAGTGCGGGTCTTAATTGTGCTGGTGTTTTCAGGGCTGCAGCGGACCAGACGCTGTCATTCCAACTCCAGCTCCAGCTCCAGCTCCATTGTCATCTCAGCAGCTTCCAACACTCCAGCCGCTTCAGCAGCACCTCAACAGGATGGAAAAGGATTAGTGGTCAGCTCTGGGACTCGAGCTGACCACCAAAGACCAGTCACCTCCAGCAGCGAGTCAACAATTGGTCTTGACGATGGGCGAGCCCCATCGTCCACCACATCAGGTAAACACTCCCTAACTTATCACTCGAGAGCTATCATTATTGATACATATTTATGTTCCAGGGCTGGGCTGAGGAGGATGCTGTACGCATCTCCTCCTCAAGTGCGTCAAGAGCTCTGCCCACCTCTGAAGAGTAATATATAGTAGTAGGCGGGTAGGTAGGCTAGATGGGAGAATTTAGGCTCCTGTCAACAGAGCCTGCGCTCTCCCCGTCATAACACATTGTCATTTGGGACGAGACCAATAGCTCTAACCAGGCAACCAAGGTTGTAAAATATCTACAGCCACACGTGTACTGGTTTCATGAACTCACCAGCTACATGTCATAATCCAAGTGTATTAGGAAATACAGGTGAAATACATTAAAGAAGGTACGATAATTCAAGTGGTATTATGTATCTTTTAGGGTTTCCTGTGTTTCATTATTCTATTTTATTCTATTCAAATGGTCGTAACTGGATCACCATTCTGATATAAAGCTTATTTCAAAGCTTATGAACCAAGGATTGAAATAAAATTTTTTCGGCCCAAATTAAAGGTATGATGGAGTCTTTTATCATGTATACGTGTAGATAAATACGTTTTGAGGTTAGGAAGTTACTTTTTCAAATAAAAGTAAGTGATTTATAACATCTTTTATTCCAGTAAAGTTTTAGATTTGATGAATATTTCATGTGTAAATCAGGCCATGAAGTTGATAGAAATGTGAAAAAAATCTGAATTATCAAAAATTGAGTGAATTTTGTTATATATGTTAATAAGACATCTATAAAAATTATATAGTGTTCAGGTGACTATTTACAACAAATTGCGTAAAAAAATATTGCCCATATACATACATACATACATACATATATATATATACTAGTGTGCATACTGTTTTGATTTTTTGCATTTTTGAATAATAATTACATTAATCAAACAGAAAAATGGTTACGTATGTATATATATATATATATATATATATTTATACATATATACACCTATATACAGACATATATATACACATGTCTTGGCGTTACAAGATCAGACAGCCGCGGACCCCACAGAATTTCTGCTGACGGACAGGACAAACGTTTCAGCAGCGCCCTGAGATATCATCGTAACGGAAATCGCACAAACACACACCCCTACGACCACGACGACGGCAGCGCCTACCAGATCAACTGCGACAGAGCAACAACGACTGATACTCGTAATGTTTCCAGACGACACTAGCGAATGGCTAGATAAGGTAGTAGTCGCAGAAATGGTCAGATTGCAGGAAGCTCTCAAAGAATGCGAAAGAGAAAGAGCTGAGCTGATGAAAGAGCATAGGCTCATAAGCAGCACAAGGATGCAAAATGCGCAAGTTTCCAGTGGAACGACTTCAAATAGATACCCAGACCTATCAACGGTACTGTTAGACACAAGCGAAAACCCTAATGACGCCCTAAACCGACGCGTAAACCACCCCCGAAAGAACAAGAGATTATAGAAAAACTTTCAGTGTGTATGCTGCCTCTTGTACCTAAATCTACTAAAACATCATTAGCCTGTGCCAAAGAGGCCCAAAGCGTAAGCGAAGCCAGCGTCTTCGAATCCATTTCAGCCATTCAAGAGGTAAAAAGGAAACGAGGCAGACCCATCGGCTCTTAAATTCGACCCCCGACACCCCCAGTAGCGGGCGGGTAAGCAGATTTAAATGCAAGCACCATCGCAAAAAGGCTAGCCCTTCAGAGAGAGAGAACCACTCAATATTGTTATACTCGGTCCTGTTACCCAATCGAATACTACCAGCAAGGATAGGACCGAATTATCTACCGAAGCGGATAGTGAGAGTTGCTCGAAAAATTTCACGTCAGAGCCAGTAGGAATCCCAATCCCCCTCAAGGATAGAGCTCTCCTCCCCGAATTGATTCAGCCTTCAGAAACGACTGGAAGAGACACCACCTTCAGTGATTCTAACTTATAATCTCGATGTGCCGGAGAGAATGAGTTCGACGATGTGTTTAAAGAGACCACGAAACGTGCAGATACAAAATTAAAATCTACTATGCGGCGCTCTACAGGATAACAAGAAAATGCAAATACATCTAAAGATGCGGTGCCCAATTTTTTATCTACTGACAAGATACAACATATTAAATTGAACCTTCTGTGGGGTACCTTACTCGCGGAGAGAGATCCAGCGGAATCTCTCTACTATCCGAAGGATTCAACCCTTCCACCGAAGAGCAGCTCCACCCCAGCCTCCCCAGCCGAGAAAACTGTGGCCGAGGAAATAATATCACAATGGAGAGAAAACCAAAAAATGTACGCGAAATCTCCGATAGTGAAACATAGAGCTCGTTCTTTGTTAATCTCTACGGTTAATCTTAATCACTCTTCTAGCGAAAAAGAAACCGACTCGGAATCCGAAAAAATTACGGAAACATCTCTTGTCCCCCCCCCCCCCAGACAGCATCAGAAACGATGCGTGACTTTCAACGAGTTACCTCATACGATAACGCCAAGAGATTCCCTCAACGCCTATGTTAATCCGCAGAATGTTAACCTCGAACAGTCAGTTGTGGCACATGGATTAACAGATACCTCCACTCTCCGAGAATTAATGGAGCAAGAGTCTCGGAAGGATAACCCGAAGTTAACGCGACCGCTACTCAAAAATCACTACAAACATTAACTACGAGAGAATTCCTTACTTATCTCAAGGATAATATAATACATTTCATATCGGGAGATGTAAAGTTGAGTTCGGATAACAATAAATTACACAGCTCCACAAAAAAAATTGAACCAGAGACTGGACTATCTCACTCATATGTATTTTTGGCTGCTGAATCCGAATCCGAGGTCCGTTCAGATCCATCACCTTTGCGTTTAGACATAACCTCAAAATAATTTTAAAAATCATCATTTTGCAAAACAAAAAATGTTTTCAGATTTTATATAAAAACTAAATAGAAATTGTCCCTGGTGTTTTTTCAATTTGTCGCATAGTTTACGAGTGAAAAATTCATAAAATTATGAATTTTGAATCCGGCCCATTTGCAGTCAAACTTTCTGAATTTTTTACTCAAAAATTATGCGACGAATCCAAAAATCACTAGGGACAGTTTTCTCCTATATTTTTATGTAAAATGGAATAGATTTCTTTTTTGTAAAATATTGATTTCATCGATATGTCGTCCGTCACATGTTTGAGGTTATGGTTAAACGCAGAGGTGATAGAGCTAAGAGGACCTCGAATTCCGATTCAGCAGTCAAAAATACATTCAAATAGGGTGGTCCAGTCTCTGGTTCAATTTTTTTTGTGGAGCTGTATTATTGAGAGATATAAACGCTAAGATCTCATGAAACAGTTACCTGAAGTTGGCGAAATAATAATTTCTAAACATCGAAATAGGTTTTATTTGAGCCTCGTTGCTTGTGAATCCCCCAATAGCGATATTTTACCCTCAAATCTAACAACCTCATTTAAAAATTCAGCATTAGCACTACAAACCCATAAAATACATTCCGGCTCGCGAGTTACGGAGAGATTACCGACTCGATACCGCGAGGGATTTTCCCTAAAATTTTAACCCAAGAATCAGGAGACTTGCCTCCAGTTATTACAGTATGCTTCGGCTCTTGTTCAGCGCCCCCTGATCATATGAAATCAATCATCATCGAGAACCTGCATAATAGTGCGGGTCCTCGAGGTCACAGGGGAATTCAAAACCTTACCATAGGATACGAGATAAATATCATTGGAAAGACATGAGAGAGGATATCGAGGATTAGATCCGTCATTGCAAAACATGTCAAGTTCCCGAAGTCGTCAATTGACGAACTAAAGAGCCAATGCTAATCACGGATACTCCTCATGAAGTATTTTCAAAAGTCACAGCGACACGGTGGAACCGTTTCAAACCACCACCAGCGGAAACAAGCTCGTTTTGACCATGCAATACCTACCACAGCTATGATCCACAATCCAATGGATCACTAGAACGAAGTCATTCACTGCTAAACAGTTTTCTGCGAAGTCGAGCAGGATCTTAATTAGATTGGGATAAACTTGTACCTTTTTCAATACACGAGTATAACACTTCGGTGCATCGAGTGACTAATTTCACTCCTTTTGAAGTCATTTTCGGCTGAACTTTCAGAACTCCCAAGAGACTATCTTACGAGAATGAATTAGAAACATACTATTCATATCTTGAAAATGTGATAGATAGACTTCGAGAAATAAAAGATATTGCCCGAAACAACTTGACTAACGCTAGATGTCAATATGAAAAAGATTACGATAAAACCGCGAAGCCGCAGAATTTAACCATCGGTATGAAAGTTTTCGTGAAGAAGGAAGCTCGCAAGGGCAAGCTGGAGGCATTTTTCAATGGAACTTCCACTGTAAGAGAAATACATTATAATGATGATATACTGATTGAATCTCCTAATGGAAATATCACATTCGTTCACATGGATAGGGTAAAACGAGCTTACGAATGAAATCTCGTGAATTTCAGACATTCCATACCCCAGAAGCTGCCACACTGATCAACTCGACCAGCGCACCCCACCAGACAAAGGTCCATCATTATGCAGCCGCCTCCAGCGAGCCTGACGGATATAGAATCATCATTCTGAGGAATAACCCGGGTATTTATCACGAATACCTAGAAGGGACAAGGTTAATCCACCTACAATGGAAGATAACGGTCAACCTGGATCTATCCAAGTTCGATGGATCCATTTCAATGGAGGACAGATAGACTCAGAACCACGTACAAGAAGTTTTTCGATAGTTTACATTATAATTACGACACCCTCTTACCCATGGCGACCCTAACACATACCCTACGAACAATAAAATTTATGCACGACGATTTATTAAACTATATGAAGGAACCCGATATACCTAAACTATCCCCCCTCCACATTCCCACACATTAGTAAAGAGAGAGGCACCCCTTGAATTCGTGGGTTTGGCCAATAGGAAACTGTTTGGGGTATGATGGATGCTGACGACCGAAAATTACTCTCCAAACAGCTCTCTCAATTGTAGGAGAGACAAACCAATATCTCCGTACTAGAAAGCGAACAGACTTACTCAATTAGATCCAATGTGGAACATCTATACGATACCATCAGCAAAGATCGAACCGACTTCCAATTCTAATATCAAAAATTTTTGAATGCCAATTCTCAAGTGAGCGCGATGCTTAACTCGACTATTTTCGCTTCCGCGATGTTGAAATGGGTCCTGGGTTTTGAGCAATCTTTGAATTCTGTAATTGATACCTACAAAACTTTCCTCCAATCCGTAGATAGTATCACTAAAGGTCGACTTTCTCCCCTAATTTTTGAATATGCTCAACTAGTTTCGATCTTGAATTCCTTGAACGACTTCAAGTCCGGACACACTTTGCCTTGGTAAAAGGGAATGATAACCCCCGAATACCTATTCTCTGTAGCAAAAACCAACGTGATTTCCTTGAAAGGAAAAATAGTAATATCTATGCAGATACCCTTGACTGACGAGTTATCATTTTCGCAATACTCACTGCATAGCTTACATATTTGTGTAAGCACAAATGCTACTAAACTCAACCAAATCAAACTAAAGCAACCTTACATTTTTGTAAGCAAGAATTTCAAATAATACTTCTTAGCCCCCGAGAATTTCGTTACGAACTGTATTTCCCATAACGAAATGCTACTATGTCGTCCCTCGATGCCGATTCAAGACAACTCTCAAAACTAACCTTGAGAATTCGAATTACTCGCAACCCATTTCCTCGATACTCTGAAGAAATGCAATCAAGGTGAACGGTATGGAGGTTTTCTGGAAAAAGCTAATATCTACAGATGAATAGTTGTTCTCTTTCGTAAATCCAACAAAACTCAGGCTGTTTCGCAAAGACGCCCCTATGAAAGAGAATCCTCTGAATAATTCCGTTATTTCGACTATCGACGGAAAATGCACCGTTAACGATAATGAGACCACATTATACGGAGATAACGACTTGAAATCAGCAAGAACATTCTATTGCGAACCAGACCTTGCATACAACGCATCCTTGTCATTGCCTCCCATCCTAAACGAAATCAGCATTAACCACGAAAACCCTTACATTGATGAGCTGAACGTCTAGATGGACAATGGATAGCCAGCGCTGCCAACAAAGGTAAGAGAGAGAGAGAGAGAGAGAGAGAGATTAGATTAGATTAGATTGGTTTTATTTCCTGTACATTATGTTGTACAATATAATCAGTAGTACATATAATTACTTATATCTAACTTAACAGTATGAATAAGGTTAGCTTAGTTCGAATTATGTGAGGTAGAGAAAAAGAGAAAACAAAAAATGATTTAAAAGAAATGATCTAGTGATTTAATGATTTAAGAGCAGTGCAAGCTCTCCCCACGGTCGCAGGCAAGGAGGTGAAGAAATAAGAGTTTTTTGAAAACAGGGAGAGATGAGGCATTAGTTATAATAGCGGGGAGCGAATTCCAAAGATAAGTTGCACTGACATGAAACGACCCACGGAGGAAATCCTGGCGGTAGCTGGGAACAACCAGCTGCGGCCGATAGCCACCCCTACAGGGACGAACACTGGTATTCATGAGAAAATACTCAGCGAGATACGACGGGCTGCCATACCTGAGGATCTTATACACCATGCAGGCCATGAAATAGCTGCGCCGAGTAGATGTCATTAGCCAGTTCAGCTCCTCTCTGTAGGGAGAGATATGCTCGCTCCTTCTCACCCCATAGACGTATCTTATGCCAGTATTAATAAGCCGTTGGAGAACCAGGTTTCTCTCCCCAGAGAGATCGCAGTACACAGCAGAACAGTAGTCAATGATGGGGAAGAGGAGCGATTTGATGAGGTGACACCTGAGCCTCTGGTTCGTACTCCTCCGGAATTTATGTAGGCGGTACATTAGGGCGTCGGATCTGGCAGTAATCGAAGCAACATGCTCCCTCCATGAGTCAATGAAATACAGTATAATATTGCATCTGTTCAAACGCATCCTATATTAAATGAATAGAAGAGGACAAAATTTGGTAGGCAATGAATGGTTATGTTTTCTTTGTCAGACATCTTTTGAACTCTTTAATCATGTTATCTAATAATTTGAAACTGTCATTTGTCGAAAGAATCCTTACTTATGAATTATTTGAGGAGGAACAGAAAATTTCGTGTATTGAAATTTGTTATTCGTTCATATATTTACAATGAATAGAAAGGTGACTCTTTTACGTACTTGGAGACCTGAAAGCTAGAGCTGTCATCAAAGAACTCTTTCCAGACCCACTGCAATCAGAATAAACTTGATTAGTTCTGAAAGAATCATACAAGAGTCATTATCCGATCTTAAGACTCCATAACATTTTGATACGCAACATTTTATCTGATCAGAACTATTAAAGACATTGGATTTCAGAGGGATAGGGATGAGAATATAGTCTCATGCACACATGGTATATGTAAATGGGAATGAAAACGTTATTTGAGATCAAATACATGTATGATCATGCGATTGTTATGTGTTTATAGAATATTCATACGCAACATATCGTCGCCAGGGGGAAAAAAGGATCGATTTCAAGAAAGCACTGAAGGAAGATCTATTTCGAATCGAGCCGTATAGAAAGATCCTTTCCAAATCAAGATGTAGAAGAAGATCTATTTCAGATTCTACTTTATAGGAAGATCTATTTCAGGTTTGATTTTATTCTGCAACGATTTTCCGAGTTCGGAGTTGATGTGGTACGCGACTGTTTATGTGTGTGTGTGTGTGTGTGTGTGTGTGTGTGTGTGTGTGTGTGTGTGTGTGTGTGTGTGTGTGTGTGTGTGTGTGTGTGTGTGTGTGTGTGTGTGTGTGTGTGTGTGTGTGTGTGTGTGTGTGTGTAAGAACATTTAAATGTAATATGCTAAGTTAACTATTCACGTTAAATAGTTTTTGCCTCGATGGTTCCTTGTAGAAATTGGTACGGGTGCACGAAAACTGACATATTGCGTAGCAGTTTCGGGGATGCAAAATGAGCGATTGTGTACTCCGTTGCCATAGTGTCATTTTGACACGCTCTCGCGTCATTGCATGACGCTCTAGCGTTACAAAATGACACTATCGCAACGGAGTGTACAATCACCCATTTTGCATCCACGAAACTTCCACGTAATACGTCATTTTTTATGCCCGTGATGAAAAATATTATGAGCAACTCGCACGGCATAGTTGCCAATAGCATACTTGGGCGACATGTCGCACTCGCTGCGCTCGTGCACCAACGCGCCTGCGTGTGCAATTGGAAACTTTCCGCGCTTGTTACACAATGTACTGATATATAAAATACTTTGCCTTTTTTGTTTACAATGCTATCTTTAATTGAATCATATGTTAGTATACGCTACGCTAGTCTTGTATCGATTTAAGAAGATAAGTAGCAACATACTCTTTTAGTCAATTGGCATCAAATCATCTGGCGTGTGCAATGAAGCTACTGTTAAAATTCGGTAACATTCGATTCAGTACTTTTGGAGCCAAAAGCGAACAAAAAAACGGCTCCCTCTTTATATAATAGTAAGATAAGATAACATATGAAGCTACTTAGACCTGCTACCCATTATTATATATTCGTTCATGGAGGGGGCTGAAAAGGGGGGCTAAAAAGGGGAGCCAAAAAGGGGGGCAAAAATGGGGGCAATAAGTTTGACTGCGGCAGCGGCGTTGGTTTGGCTTCTAATATAGAAGAATATTATTCAGAAATACAGAAATTGCCTTCTGCAGCTGACCAAGACATGCACTAGGCTAACTCCGTTGTGAATCCATATAGTAGTTATCACTCAAAAAGTACAGTGCTATCACAATCAAAAACTGTGGAATAAGAACCTGAACAGTATAAACAACTTTTTTATACTAGGCAAAACGTGGATGATGAAGGTAACTAGACCATCAAAATGAAAAATAATTGTCGGAACTAAATCAAAATCTCAAAAATATTCATTTTCTAGGAAAGAAATATCTTTATTGGTTGGAAGACAATATTTATCTTGCTCTACATAAATTTATGAGTATCATAATTCGCAACACTCTTGGTCATTATTGAGTATATGCAACGTACAACATATAAAATTATTACCATCTAATAGCTCAGGTAATGAAAACCATGATGAAACTCCATTCAGATTTACTGTCAATACCAATTCCAAGTCCTTATGTGTAAGAGTTGAGAATAACTCGAAATCTACATGAACGGAAAATGATTCTTATTTTAGATATAATTAGATTTATGGTATACGTGATCATAAACGCTCATTTTACGCATCGATTTTCGTGCCTTAAATGCGATTTTACGCTCCAGTGTTTTTGCCTAATTATTATAGTTCTAGTGCGTAAAATCCGACTTTACGCACTCTAATCGATGCATAAAATTCGCGTTTGATCACTATGCCATAAAATATTGTATGCAACTCGAGAAATACGATTTCACGCACTCTTGTGACCATCTAGCTCTCGTTCGCCGGCTTCGCCGACGACTCGTGCCAGCTTGTCACACTGGTGCGTAAAATCGCATTTAACGCACTAGTTGCATAATATACTATTACTGATTCAGAAGATGATACTCACAAGGAGACTGCTTGGGATGCGGGTCACCAATCTTGACCAAAATTTTTTTTCCTGTTTCCTGGTTGCAAGGATAGAGAGAATCCAATTTTAGGGTCCAACGCTCCCGAACTTCCAAGATATTAATTAATATCTCCTGGCTGGTGCCGTTGTTCTCGTTCAAAATGACAATATATCATCTAAGACGTATTTCCCTCACTGCACTGCACCTTCACTGTTCTCACTTGAACGCCACATCACATTCTATCCTAGAAAACATACAGAATGAGTGAATTACACGTATACTTACATCCATGTCTTACTTACATAGAGTAAAACATGAAATACATGGAAAAATCAACGATACTCGACTTTTCACTCTGTGCTTGGATAATGAAGCAATAACAACATGTATCCAAGCACAAAGACAAGAAATCTAGTATCATTGGACGACAATTCAGTGTCAGAATTGATTTTCACTCATGAAAACTTCAATTCTGAACATGTGTCGACCAATATCATACTATATCCAATTATATCAAAACTCATCTACTCACAGTTTTCTTCTTGCTTCAATACAATTTCTGGTCCTGTGCAGCATACCTGGAACACAAAAATCATCACAAAGAAATATCTTTCAAAAATATATGTAGAAAGGCAAAGGTTAAGTTTACTTATCTGAATTTCCTTGCATCTTAAATAAAAATCCATCAGCTGCTGCACACGATGAAGCTCCAAACTTGCTGGAGAACACTGTGACGGAAATTGATTTGGAAACTTTTCATACAACGACGCTAATGGTAACCTGCAGCGCAAAGTCGGTAACACAGGTACTGCAGGTGTAAGGAAACGCCCACGCGGGGCAAGGGGGGAGCAAGGCGAGATGTTCGTGGGCCAAGGCTCAGCCCCCGCAAATCCTGCGCACCCCACGGGAGAAATTCGCCTCAGCACAGAAAGATTGCGAGTCCGCAGGGGTCGCACTATAAAAGGGAGCACTTGGGCAGACTGAGCACACTTCGTCACGAACTGCGCGATCGCGATATGGTACTTGTATCGTAGGCTTATCGTCGACTTGACTTGTATTCTCGTTGTACATCTACAATTGTGTTCTACATCAGTTTCAAAATAAGCTCGGAATCACTATCGAATTGAGAATTATTGATTTACCACGGCACCCATCCACTCCTTGTTAATCTATTGCTGACGTGCGTTTTCCGCCTTATCCGACGCAACCCAGGGCCAGAATTCGGAATAACGGTATCAATTGGAGAGCAGAGTTGCCGAGCAGCCTTCACTTCAAAGCTCGTGCTATGCACAATTTCTTAGTGTGGGCTTCGCTTGTATTACATGGACTTAACTGAGGGGTGAAATTCAGAGTTCCATTGAAATTATTGCTAGAATATCTCTGAGTTTTATGGACATTAACTTCGGTAACCAAAATAATATAGCAATATTTTAAATTCATTCATCACAGTGAGTTGCTGAATCAACTTGACAATTACCTTTCTAATACTAATGGTAATACTGAAGTAGAATTATCTTTCCTAGAAATTGATTGATACTCATCAGTCAGTCTTGAGTTTATTCTGTCTATATATAGTGCCAGTTATTTGGACTAACTAGCTATTTTATCTTGTGTGATGAAGGTATTAGGAGATGGAGGTGAGACACGTTCGTCAAAATATGATAATTTTGGTGATATAAGATCTTTTGGTTCAATCTCATCTTTCAGTAATTTTGATCGCCCCGTCCGCGGTTTCCCGCCACGTGTTCTCTCCATCTTGGATTTTTCGAATCTAGGAGAAAAGAGCGGCCCCGGAAAATCCTTGTGATTGCCGTGCATACAGCCTACGCAACGGTGGCGTTTAGTGCCCGTTGTGGCGAGCCGACCCCCAATTAATCAATATCAATAATTTGATAGTCTTATTGTACTTGGGAAATCGAGTAAGGCAAATGTTTATTTACATAATAATATTGTAAATACGCAACATATATCCCGAACAATTATACTCCGGTAACCTATATCTTTCATCAGTCATCACTCCATCCTATATACAACAGAAAGCTAGAGACGACGCTCAAGCATTGTAACTCTCTCCGCGTACGTGTACGATCATAACAGTAACAATGCGCGACATGTTCGAATCGATATGGATAGATATTTTTCACGTTTAGTGTACATACAGACATTTTTAGGATCTCATGTTTTTTGACCCGTAGATTACCAAGAATGAAGGTCCCGAAGTCCGATTCGATAGTTCGATATTTACTTCGTAACAATGCTTCTTCTTTGAGGAAGCAAACATATAATGAATGGACAAGCGAAGTTTGGGTAGGCTTTTCAAATACAGCGTGCGATAGCCTTTCCGTCAAATGTATTGTTATCGCCCAGCCTTGCCCCACCCAAATTTTTGAAAGTTTTTGAAATACTCTCCAATTTGAGACGCTTAGCACGTTTGCAATGCGCATTTTCCCACAGGCTACCTGAGTTGCGCCGAGAAACGAAATTAAAGTCAAGCGCAGATGGATGGATGACAGATTATATGTATGAGTGTAGGAATGCGCTGAGGGAGACGCATCCATGCGACGGATGGCGAGTTGCACGTAGTGTACGGGAATCATGGGGACAGCTTGCATTTTCTTTGCAGCTGACCAACGTTAGAAGGTATGAATGTCGACTATAAGATATACTCTCATCGGCCTGTATGAAGTTACGAGCAGCCAATTTGTGCGAGAATGTTATTTAATAAGTGCGAGTTGCACGCGGCAACTGCGCAGCTTCGATTTAGTTAGAAACGGCCATAGGATATTTCCTTATCGCCACGTATAAGTTGACAAACAGCCAGCGGGCTTTCGACCAGCGACGAACGAATCAGAATGAGTAATTCGTGAGATTCAACCGAAATAAGCAAGGAAATCGTATTGATTACATAATTCTAAAAAGCCAGACTCCAGGCTCACGTGGGGGCCTGCCATGCTGAAAATGTTCGCTGTGGGCATAGGGCCGCTAGTTGAACATGGCCGTTGCGGAAAGTAAGGACGTGAGCTGGACATGGTTGCCACAGATTCGAGGGGGAGTGAGTAGGATGCGAACTCTATAGTTAATACATTAGCCTGGATAAAAGTACTAGAGTAGAGTCCGGACATAGGATACGGTTATTATTTCTTCCTTCGTAACGAACGGGTCTATCCGGTATGTCTTTGTTTTCTTCCCATCAATCACTACAGTAACAGTTGAAAGAATCAAACAGCTGTATTTTGTTAATGGCGAGGATTCCCTTATTAAATATCCCTGACAACAGTTTTGAGGTAGGTATTGACTCGATCCCACTCCTACCCTTCTTCAATGACCTTGAGTAGCTGATTAGCCGGAAAACATCATCGAGGGTTAGGTGAATAAAAAAGAGACATCTCCGAAACCTGTGATTGTGAGAGGAGATAGATATAAATATCAGAGTTGGAATTAATGGGTGTTGGGGTAAAAATGCCCATCCTGTATCAAGTTGGTCTCGATCATCGCTGGCGATCGAGCCCACCGTCTATGGCGTGATTGATCACGCGTCGACGTTTGATTGCCAATTATTAAAGTAGAATGGTGGGCCCTTCCGCTGACTGTCTAAAGTCGGCGACAGTTCGCGCCACGAAACAGTTGCAAAAACAGTTGCACATATTCAGTCCGCGAGCCAAGGCAGCAGCTCTCGCCATAAGACAGTTGCAATGGAGTAGTCCGCGAGCAATCCCACTCCCGCGAACACAACTTCGACACACCTTGGGCTCCAGGGTCCCAAAAAAACAGCCCGTCCCTTCAAACAAACTCCCTTTCACAACCATGTGCGAGTACACGCTACAACGACCATAGTTCGGTCGTTGTTACGAATGAGGAAAGTTGTCCTTTAATGAGTCTTGAGAGAGTGATGGGAAACACCACTCTTCTTTGTTCTTGGCACCTCATTCTTAGATGAATTTGTTGAATGTGGAACTGCTTACCTCGATCAGTCGAAAGGTTTTTGGCACGCTTTCTAACCATAAATTAAAAATAATATTATTTCCTATCCATATCGACATGTTTTGACACATGAAGGTAATAATCTAACGGAATGAGTACTATCTAGGTACTCGGCTGTTACACACAACAGGATTACCTTGTTTTCTGGTGAGTTAACATCGACGATCAACGTAATTCCGAGAACTGGATATAAAAATCAGTGTGACTCCGTGTGTGTGTGTGTGTGTGTGTGTGTGTGTGTGCACGCGCGCGCGATTGGACCATTTCTTCGGGAGTTATTGCATGCAAAAATAAAAAGTGGTCACACACGTACGTTTGTACATACATACAGACATTTTTGAATTTCAATGTTTTTCGACTCATAGATCACGAAAATCGAGGTCCCGAAGTCCGATTCGATGGGTCGATTTTTGCCCATCACGAAGCTTTCTCTTTGAGATAGCAAAATACCTTGCAGACAAAAATCCTCAAAAATAAAAATTGAATGATCAACAAGAAGAAGGTGTGAGTCAATGTGCGTTTATGGTTGTGATTATGTGATTATTTGTTGTCTAGAGTGTTACACTGGGAAGAGCACTCACCGGATCTTTCGGGATCACGGTTTTTTTTGTGTGTATTTGTATGGAATGTCTTCACTGTGGAAAACACCCCACCAATTGCTCGAAATAACAGTGTACATGAGTGTAAGGCAAAAATTCTTTCAAAAGTCTCCCAAACCATATACGTGTCATCATTAAGTTTCATCGTGTAAGACATCTCAAGAAGCTCATTCGATTTCAAAATTAACATTCAATACTGACCTTGCCCCCAGGATTCCAGTTAACTCTCCAGGTCTCACAGCTCCTCTTACTGGAAAAAAAAAATCAATTCGAGAGTAATTCATGATTTGAAATATACTTTCAATATACAGCAATATGGAAGGTCAACAAGAATATGTGATTGCGTGTACTCCCAAACTAAATTCTGGACAGAGGTGAAAGGCAACGGAAGATGAAAAGAGGGAGATTGATTATCCAATCGATCCATTGATATTCCATTTAGTCATACAGTTGTTACCTTAGATCAGGCCAGATTGGGCTATTTTTTCACAAATTAGTGATCATAAGTTTGGGGTCTTATTGTATTTTGGCAATTGTTTTTCTGCGAAATTTTATCTAAAAAAAAATAAAAATTATTCGCCAAAAAAAATCGTCAAAAATAAAAAAAATCCCTCATTTCATGATCAATAATTTGACAAGAAATCGCCTAACCTGGCAACTCTGCCTTACATCTTATTTTTTTCGGTGAATAATAATTTTTGGATCCTGTTTGATCCAGATCATTTCCATTCCAAGTTTTGGCTGAATTTGGTAACTTAAACAATGCCAAGCTTGGTTATGGTTGGGTTAAGTTTTTGTGAATCTTCTTTTCATCAATCATTCTCACGTAGCATGATCCTCAGTTAGTGGTGTGATTTTGTCAGTTGGAAAATGGTTTTGAACCATGTTAGGGCGCAATTTCACCTCAGGCAATGTCGATAAAAATGATTTTCTGAGGTATTCAAGACTCTACGGAGAAAAATCCATGGGGATTCATTGAGTTGAGTTTGAATTTATCCCGCTGTCGAGCTACCTGTTAGAGGCTTGATTGATTGATGGCAGTCACATTTTGGTACCCATATTTGCGCGTAATTGTTAAAAATTGTGGATAATTGATCACTAGAATCTATGCAGTTCGGTGAAATATAACGGACGGATGTAACACTACAAAGTAGCATGTGACCTCAATGAATCAGAGTTATTGATTCGATACGGGTTATCATTGTGGGATATGTGGAGAGATAAAAAAGTTTATTTATCAAGGAATTGATAAAGTCTAAGAAACATTATGGAAGAGTCGCTTGATCTGGATGTGTTCAGCTGTACTGATTTGATCAATAAAAATGCATTATTCTGACTAAATGCATTTGTACTAAAGTTTCGTGAGAATACGCCATACTTAGAGGTACTGGACGACGTTCGGTACCTGACATTATGGTGAACGGGTATTAGACGAATGATCGATTTTTGAGGGCCAATCCAGTATGGAAATTGTCAAACTGTTGTGT
Source organism: Aphelinus atriplicis (assembly GCA_020882685.1). Taxonomy (NCBI): domain Eukaryota; kingdom Metazoa; phylum Arthropoda; class Insecta; order Hymenoptera; family Aphelinidae; genus Aphelinus; species Aphelinus atriplicis. The sequence goes on from JAJGQD010000029.1 coordinate 17,144, forward strand.
ATAAAGCTAACAGTAATGGTCTTATATACCATTTGCTGCGTTGGTGCATTTGTTTCAAGAAACATTGTTCAGCTTCTTCTATGTGTGACTGAGTTATTGTACATCTTCCATCTTATCGAGAGTACGTTGGTACATATTGATGTGCAGAATTTCCGAAATAGATCGTTTTTGATAATTTGCAGCGCGGTTTGTTAACCGCTCTTTTACCATTTTTAATCCCCGACCTTTCGGAGGAGACTTATATAAAAGAATTTGGATTGAAAACTGCTGGGTTTTGCAATCCTGAAAGACCGTTGCCGTATCCGCGTGGAGAGGGACTTATTATGTAGACCGCTCGTGGAGCGTATGTGCGTGCAGTTGTTGCAGCCCTAGCAGCGTGCGTCGCCAAGCAAGGCGCATAGACCATTGGTGTGCGGTCCATGCGCTCTCTTACCGAAGCACTACAGCGTGAGTGCCACTGGTTGCGTGGCGCATCGTCAGTTGTGGGAAAGGAGGAGCGGCTGCTGCGTCTCCTCGGCTCTGCAGTTCTATCAATGCGGCCACGCCTTCCGTGGTTGTTCAGATGATAGGAGGTGTTATACATAATGATTATAAAACGAATGCGCCGCCGTGGATATATTTATGCATGCGGCTGACTTATTAGAATAATTTTAATAGCAAGACTAGCCCGTTCATTGTGATTTCTTAGAATAAAGATCAATTGAAAAAAATGATTATGTAATATGCCACGCACTGGCCATGCTCCATTCTTGAGATGCACGGTGGAGTGTAACGCAATCATCGCTTGCATGAACCATAATCATCTGTAGATCATAATGCAGCGCGTATCGATTATCATATGCCGTGTTTCTCTCACTCATACACTCGTTCATACAATTATCTTCTCTGCACTGTCAAATACCTGAGCTGTTTGCGTCATCGTTCGATTTGTGTGGGGTGGGGGCGTGATGAAAATTAGATCTTGTCTTCATTGATGTCGGGGGGGAATCGGTGGAAATTTCAAGATATTGGGCGAGGCAAGGCTAGGCCATAACGCCTCCATCCCAATGTCAGGCCAAGGACTACTGGACCGAGGACTGTCTGGAAATCTATTATTGTACTAGTACTGCGGCGCCTGAAGGTAACGTTCGGTGTGTAGTTGCGTGTCACAGTGGCATTGAGACACTTCTGGTTCTTATGGGCGCACTTGAGACCACCTGGGGTCAGGAGTTTATTGTATACGGTATCAAATATTGCATGAAATTGTGCGATTGTGATCGTCAGGGAGGCTTTGACGACGGCCTCTTCATATGCATGCTCGTCCCAGTTCTACGGGACGCCTTTACATTTGCCATTCTTGCAAACCACACCTGCCAATATCACTTGATGATACAAAGTTTTATTGAACTAAAGTTTGTCCGTTGATTGTTTGTTATATTCGGATTGTCCGTAGATGTTCAGATTTCTGCACGCCTCTTCCGAAAATTGGTGCACGTATGATTCTTGAAACATCGTTAAGCGATGCGAAAACATTCCGTACTTTTCGATTGTTTTATTCACACACTGAATCACCAAGGTTAACATGGTCGTTGATCTTTGAAATAACTGTATGTTCATTTTCTGGATCTCTGGTTGTTGTTTTGAGAAGTCGCAGTCTCTAATTTCTTTTAATGACACGGTTGTGATTGCTGGTCTTCCCGCCTCAAACAAATAACCGATGATCTCCGCTCCAGCATAGGCAAAGACTGGAGTCCACAACATGGTCAACAGTGCCAACTTAAGCCGATGTGAATATTGTATAAATCGACGGCCCTTACGAAAAAAAGCAGATTTCGGCTTCTTGGGCGAAAAAGAACCACATTTCAGCTTCTCGGACGAAGAAATGCACATTTCAGGTTATTCGCGATACGGTAGAAAATTAATTGCGCATTACCACGTAGTAAAATAGTACATTGCTCGTTCTCACACACTCTGACGAGTATTGAGATACTCATTTTCATATATCTTATAATTTATTATACTACAATTTTTCATTATTTCTCGCTTATCTGACTTCTTTCATTCGTCACACACACAGGCACAAATCGTAAAAAATGCCAGAATAATCAGTATGATTTCTCCGTGACTGGGAAGGAGAAAGTATTCATTTCAAAAGCTGGCTGAAGAAAGATACATTTTGAACCTGGCTTCAAAAAGAGGGCCATTTCGAATGAAGTGGCCATAGAGAAAAATTCATTCCAGATCAGGCGATATAGTAAGATCCATGATGATGATCCGCTGGAAGTTAACTCTTTACGTCAAACGATATTGTCTCGATGGTTTCACACGAAAGTCGGTATACGTAGATTTTTCGGATCGCTGATTACGAATCTGGCCTCAGATTTTTAAAATTCAAATTAGATCATTCAAGATGGTGGACACTAAAATTTCAAATTTACTGGATTTCGATGAAACTTCGCATACAAGGGTTTTTTGGGTCGCTGATCATGAATCCGGCCTTAGATTTTGGAAATTCAAGTTAAAACCTCTAGGATGGCCGATCGAAGTTTGATAAGATACTGGATTTTGATGAAAATTATTATGCATAGGTTTTTGAGGTCGCTGGTCATGAATTTGGCCTCAGATTGAAATGAGCCTAAACCCTAAATACGTTCGACTCGAAGAAGAAAGCATCCATTTCGAAGCTTATCTGAATGAAGAGCGATTTCAAATTCAACTTCATAGAGAAGCCGATTCAAGAGTAATTTTATTTCTTGTAGTGTTCTTTTGAACGTGAACATATAGAATTCGAATAATCACTGTGTCCGTTGAGTTGATGGACTCATCCGTTGTTTCAATCAGTTTTTTTGCTGTCTCAAAGAGGAAGCTTCATGAAGGGGCAAAAATCAAGCTTCCGATGCAACTTTGTACTTTGATTTCCGTCATCTACGGGTCGAAAAACTTGAAATCCCAAAAATGTCTGTACGTACGTACGTGCGTACACTGATAGAGAATTAAAGTATCGGTTACTAGATTTTTACTAGTTTTTCTAGTACCGTACGAGAGAAAATGAATCATATTAGTAAACTTTACTATCCAAAACATCACTAGAAATAATCGTCGCCTGCGAATAAGAAGGGGCCAACTCAGCGTTGGAAAAGGCGCCGACTCGCCATCCGGGCAAGAAGGGGCCAACTCCAGTTCGTGCAACAAGGGGCCAACTCGCAGTCAAAAAGCTACCGAGTTGACTCCTTATTGCACGGACTGCGAGTTGGCCCCTTATTGCACGGATGGCGAGTCGGCCCCTTTTCCAACTGGACGCTGAGTTGGCTCCTTTTCCAACCGGACGCTGAGTTGGCCCCTTCTTATCCGGAGGCGACGAAATAACATCCATTGATCGATTCATGAGACATTCTACTAGTATGTAACACTCAGAAAAATTTCCTTATCGGAATCTGCTATATGATATCGTAAACGGAATCATTGAAGAATCTACTATAAATATCATCAAATTAACTTAATTTGTGTAAATAGCCCTCATGTTTCATGAGGTAGGTGTACCCAATATGCGCCACCCTTCGTATTTCATATATATGCGCGTCTAGATATCGCCGTGGCACAGGATCTTGTCGGCAATACTAAATGATGAGGAAGTAAAACATTTTCACCGAACAGGAACGCTCACACCAACTTTTTCAAGCTTTTTTCTCCATTTTTTCACTAATTTTGAATCTCGATCTAATTTCGCTCAGGTAAGAGCGAATTTTTTTTAAAACCCTTGAACTGGGCCAAAAAAATCGAGCGATATATCGTTCGATGACTTGATATCCCATTTACATCATCCAATTTCTTTTTGCACTTTATTCCCTTTTTATCAACCGTTTTAATAGCTCTTCGTTATTTTTATCAAATGTACCCAATATGCGCCACCCCTATTTTCTTGTTCTAGCTGCTGCAATCAACCCATTGATGGTAAATATCCGCAAAGCATGGTCGGAAGACAATTTAGTTCAAGCTGTGGAACAGGTCAAGAAAGTCGAGATATCGCAGAGGATGCCCTACTGAAAATTCTCAGGTTAGATCTCAGGTAAGATCTCAAGTGAGAATTCAGGTAAGTTTTCAGAGATCATTTTTTTTCTTAAATTTTTTTATTTTTTTTCTCAGATTGTACAGGACTAACATTGAATGTTGGCAGCATGTGAAAATTAGGGTCAATATAGAATTTGGATGAATTGACGAATTATATCATCACTTGGTATCAACACTACTAAAAATTTTTAAGTTCATCTCAGGTGAGATCTCAGGTGAGTTTTCAGAGATCATTTTCTTTCTTGAATTCATCAGATTGTACAGTGGGATGCACAGGACTTACATTGAAACTTGGTACTGGATTCGAAAATCAGGGTAAACGGGCCTGGAATCGAAAGCGGATGGACTTGAAAATCTAAGTGGGTGGACCGATTGGTATAGAAAATTGATCGATTTGAAAATTCAAATTGATTGACCTCAAAAATCATTTTGATTTATCTGTAAGTGTCAAAATAAATCCTTTTGTAATGACCCCTCTCTACAGTTCCAACTCGAGGTAATTTGACCTGAAAATTAAATTAGGTATACCTGAAACTCCAGGTGGTCAAACCTGGATGTCTCGATGGCTTGGGAATTTAATTGAGAGTACTGTTTGATTCGAGGTAAAATCAAGATAGAAATAAAGGTTGAAACAAATGTAAAACCGAGTTAGGAATCTTGGTTCACAGACCTGGTATTCCAAATAGCAGAAACTGATAATTCATGTGAAAGGCCAGATAGATGCACTATCTGTATTTACTACCTCTATAAACATTCGTTATAAATCCTGGAAATTAAAGTTGGATTCCTTGTGAATGGACCTGAAGAAGTTAGGCTGATCAGCCCGGAAATGAGAATCAAGGTAGATTTACCTGAATTTACCTGAAAAACTATATCGATTGACCTGGGAATCCATGTGTATTGATCGGGAAATCCACTCAGAAATCCTTAATCCACCTGTCATTGTGATCGAGATTCTTATCGAATACAGGTCAATTGACCTGGAAACCCACCCCGATATACCTGAGAAATCATCAGGTGTCGCGTCAGTGCCACCGACGACAAGTATGCGCAGCAAGCGCTCGTGGGGACGCGACTAGCCATTATATACAGCCCAATGTCGTGTTCAATCTCACTTTTTTAATTATTTTTGTTTTACCGCTGTCCTGCAGTCTTGTAACAGTTATGAACTAGAACTACGTTCACTTACGATTACTCTTGTCAGAAAAGTTTCATCGAAATCGCTCTAGTTATATTTGAAAATAGAAGATTGAGTCGGCTAGCAGACGGAGTGCACCAGAGCGCTTGAAAATTTGTCAAAATTCAATATTTCAAGAGTACGCTATGGGTATACAAGCGAGCGCCAGCGGTGCCCAGTGATGAGAGGGTGACGGCCGGTGAGGTTGGTTACCACTGCGGCCGGTCGACTGCGCATGTACTTATATTGCACGCTCTCGAGTGAGCTCAGCTATGTACTGTGAGATCCGCTCAAGTTAGTTGCAGGTTAGCTCGCGCAGTCTGGTGCAGTCCAACGGAACAACATTAAAAATCATCAGTATATATTATGAATATAATATATAAGGAACCTCTGGGAGTGAAGGAGAAATGTCAAATAAGTTATATATTACTTTTTGGATTTTGATTTTATTTTATTACGTCTTTAGAGGGTCCCGTAAGAAAGTTGCTTTGTGAGAACTTATTTTTTTCTAGGTTAGTAATCAAAACGCTGTTTTACAAGGCGAGTGGAATGGATCAAAACGAAAAGCTAGTGATTATGTTTGTGAGGCCGACGAGAATGGTATACTCTCGAAAAGACATCGAGAGATGGCGGGAATCAGTAGGATCGAATCTCAGTGTTACTGACGGTGACTCCGATTTGGATCATAAAAAGCTCAATGTGTTTCAGCACCTCACCAGACCGAATAATGCTGTGGTTTCTAGCTATAACATTACTAGCGTACCTTACAAACAGACAAGAAAATTGTTCAGTGAAAGTCGCAGTAGTATTTCTAACCAGCATCAAACATCAGAGAAAAGTGAATGGGGGAAATTTATTTTAACAGAGGCACAAGGATTCTTTGTTAAGGAACCTGTCAGAAGGGCATCGCTGTTCAGTCTTTCCTCTTCCTTGCCAAAATACGCTGACTCCAGTAGAATCCCAGGTAGGAAAAATTCGGTATAAGAAATCAATGAATACGGATGTGTATTCTGCAGTGAAATGATCCTAACAGAATTACTATTGTTAAAAAATGATGAATTTTTTTATTTGTTTCAGATGGAAATAAACTTAATAGGCCTTGGCATTATTCCAAGATGACGCCAAAAAAAACGTGTCAGATGAACAGCACTTAAGAAAAAAGCAGCAAAAACATTGATGATCGTCCAAAATTAAATTCAAGCTGCAGCGTAACAAAAATCACCACAAATTCTCTTAAGGGCAAGCTGTCAGCCAAAAAAGTTCTAGATCAAAACTTTATATCTCAGATTACCAAAAAATATGACAAACCTTACGAACAGAAAAAGAGTTGAAGAGGATAGCTCATGGTTTATCAAGACACAATCAAATTCAACGACAAGCAGCATACGATGAAAATCAATTGAGTAAGTTCATGCGCCTGTGCGAAGCAGTTCTTGATTAAACAGAGGTAGAAGAAGTTGAACTTCCAGAATTGGATGACAATATGATAAAACAAGTCAGGGCAGCGTTATCGAACAGAGGTTCTGCTGATATAGTTCTTGCTGAAGGATTTGGAATGACAGTGAGGAGAAGAGATATGCAGACACTAGCAGGTTCGAATTGGTTGAATGATGAAGTAATCTTACTATTATGTAAAGAGGAAACGTTTGTTTGTATGTTCGCAAAAATCTCAAAAACTACTGAACCAATCGCCTCCGAATTTTGACAGTAGCTTTACTATGTATCCTGAATTGTCATAGGCTATTAAGATTATCCGTTAATTAATTAGGAACGTTTCTATGCAAAATGTAAAAATAACATGCAAATCAACTCCGGCTTTTCTCTTTAGCCACTAGGTGTCGAGACGCTGTTTTAGCCGTTCACGCGGCTAAAGTGACGCGGTCTGGCCTATAAGTATAAGGCAATGAGTGTTGGAGTCCTCGATTTTCTTATCAAAAACTTCAAATTAATCGTCCTTTTGTGACTCCCGATACTATAGCGGTGTAATCGATTGTCTAAATAATCGAACTCGCATATATTTTTTGAGGAATTATTTTTAACGGCTGAAATACGCCTTAATTGAAAACTCCGGCTTCTCTCTTTGACTACTAGGTACCGAACCGCTGTACGAGCTGTTCACGCGATTCCTTTTGCTACAATGAACAAGGTTTTAGGTCAGACTTTTAAATATGTCGGAATTGATTTACGCTCAAATTGTCTTTCACAAGGACAATTGTATATTGGACTTTCTGACGGGCAAATCGGAAAACCAATTCCGATTCCACTTCCAAAACCAAAAATGTTGTTTATTCTAAAGTAATTTGGGGTTTTGGAGCTCTAAATACTTGAATGTCACGTTTTTATTCGTATGCACTGTTAATAATCATCAATCGAATTCTCTAAACTCGATGCTAGTAAACTATAATTCTCGAATATTGTGATGAAATGATGAGCAGTGAACAGATATATGCGAAAAAAAAGCTATGATGGGAAGCAGCTTGTAATGACGCTCCACAACTTTACAGGAGGAGACGACTAGATATGTCATGAGTGTTAGCTTCATTGACACTCAAGTGAGTAATTTCAATATCAGACAAACGTGAGATGATCAGTGTAACTCAAGACTGTTGACGTTACCAGCTCCTTATCCGCCAGCTCATATAATTCTTGAATATGGGAATTCATCACCTCCTACCATGGAAGTGTTGGATAACTATTTATGACTGGTGTAAGGACAGAATAAATATTGTGATAAAGTGAAAACCAGTGAACAGTTATATGTAAAAAACTGCTATGATGGAAAGCAGCTAAGCATGGAACTTCACAACTTTACAGGAGGAGACGTCTAGACATGCCATGTAGTGATTGCTTTAATGAAACCCGTATCAGTGACTTGAATATTCAACAATCTCAAGATGATCAGTGTGATTGAAGATGGTTGACTTTACCAGCTCATTATCCCTCAGCTTATGATTTATGGATTGAAATTTATTTCACAGACTAGTTTGAAAATATTTTATAATCTTTAACCCATTAGCGCCCAAACGGCCGCTCGACGGCCGTTTTTTTGAGCAATAGATTTCATATGGTTATAATGAATCAAAAAATTTGGGAAGAAATTCTTGTTCAAAATTTTATCAGATTTTCGATTTCGTTACTTTTATCTCTATTGAACAAACGCCCTCATTGTTATAAACAATTGATTGCAAAAAAACACAAAATTTCAAGTCAAAATTTTGTTTTGTGTCAACCGTAAAACATGGAAACCGGTCGCAACGAACCCCGGGAAGTGAATTTTGAGCGTCTATGGACCTTAAACTGAAAGTTGGCATAGTTGTATTTGTTCAAATTTATTGTTGGAAGACCCAAAATGGCGGCCGACCGAAAAAATTGTAGCTTTCAACTTGGAATTGTTTTTCTCGAAAACTATGGGTCAAATCAAAATTCTTGAGAACAAAAAAGTCTTAGAATCACCTAAAGCACACTCTTGAATTTTTTCAGAATTTTTGATGAAAGTTTTTAAAATTTTGATTTTTCGAATTCTCAAAAAAACGCAGATTGCTTAAAAACTTCTGAAAAAAATTGAGAATGTTCTTCGAGTAATTTTAAGACCGCTCAACGGCCGTTTGGGCGCTAATGGGTTAATGCCGAGTGTGAAGACTAAATAAATAAAACGACATCGTGAAAAAATGTGGAAAGTTATACGTAAAAAACAGGTAAGATAAAGAGCAGCTTGTGATGGAGCTCGATAATTTTACAGGTGACGTCTAGACATATTATGAGTATACTTCATTGACACTTCTACCAGTGATTCCTGTATTCGACGATTCCACAACTAGTTTAACTCAAGACTATTGACTTCACTAGCTCATCATCTCTCAGCTCATGATTCATGGATATGACAATTTATTTTTCACAGACTACTGTGCAAGTATAGAATGAAAATATATTGACAAGGTGAGAGAATATGGAAAGTTGAAAGTGTGTAAAACAGCTATGATGAAGAACAGTTCATGATGAAGCTCCACAACTTTACAGACAGAGACATCTGGACATGTTATGTAGTGTTAGCTTCATTGACACTTTTATTGGTGATTTCAATATTCTACAATTTGAAGATGATAAGTGAAACTCAAGACTAATTGTTGTTGACCATACTAGCTCATTGTCACCTCTAGCAATACTTGAAATTCAGCATTTGGTGAATCATTGTGTGATCTTCAATAAAAATTAATTACAATTCACACTCATTTAGAATAGTTTGAACTGAACTGTGAATAGTGCATTGTATTTGTATGTTGATATATAATTATAATAAATTTCTATTGAAAGAGACGAATGCATTTGAGCATAAGTTCATCATCACCGCTTATTTATGAAATTGTTAATGCTTGTTTTTGACGGCTTCATGAGACTATATCCACCTTTAACACACTAAAAAATTATTTCAGATGAAGACTATAATATTATGTTTACATTTTGAATCTGCCAAACTTCAATTTGAATTGTTTTTATTAGTTTTTCAACATTTTCTTCCGTGTTCATATAAAATTGAATGATCATAATAACATTCTTTTTTTTAATGCAATTACAGTAAAATGTGATTCAATTTTCGATGAGCTTCATACAATTGACAAGTATAAGCTCATTTTCGAGTAACCGACCATATACCATGGTCCGCCTGCAGATAGCGAGGCGCTGAGTCGCACGCGTATAAGATATAGTGCGGCGCTCTCTTGCAAGAGAGTCGGCGCTCTACTGTCTATGTATAAGGGAGCTTGACAATATGTAATTCGCCCATTCGCGGTTGTTCGCGGATTATCTCAGTCTCCTATTTGGTCATTCCATACTGGAGCACACTTTTTTGCAGCATATGCCGTGATCCAAAAGTAATATTGGTTCTGGTAGACAAAAGTACACCAAGAAATGGGCTCAAGTCGTACGTCAAAATCAGTCTGCCAATGAGCATAAAATGAGCAGAAAGTAATGTTGGGTCTGTGAAACAAATAGTAATTATTGTCAATCCCCATGCGTTCGCTTTCTACATAAAACCTGATGATAACTTCACAGGCTCTATAATGCGTTTTGGAATTCTATGTCAAATTATAGTATTTTAATGCGTATATTTCAAATTGGATAGTACTGTTAAAGCCCGACTTTTGGGAAGAGATTTATATATATATATATTTGGGTAGGAAACTGCTGGGTTTCGCTATCTTAGAATTCGGTTCTGTGTCCGCGCGGAGCGAAGGATAATATAATGCGCGCTCGTGGAGCGTGGGTGCGCGCGGTTTGTGTGGCCCTGGCAGCGTGCGTCGCCAAGCGAGGCGCGTGGACCGTTGGTGTGCGCGTGCTCACGCTGTAGCGCGTTGGAGAGAGATAGCAGTTCAGAAAGAAGTAGATGCATTGATTAAACGTATGCAACAGATAGAAAAGGCCAGAATTCGGGCCGAAACTCTGCACCCCACACGTGGGCTCAATCAAGCACAGTGAATCCAACCTTGTATTTAAAGGAAGCGCTAGCGACCGTGCCAAGCTTCAACGGCACAAACTTGCAGAGTTTTGCGCGAGCCTGCAGACGAGCAGCGGAATCGGTACCAGCCAATTTGGATACGGATTTCCTGAATTTAGCCAAGAACAAGCGTACTCATGCGACCCTAGCCGGAACGCGCTTCTTAACTCTGGACGGAATGCTGGAAAGACTCGCTCAAATATTCACACCTGGCGAGAGTGTCAACCGCCTTCGGGACCGACTAGACTCGATCAGGGGAAGCGAGAAAGAGTCAGTGATCGACTTCATTATCCGAATAACTATGCTGAAGGATGATATTATCGATAGAAAGAAATTCGAGGCAGGGCGAGAACTGTACTACGAGGAGCAGCGAGAGATAGTCAGGGACGTGATGGAGAGCCTCAGAGATGGCCTCCCTCCTGAATATCGGAATTACATGGATAAACACGCGGCGAGTTTGACTCACGTGATCAGTGAAGCGATAAGTGTCGAGAAACAGGTAGAACTAGACAACTGGAAACATGGCAGGCCCTCATACGGCAGTTATTACGTTAGAACATCCGCAGAAGGAGCTGATAAAAAGGAGCAGGCACCTCGTTCACAGCCTGGGAAGGGTCCCGTCTCTCAGACACCTCAAACAAAAAATCAGCCCGCTTAGAACCCCCCGGCACAGAAAACTGACGGAGGGCCCGACGCAGGAAAACAGAGTACAGGCCGGATTCTCGGCAGATGGAAAGCTCTTGTGCTTTCATTGCAGCAAGCCGGGTCACTTTGCTCGCGACTGCAGAAAAAAGTAGCACGATAACGCACAAAGGGCTAAGTGCAGGGAAACGGAACAGGGCTCCTGGAAAAAGACGCAACCGCGGCAAGCCAGCCTCCGCGTCCGCTGACTCGCGTAGCCACGATTCAGGACCGTACGAATCCCGGCACCTCGTCTACAACGTCCAATTCCCAGATACCGAATACATCCCGGTCATCGAACTCGAAGCAGACGAGTTCCGAACAATAAGTGTGGATGCCATGATACACTCAGGAGCCGCCCCAAATTTGATCAAAATTGGCGAGCTCGATCCCAACGTAGAAGTCGACGAAAGTATAAGACTCATCTTGCAAGGAATTTCAAGAGGGGATGGAGTAACACACGGTATTTGTAAGATACACGCGCTGGGCACTATCTTGGAATTCATAGTAGTTCCAGATACTCTGCTAATCAAGAACTCAGCTCTGCTTGGTTCTATCTTTTTGAAAAATCACGGGTGCAATTTGGATTTCGAAAGAGGAAGACTGGAATTCAGAGGTCAATCCATTCCCTTTGCAAATAACCGAACCGTCATGATTCCGGCCGGATCATCCGTGTTCGCTGATTTCAAGGTTTTCGATGGAAATGATACTAAGACCGGTTTCGTCCCAAAATACCATTTAAAACCCGGAGTTTACACAGAGAGCACAATAGTGCAAGAAGAGAATAGATTCGTCAGTCTAAAAATAATAAATGCGACGGATCACGCTCTTGATGTGATTCCAATCGAAATTGGGATCGAACCAGAACAAGCTGCGCGCCGCGAGTGCTACGAAGCCTATCCAATCGCAAGTAGTGATGGACAGGCTGAGCTTGACAATATGCTCGATCAGCTGATCGATCTGGAAGTACCCAAGAAATATAAGAAATATATTCCTGGGCTACTAGAGCTGGAAGCTCAAGACTATTCTTCAAGGCAATGCGGTATTGAGTGAGACTCAACACCAGATCCTTCGGGGATACAAAATGAAACCGTGCGCAACGATGATGCAAGTTCGGTAGTTCACACGGAAACGAAGAATAGATACAACCAATGGAATTAGCCAGGAACTCACGAAGACTGTACAGAGGTTACCGAATTTGTGGGGTTCTTGCGAACAAAACTATATGAACCAATTTCACATGGAATATCTGAAATTGGCCAGATCCAGGATGGATTGGTAGTTCAGACCCTGGAAGAGAGAACGTGTATCAACACGGTCTGCGAGAACGAATCAAGAGTCGATAGACTCATGAAAGAGATTCCAACCGGACATCTCGATCAAGCAATGAAGGCAAGGCTCAGGAAATTGATAGAACGGACGGCACAAGCTTTCCAACTACCCGGAGAGGATCTGCCAGCAACCAACCTGGTAGAATACAAAATTGTTTTAACCGATGATGAGCCCGTCTACCACAATACGTACCACAATATCCAATCCCGAAAGCACTTCAGGATGTTGTGCAAAAACAGGTCGATCAACTACTGGCCTCGAGCATCGTTGAACCTAGCACGAGCCCCTATAATTCACCACTTTGGCTGGTAAAGAAAGACCACGCACCGGACGGAACGAAGCAATACAGAGTAGTGGTGGACTTCCGCAAGCTCAATGAGAAGACGGTTAGATTTCCCTTTCCGTTGCCAAATATCAAGAGTGTTACCGAAGACATGGGTAACACAGAACATTTTATGGTGGTGGATATGGTGTCCGGATTTTACCAGATTCCTTTAAGGAAAGAAGATCGAGAGAAAACTGCATTTACGACCCCTTACGGTCACTTTCAGTTTACGAGACTGGCGTTTGGTATGCGGAATGCTGCAAGCGCTTTCCAAGAAAATACGAATGTGCTTATAAGACGCATGATTAATATATTTAGACGAATGAATAAACTTGATGAACGCACCAAGGGTAATATTTTTGGATATATCGATGATATTTTCATGGCAAGGAAATTACTAGAGGAACTAGAAGAAGTATTCATCATATTTGCGGACGGGTTAGTAGCGGTGAATATGCAGCTGAATCCAAAGAAATGTCAGTTTTCCTCGGACATCTGATTACGCCGCAGGGCTTACAACCGAATCCGAAGAAACTAGAGGCAATTAGAGATTTCTTCGCACCGGTGTCCAAGCGAGAAATCGAGAGATTCAACGTTAGTACCACCGAGCAAGAACTATTGGCAATGCTCGTGTGCGCAGACGAATTTCGATTCTGCCTTCTTGGTCGGAAATTTGTTTTCGTGACAGATCCAGACCACTGGTCTGGCTCCAGAGGGTGAAAAATTCAACATCAAGATTGAAACGCATGTATTTTACATTGTCCGAAATTAACGAATTCGACATAGTATACCAGCCTGGGAGAACGAATTTCGTAGCTGACTCATTATCGAGACGCCCCTCACGCGAGCCGGGCAAGCACTACCGGATAAATGCAGCTAACAAAAAAAATTGAGAACCGAACCAATCCCCGGAGAATGGCAACGAGCACACCAGCCAAAAGCCAAGAGTCACTCAGAATAGTGACACAGAGTCAACCGAATCAGAAGAGAACAAGTCTGACGATGAACTTGGGGATGGGGGTGTACCCATCGCCAAATTACCGAAGAATACTAGAATCTTAATCTTCGAGAAGTATACATTTGTAGCCGTGAGGAATCAGGAAAACACATTTTGGCTATGCCAGGTCAAGCAGGATGTTTTCAATCCCAGCAAATCGATTCAAGTAAAATGGTTAACTAAGCTCACGGATACGCCGAATATATATATGTGCGATTACTCTGATTCAATAGACGCACAAAGTCTCTTGGTCACGGTGAAGTTAACAAAACTTGCCGAAAACCGATATGAACTACGCGAGGAAGAGTTAACAAACATTGATGAAGTACTCAGACAATCATTAAGCACGGAAGAGGATAAGACAAACGAGGAAAATTGGCGCGTGGACGAGCAGGAGTCAGAACATGGACTGGCGGATGGAACGATCCTTGATGAGTCGCCTCACGGCTTGAAAGATACCTTCTCGACGAAGAAACCGCGAGTCAGATAATTGAACATCACGAGACGGATAATGAGTCGCAAGGTGATGACGAACGAGAACCGGAAGAATCCGAAATTAGCTCAGACGTAGAATTCGACCTGAACCCGGATGAAGAACGGCGCGCGCGAATTAGTCCAAATATTATAGAGGTATGCGATTTGTTCACGATGAGCAAGGACAGCATGGTTTATTTCGTGACGGTAAAGAACCAACCAATCTGCACGGGCAGTCGGGCTTTAAAATCGGACAACAGACTCCCAGACATAATAGACGTGACATTGGGAAGAACCAAAGTAACGCCCTGGTCTGACAATAAAAAATGTTTCATTGCACTACCTTTGAAAGAGAACTTACACATCCGAGCCGACGCAGAAATACTTGCGGATTGCATCGAATCACTGCTTAACGTTTGTTTAGAGATGGAACTCGATACCATCAGAATATCCGAGACACTTCAAATTGACGATCTGACCTGGGATTCAGTGACAAGTCTCTTAAGGGATACATTCGAGGGGAGGCCAATTAAGATAATCATTTGTAGAAATCTGACAGCGATACTGGAGCCAGGATTAAGAGAAGCGCTGATCAAGGACTTTCACGAATCCCCGGTCAACGGACACAAAGGACGAACGAAAACATACGAACGCCTCAGACAAGACTTTTACTGGAAGGGTATCAGGGCGGATGTAGAAAGAATTGTGCGCCAATGTAAAATTTGCCAGAAAAACAAACTAGTACGAAAGGCCACTCGTCAGCCGATGGTCCTGACCGATACGCCAGGTACCGGATTTGATTAAATAGGCATGGACATTGTCGGTCCACTCATTGAAAAAAAAAGCGGGAATATCTACATATCGTCGCCTCCGAGCAAAAAGGGGCCAACTCAGCGTCCCGAACAAGAAGGGGCCAATTCGCTGGCCGGGCAAGAAGGGGCCAACTCGCCGTCCGTGCAAAAAGGGGCCAACTCGCAGTCCGTGTAAAAAGGGGCCAACTCGCCGTCCGTGCAAGAAGGGGCCAACTCACCGTCCGTGCAAAAAGGGGCCAACTCAGGCGAGTTTTGAATTTCACATAAAATTCCGTTCACGAATCTCTTGAGAAGTCTTATGCACGCTATGTGATAGCCGTAGTGCGTCTCTTTCAATGATTAGGTGATTTCCACGTAATTTACATGTCATCAGAATGTAATATATCAAATTAACTATTTACGTTAAACGGCTGTTGCTCGATGGTTTCTTTTAGAAATTGGTATACATATATTTTTGAGGTCGCTCATACTGGATCCGGCCTGAAATTCTAAAAATTCAAATTAGAGCCTCTAAGATAACCTGATGAAAATTGGAAAAAAATTGAATTTTGTTGAAAATTGGTATACATGGGTTTTTGAGGACGCTGATTACAAATCCGGCCTCAGGTTTTGAAAGTTCGAATTAGATCAAGCCTCTAAGATCACCTGACAACAATTTGGAAAAAAATTGAATTTTGTCGAAAATTGGTATACATGGGTTTTCGAGGTCGCTGATTACAAATCCGGCCTCAGATTTTGAAACTTCGAATTAGATCAAGCCTCTAAGATCACCTAACAAAAATTTGGGAAAAAATTGAATTTCGTTGAAAATTGGTATACATGGGTTTTTGAAGTCGCTGATCACGAATCCGGCCTCAAATTTTGAAAATTGAAATTAGAGCCTCTAAGATCACCTGACAACAATTTGGAAAAAATTGAATTTTGTCGAAAATTGGTATACATGGGTTTTCAAGGTCGCTGATTACAAATCCGGCCTCAGATTTTGAAACTTCGAATTAGATCAAGCCTCTAAGATCACCTAACAAAAATTTGGGAAAAAATTGAATTTCGTTGGAAATTGGTATACATGGGTTTTTGAAGTCGCTGATCACGAATCCGGCCTCAGATTTGAAAAATTCTAGTTAGAGCCTCAAAGATTAGCGACCGAAATATTGAAAAGATACTGTATTTTTATGAAAACTAGCAATGATCTCTCGCTCGCTGTCGCTCGCCCGAGTCTTTCGAGTGGATTTTAATTGAAAAATGTACAAAATATTCTATAATCTTTAATATTCAATTCAGTTTTGAGAAGTTATACTTTTAATTTATTGTAAATAGATATCAATCGACATCATAATGCATATAAATTATAGCTCTCGATCTTCTCTTTCGATCCGTCACACCACATTTTCTTCAAATCATCATTTTCTAAGTTGTTTATCAGATAGAAAATTGGAGAAAAATTGTTTTCGGCAGCGCGGCAAGTTTTCTATGACGTATATTACGCGCCCACGTCTATTTTTTTGGATTTTCCACCTCAGTTTATGAAAGTGCTCATTTTCCTCTATAAATCTGCAAAATCAAATTTTGAATAGATAAACCATTTATACTATTTTTTCAACGTTTTCTGGAACCAAACGTCAAATAATTATTTTTGGTCAATACGCCCCCACAATATCAATCCTTCCAACACATAGCCAAATTAAATTGTAGCTCTTGACCTTCTCTTTCGACCTATCATACCGAGTATTCTTCAAATCATCAAGTTCCAAGTTGTATATTACTTCAAAATCTTTCGTATGACGAAAATTCGACAATGCATAATTTTCTATGATCTAGATTACGCCCGCGCGTCTATTTTTCCGGACTTTTCACCTCAGATTATGAAAGCGCTCATTTTACTCTATAAATCTGCAATATCAAATTTTGAATAGATAACCCATTTATACCATTTTTCCAACGTCTTCAACGTTTTTCAACGTTTGTCTGGAACCAAACGTCAAGCTCAAATTATAGCTCTTGACCTCCTCTTTCGCCCCATAATACCGAATAGTCTTCAAATCATCATGTTGCAAGTTGTTTATTACACCAAAATCTTTCGTATGACGAAAATTCGGCTACACATGATTTTCCACAACTTAGATCACGCTCACGCGTCTATTTTTTTTAATTTTTGACCTAAGATTATGAAAATGCTCGGCCTCCTCTATCGATCTGCCAGACCCGATTTCAAAATACTCTAACAAAACATTGTTTCCAAGAGAAAAATATGGGAATTATAAATTGTGTACGGATTAATTTTAATATAATGTAAATATTCAAGCCCATTAGATATTCTTTCGATCAAACATACCCTAAATGGCACCAGATCATAATCTCACGTATTTATCTGAGAGCATAAAAATCGCAAAGTACACGACCAATTTTCAATTACATACTTCATGCCCACGCATCAATATTTTTGATTCTTTCACGACGAATAATTGAAGCGCTAAATGAGCTCTATCGATACCTCCAATCAGAATGTTCATCACGACGCTGTTTCATACATTTTTTCAACGGTTTATGCGGCACAAATTGATAAAAGTCAGTTTTTGCTTTCTCAAAGAGAAAGCTTTGTAATGGGGCAAAAATCGACCCACCGAATCGGACCTCGGGACCTCGATTTTCGTGGTCTACGGGTCGAAAAACATGGAAATCCAAAAATGTCTGTATGTATGTGTGTGTGTGTGTGTGTGTGTGTGTGTGTGTATGTATGTGTGTAACGTTTTTTTTTCGTCCACGATAACTCTCGAAGAAATGGTCCGATCTTCTTGAAATTTTGCACACAGGTTAGTCGCGGCAAAATCTCGGCCGAGTTCAATTTTCAGCAAAATCCGTTGTTTATTTCTCTAGCAACCGTTGCTAAGGTGTAAAATTTTTCGTTTCTTTTGTCTAGGATAACTTTCGAAGGAATCGTCCGATCTTGCTGAAATTTCGCACAACCGGTTAGTTGTGGCAAGATCTATCACGAGTTCAATTTTCAGCAGAATCCGTTGGTTATTTCCTTAGCAACCGTTTCTAACGTGTTTTTCTCACAAATCCTTATGAGTGCTCATTGGGGCAAGCCGGAAAATCAGTTTTAAGTCACACTCGATGGCCAAGGACACTGAATTGTTCTATTTTCTTCATAGCAACCGTTGTTTACTTCCCTAGCAACCGTTATGAATGTTGGAAATTATTAATTTAATATCTATTTCCATCATTTTCGACGGCAAAGGACACAAAATCTTCCCAATTAGCTCCTTAGCAACCGTTGCTCACCGCCCTAGCAACCGTTGCTAATGGGGGAAAAAATTGATGTAAGTTTCGTTTCCAGTATTTTCAACGTACTATAGAGAAAATTGGGAAAATTTGGTGTCTTTTGCCGCGAAAAATGATCAAAATGAGTCTTCAAGTGTGCTAAATACGGACCGGATCGATTTTGACCACCATTAAACCGTATGACAGTCACAAGATGAATTGATCGAAAAATTATGCAGGTCCAAATGTCTCGCATCGTATAGAACCTAGAACCGTTTGCTTTGTTGCATTTGATCAAATAATAAGAGAGCCCGGGCAGACATTAACACTCGCGACAAAGTTTGGTCAATTGAAAAAGAAGACACTTTACACAGTCACAAAGATACGAATTGAATTGATTAAATAATTTTTTTGTAATTTTTGGAAAAATAGATGATAGTATTTACGGTAGTGGAAAGGTGAAAATACAGGTTTGGGATGCGTTTGTGGGTGATGTTAAAGCCTCTTTGAGAAAGCATACTGCTAAGGCACTTGGCAGCGGTTTTCCATATTTCACGCCCACGCATCATTTTTTCCAAAATTTCCACCATAGAATAGGAAAGATTTTCGATTGATCTATGAATCAGTGAAACTCAAATTTGCATCATACAACTATTTCACAGTTTTTTCCAATGGTTTATTCGATACCAAAAAAACGCAACTTGAATTTTACCATTTTTGACATCCACGCATCGTTTTTTTTGTAAATTTCAATGCGGAATATGATACCGCAGGCAATTTCCTTTTGATCCGTTTTATTTGTTTCTATGGAAGTCATCTCCTTCATTGAAAAATCTTTCCATGAAATTTCCGGGAGGATTAACTTTACAGTATAGTATAGAAGTGTAGATTAGTATCCATGGGTTTTTGAGGTTGCTGATTACGAATTCGGCCTCAGATATGGAGATTTTGAATTAGAGCCTCTAAGATTAGCGAACGAATGTTTGGAAAGTTAATGGGTTATAATGAAAATTAGTTTCCATGGGTTTTTGAGGTCGCTGATTACGAATCCGGCCTTCGATTTTGAAAATTCAAATTAAAGCCTCTAAAATTGACGACCGAAAATTTGATGAAATTGGTATCCATGGGTTCTTTTGGGCGTTAATTACACCTCGAGCTTTAGATGGAAATAAGCCTAAACCTTCAACATCATCGATGGTAACAAAGAAGCATCCATTTAGATGGTTTACTGAATAAAGAGGCATTTCTTCTACTTTGGTGTCAGCGAAAGTCGGTTGACTCCATTCAAAATAAACTTATGTTGGAAATGTAATAAGCATCGATCAGAATATGCAAAAATGTTTGTGGCAAGTATAATCTTCAATGCTTGTACCAGAGGTTATGCTGTCACGCAAATAAAGTTTCACGGTATTTCACTCTAAACACTGTATATCAATTTTCTAGTTCTCATTTGTTCCGTTCTTCCAAAGGAACTTGTAGAACAAATCTACATTATATTGAAATTAATCCGTACACAAATTGTGATTCCCATATTTTGCTCTTGGAAACAATGTTTTGTTAGAGTATTTTGGAATCGGGTCTGGCAGATCGATAGAGGAGCCCGAGCATTTTTATAATCTGAGGTAAAAAGTCCAAAACAATAGACGCGTGGACGTGATCTATAATGTGGAAAATCATGTGTAGCCGAATTCTCGTCATACGAAAGATTTTGAAGTAATAAACAACGTGGAAAATGATGATTTGAAGAAAATTCGGTATAATGGGTTCGGAAGTGGAGGTCAAGAACTACAATTTGAACTGGCTATGTGTTCATAAAACTGAGGTGGAAAATACAAAAAAATAGACGTGGGCGCGTAATATACGTCATAGAAAACTTGCCGCGCTGCCGAAAACAATTTTTCTCCAATTTTCTATCTGATAAACAACTTAGAAAATGATGATTTGAAGAAAATGTGGTGTGACGGATCGAAAGAGAAGATCGAGAGCTATAATTTATATGCTTTATGATGTCGATTGATATCTATTTACAATAAATTGAAAGTATAACTTATTAAAACTGAATTGAATATTGAAGATTATAGAATATTTTGTACATTTTTTAATTAAAATCCACTCGAAAGACTCGGGCGAGCGACAGCGAGCGAGAGATCATTGCTAGTTTCCATAAAAATACAGTATCTTTTCAATATTTCGGTCGCTAATCTTTGAGGCTCTTACTAGAATTTTTCAAATCTGAGGCCGGATTTGTAATCAGCGACCTTGAAAACCCATGTATACCAATTTTTCGACAAAATTCAATTTTTTCCAAATTGTTGTCAGGTGATCTTAGAGGCTCTAATTTTAATTTTCAAATCTTTGAGGCCGGATTCGTGATCAGCGACTTCAAAAACCCATGTATACCAATTTTCAACGAAATTCAATTTTTTTCCAAATTTTTGTTAGGTGATCTTAGAGGCTTGATCTAATTCGAAGTTTCAAAATCTGAGGCCGGATTTGTAATCAGCGACCTCGAAAACCCATGTATACCAATTTTCAACAAAATTCAATTTTTTTCCAATTTTCATCAGGTTATCTTAGAGGCTCTAATTTGAATTTTTAGAATTTCAGGCCGGATCCAGTATGAGCGACCTCAAAAATATATGTATACCAATTTCTAAAAGAAACCATCGAGCAACAGCCGTTTAACGTAAATAGTTAATTTGATATATTACATTCTGATGACATGTAAATTACGTGGAAATCACCTAATCATTGAAAGAGACGCACTACGGCTATCACATAGCGTGCATAAGACTTCTCAAGAGATTCGTGAACGGAATTTTATGTGAAATTCAAAACTCGCCTGAGTTGGCCCCTTTTTGCACGGACGGTGAGTTGGCCCCTTCTTGCACGGACGGCGAGTTGGCCCCTTTTTACACGGACTGCGAGTTGGCCCCTTTTTTGCCCGGCCAGCGAGTTGGCCCCTTCTTGTTCGGGACGCTGAGTTGGCCCCTTTTTGCTCGGAGGCGACGATATTAACTATGCAATGCCTACTCACGAAATTTTGTATAGCGGTACCCTTGAAGCGCGTGACATCGAATGATATCGCGACTGCATTCCTTAAGCGAATGGTGTACGTTCCGGAGCTCCGCTTATTGTATTAACCGATCAGGGAAAGAATTTTCAAGTATACGAACGTCCAGATATCTTTGCTGACGCAGTGATGCGAGAGCCCGGACATATGGCATATACAGCCGGAGAGGTAGCACACATCGTGAAGTGTGGCCAAGTTAACTGTTGAGTGAGAAAAACCGCCTTGTGTTACGACGAACTCCCAGTTACCTGTGGAGAAATGCATGGATTTTTGCGACCAAAAACTCGAATTTTTGTACACATGGGCAACATCAAGGACTGCAATCGCCTTTTGCCCACTATATTCTTGTTGAATGGCGTGTGGCACACCTACCCATCGGTCACCGCTGCCTTTATCAAGCCACAGCCGCTCGAACCCGGAACAAAGCCAACCTGGAGATACGTTGACCTTGAATCATTCATGGAAAGCGGTATCTATTCTGAAAGGGATTTGGAAGAGGCTCGACATCGACTGGTGTTCCAAATCCAGCGTGAATCAATTGCTAACGAGTTAGCAAGGAAGATTGCACCACGCGCACACGAAGGTACCAGCGTAGAATTTGGAGACTTAATGGACGAGGCCCGCTTGGAAAGTTTTGTTGGTAACTTTATGAGCAAAGCTTGGACAGACTTCCAGAAATTTGGAATCGTTTGTGCCGGAATCATCGGGATTTTAATGATTTTCCAACTATTAAAATTGATAGTTGATTTAATCATACGAGGCATCGCCATTTACAGAATTTACGGCTTTACCATCCACATACTTGGAGCAATATTGGGCTCACTTACCCACTTATCGACCACAATCAAACCGGAAGGCAGGAAAGAAGAGCAACAGCAGAAAGATGACGTAGAAAGAGCAAACAAGCCAATACCACTGCGACGCGTAACAACATACCGAACATTACCGACGGGCGCCGCAGAACGACTGCAACAACAGATTTCCAGACAGTCCTCGGAACAGTAGTTCTTGGCCTGACTTGAGGATGGAGGTGTTATGGCCCAACCTTGCCTCGCCCAAGATTTTGATTTCTTTTCATCAATTCCCCCCCCCCTGACCACAATGGAGATATACGTCATGCCCTCCACCCCACACGCGAGTCCAACAACGACGCGAACAGCTCAGCTGTTGGATAGTGTAGAAAGAATGAGTATAATGAGTGAGAGAGATATGGCGCACGGTATGATTACCGATGACCACGGTATGATCAAGACGCGCTGCGTTATCATCCACTGGCGATAGTTGCATTACCCTCCGTCGTGCATCTCGTAAGTGAAGAATGGCCAGGGCGTGGCATATTATATAATGAGTTTTCAATTCATGTTTTATTATAGTTTTTTTTACAATGAGCGGGCTAGCCTAGCTGATAAGAAATATAACAATAAATTAGCCACTGGCGTAGGTAGCTGCACGAACATTTTGCACGGATCTTTATCGAATCTTTCAAGCAATCAAGTCAATTCCATACATACGCGAGTAAAGCATTTTCAAACTCCAATCTGAACGAAATTCCGAACTTAACGTATAACCATGACCAATGCAGCATGTTCACGTGGCTTATCCCTTTTCATATCAATTTTCTTTTTGTATATAGAATTAAGAAATAACAAATCCATCCATATTACACGTCGCGTATTATTGTATTACCAATAAAACCGGCCTGTAATCAGGCATCATACACCATCGATCGAGAGCTCATGACTCGAGATCATTGTAACCGATGATTTATATATTCCTAAATAATAGAACGTTACAATAATAAAGCAGAACAACCCTTCATCATATAAATTTGTCAGGAACAATCATATATGCATGTTTGTTAATCATTATTAGAATGGAGTGAATTATGTAATGCTGAGTTATACATAAGTATATATCTATATATGCGCAAGAATTTTATTGCGCAGTAGAATTAAGATATGTAGTCCCTGACGCCACGGTGTTACTCCGCGCCTCATCCAAAGCCATGACCATATAAGGAGCTATTCGACCACTCGGATAGTGTCGCGGCACCTTCGAGGAGCGTTCCGCGACCCTATCTCTGTGACGTCACGGAGAGGATAAGAGAGCGAGCTGAGGCCGGCCGCGGCAGAATTCCACCGGCCACCGATTGCAACACACATTTACCAGCACACGTCCTCAACGTACAAGTATCCACCGCGGAATTCTCGGGCGTGACGCGAGTTATAGTTTAACAGTGTATCAACTAGTGAAGCTGAGAATAAATTCGAAGCTGGAAATTAAAAGTGAAGGGAGTGTGTGTAGTTTATTCACCCGCGCCTCCTATTATCCGAACGACCACGCAAGGCGTGGCCGCCCCGAAAGAACTGCAGAGCCGAAGGAGTCACGCCTGCAGCCAGGGAGTAACTGGTGGGCCGTAACCGGACACCAACGATTTTGGAGTAAACCGGGGAGACGCAGCGGCCGCCCTCCCCTCCCGCCATCGACGGAGCGCCTCGTGATACCGCGGCGCTCGCTATCTCTCTCCGACGCGCTACAGCGTGAGCACGCACACACCAACGGTCCACGCGCCTCGCTTGGCAACGCACACTGCCAGGGCCGCACAAACCGCGCGCACTCACACTCCACGAGCGCGCATTATAGTAAGTCCCACCCCGCACGGACACAGAACCGAATTTTAAGATAGCAAAACCCAGCAGTTTCCCACTCAAATATATATTTATTTATATATTAGTCCCTTCCCAGAGGTCGGGCCTTAACACCTTCAATAGTCATTTTAGCCTATATTTCCACCTCTATTTGAGTTAATGCATCAATTTTTCAAGAGCTTCCGGAGCCCAGGCCCATTTTTTCACTATATAGGCTGTATGTGGTATGAGTTGGGACAACTTTTAGTACCCATGTGGTGGGACTCTTGACTAGCGAACTTCCTGGGTTCAAGAATAGAGGTTCCAATTGGTAATGTGGAGTACTTAATGTGCTCCAATGGCCTTGGAGATAACTTTTCTATAAAATTCAGGTAATTTGCAGACATATTATGTCTTATTCATTTTTTGCCTCGAAGGTCATTTTCAGGGTGTAAATTAAGGTTGAAAAATGCCTCTGAAAATGCAAAAACAGCAGAATCAGCAACTTGGCTTATTTATTAAACAAGGGTAAAGGGTGTCGAAAAAGTCTGAAAAAATTCTGAGAGTATGATATGATGCCCTAGAACTTAAAAAAAAATTTGATTCGGCTCGAATTTTTTCCACGTTCTAGGGCATCATATGATAATCCCAGAAGTTTTTCAGATCTTTCAGAGTACTCCAACCCTGTTTAGTAGACAGGCAATGTTACTGATTTTACTGTATTTGTTTATTGCATTGACTGAAAATAATGGAAAAAAGGAGTGGAACAAAATAAATACATTTCAATTGAAGAATGGAACATACACATACTTGCCACGGGCCCGTTGTTTCGCAGTTTTCGATGTAATATATCCACGTTATGACTATTACTCAAGACTAGCCACTTTGCTTGTAGCATAAAAATGCTGATTAAAAGCAGAATGAAAATCATGAAAATTTTTGAAAACGTCTGATGTTCAATGTTTCTTAAATCTAAATTTCTGCAAGTAACAAAAAAATAAGAGAATTTCCAACCTTCAAGCATGCCTTAAACGTCCCTCGGTAAAATCTTTAGTTTTATGTTTATCGTTCAAATTGACAAATATCACTTCTATGGAAGAACGTCCAGAACCCATTCGAGTATTTTTTTCAGTATTTTGCAGAGAAGTGTATTCAAGCTATGCACACCCTTATGTCTGATTTGCAAGAATATTCACCGAAAAATCGCTATCAGGATAGAGGCTCAACTTTTGTTAGTATGTAAAGTGAAAATGGAATATAAATACACTGCCCATCGAGAAACTGCGAAACAACGGGCCCGTGGCAAGTATGTATTTGTTAATTGCATTAACTGAAAATAATGGAAAAAGCCGCTGCCAAGTGCCTCAGCAGTATGCTTTCTCAAAGTATTGCAATTGAACCTCTACTTGCATTAATCACCACTCTTTGAGAAAGCAAGATGAACCTCTAACTCATTTCCTCCACTCCGTAAACAACGGTTGCTATGGTAAATATCCGAGCTTCGGTGTTCTTACTTCTTAGTCGTCAACAGTTCCGAAAATGGACCTCTAACTGACTTTTCCCATTCCATAGTAACGATTAATAAGGACGTAAACAACGGTTGCTATGGTAAATGTCGGAGCTACGATGTTCTTACTTCTTAGCCATCAACAGTTCCGAAAATGGACTTCCAACAGACTTTTCCCACTCCATAGTAACGGTTGCTAAGGACGTAAACAATGGTTGCTGTGGTAAATGTCGGAGCTTCGATGTTCTTACTTCTTAGTCATCAACAGTTCCAAAAATGGACTTCAAACTGACTTTTCCCACTCCATAGTAACGGTTGTTAAGGACTTAAACAACAGCTACTATGGTAAACGTCTGAGCTCCGATGTTCTTACTTCTTAGTCATCAACAGTTCCAAAAATGGACCTCCAACTGACTTTTTCCATTCCCTAGTTACGGTTGCAAGGGATATAAACAACGGTTGCTAGAGACATCAACAATGGTTTCTACGGGAAATGTCTCTTTGATTCTTATAGAATCCCATAAATATACAAAGCCAAATGATCATTTATCATTAATTATATGGGAACTTATCAAAAACACGATAGCAACGGTTGCCATAGAAATAAACAACGGATGCTGCTAAACACCGAACTCAGTTCACATCTTTCGGAGACCGACCTGTGTGCAAAATTTCAGGACGATCGGACTATTCCTTCCAAAGTCATCGTACGACAAAAAAAAGTCAGTCTGAAGCTGAATTTTGTATCTCCATAGCAACGGTTGCTAAGAAAATGAACAATGGTTGTTCCAAAATGGATGTCTTATCGAGTGATGTAACCCTCTCAAAAGCTTTCCACGGGCTGCTTATTAGAAGCTTCTTCCCTTATAATGGTATTGCTTCAGAGGATGATACTCCGATCGAACGGCCAACTGCGGGTCCCGGCTGAGCGAGTCGTCCCACTGTAGCAGCTGCGCGTCTCGCTTCACGCTGTTTTCACTATATACTCCCGGTGCACAGCACTTGTTTTTCACAATCCCACGTCCTGTCACGGTCGCCAATTTGTAAGAAAGTTCACAGGAGGATCGTGGGACGGGCGAATTGATAGGAATAAGCGTAGCGTGATTCGTAAATATATGTAACTATATTTATTGAGACGCGCGGACCTAGTCGACAGAGCCTCCGACTAGGATAAGGTCACATCAAGAACTGACTGCACGCAGGCAGTCGCTTCCCTTGGAGGGCTGCGTCCCTCAAGAGTTGCAGCCGCCGAAAGTGAAACTCAGGCGGTCTGGCTACGCGGAAAAGCCATAAAGATTTTCCGATACGGCGCGGCGCGTCTCTAGATGCGGCGCGTCACCGAACATCCGCTCGTGGCTCGAGGGCCGTTGCGCGCGAGGGCCACGCTTCTGCTTTCGTGGGAAAGCGGAATACTATAACTACGTAAGTTGCATGTGTGCAGGCAGGCTGCGACACTACAACGAGCGACTTAAAAGAACCATGTTAAAATGTATAGGGTGGGCGACATACATACAGACATTTTCGGATTTCCATTTTTTTCGACCCGTAGATTACGATAATCGAGGTCCTGTAGTCCGAGTCGATGGGTCGATTTTTACCCCGTTACAAAGCTTTCTCTTTGAGAAACCACAATGTAGTCGTTTGAGCATTTATTACTATCTTAAGTGCATTTGAATGGACTAAAATTGAAGAGACATTTTCATATTTCTTTCTACTTAAATTCAACATTCAACCAAAAGATACGGAACATACTTGTCGTCCAATTATACCTTTTTCAAATGTCGATTTTTTACTATGAAAAATAAAAATTGCTCGAGGACTATTTTATTTGATTTCCACCATTTAGATTTTTACTTGACATACAATTGATTGTGAATGTAATTTGCAGAAATACATGTTTAATTGTAGGATAATCACATCAGTTGGATACTTTTCATTTGATTCTAGATTTCATTACTTTTTTGAGTCATAATTGACAAAATAAACTGGAATGTGTAACGATAGTGTATGAATAAAAATGTCTATTGAAGTAATACATCTGTAATTCAAAATAACATATTATATCTGAATAATATGATCTTATATTTGATTTCGTATTTGTGAATTTGTGTATTTATGAATTATATCATTATACGTACTTGATATTACTTTATATGAAATTAATCAGTTTGAAATCCGTAATAAAGTAACATGAAGCCGAAAAAAGGCTTTTGATTCATACTTGCTAATTACATGAGTAAGTACCTGGGAGTTGAGTTTTGAGCAAACCCGGCAATAGCTGTTTGAACCTTAGTTATGCAGTTTACACAATATAAGTGGATTTCATGAGTAAATATTCATGAATATTACCCAAGAAAGTGAACTTGAATATTTTCTTCTTGATAACAAGAAAATTTTATAAATTCATCTACTGCCTTGTATGTTATAAGGTGTGTGTAATGCGCAGCTCATGAATCATTTTCTTGGATTAATCTTTCTTATTAAGTGAAAGCAATTCATGACAGACATACTTTGTTGGTAGTTGCTTGTAAATTTTAGCACAATAGAGACAATATATTGACCATCATTCATATAACTACTGAAAGTTAGGTGGCGTCAAGTATTAGTAATACTTGATCTATATGAATGATATTGATAACTCAGGATATGTATTTGCATAATAGAATGTGAGTTTTTACAATAAATAGTTGTAATAAAGCCACAGACAAGTGTTTGCAAAATTTGGAAGAGTTGGCGATGCAACATTCCCCTGAATGGTCATTTTAGCCTATTTTCATGCCTACTTAACGTAATATATTAATTTTCTGAGAGTTTACATTTCCCAGGACCGTCTTTTTACTATATAGACTGTATGTGGCATGGAATGAGGCAAATATAGGTACCCATGGGGTGGTGCTCTTGACGAGCGAACTCCCTGGGTCCAAAAATAGAGGCTCCGATTGGTATTGAGGAGTATCTTATGTGCTCCAATAATCTTGGAGATAATTTCTCTGTGAAAAAACAGATCGATTCTGCTCATCATCACACGGTCCCAAGTGTTCCGTCATTGACGAAACACTTGGGATAATCGAGCTTTCGAATCAGGCTTCGGGACCTTGATTTTCGTAATCATGGGACGAAAACCATGGAATCTTGAGAACGTCTGTATCCATGTAGACACGTATGGTGGATGTGACTTTTGACGCGTGATAACTTTCGAAAAAATCGTCAAATTCTCCTAAATTTCGCAGACAGGTCAATCGTGGAAAGTTTAGCTTTAGTTCTCTGTTCGGCTACATCAATTCTATATTCTTTTGGCAACCGTTGCTAAGGTGTTTTCTAGTTCCCTAAAATTCTTTGTTGTAGTCCGTATAAATTAATTCTAATGGGAAACAACGAAATATTTTCCTGAGCAACAGTTGTTAATATCCCTGGGCGCATTATTCACCTCTCTATAGTGACCGTTGCTACAAGAAAGGGAGAATCACTCACTGCTAAGAGATTATATTGAGTTCAAGCTCGATTACGGTACTTTTAAAATCATGTGACATAGTATCTTTGTCTTTTATATATTAATTGTTGTTGATGACTCAAGCAACCATTGTTAGGTTGTTTGAAAAATCAATTCCAGGTCCATTTAATGGTGGCATAGGATACAAGATTCTCATTTTTATATAGCAACCATGTTTCATGCAAAGCCTCTTTGGAAAAGTATACTGTTCATTCAGTTAGCAACGGTTTTGCAGAAGTGAACGATTTAGGAAGGATCAATCTCAATACAATGTAGAATATTGCTCGTATCAAGAATCATTCACCCAAATCCAATCAAATATATAACCCGAGCGTCGTAGTGTTGCGTTCAAAGTATATTTTGAATGAAATTGACTTACCACTAGTTATGACTTGTTTACAAACTTTACGGTGGAAGTCAAGTGAATAAACTGACATATCTTTCCAAGTCAATAAGAGACCATTCTGGAATTTTATTTCATCTTCTATTTCAGTTGATCCCATTTTCATAAAACTCGATCTTCGAAAGTTTCAATACAAATTCATTATCTTTACTAATATAACTGTGTCATCATACTATAAATTCTGTAGAGAACACCCTCCAATGTTCAAATATTATAGATCGACCATTTATACATCATACTATACGATTCAGTAGATGGTTGAACAATATTTAATTTTCGGTGAATCAGATTCAATACCTTCATATCCTACAGGAAATATCCCTGTATTCTATAAAAAAAGTCACGCTTGCAAACACTGATCTTTAGGTGAGTACAACCATGCAGAAAATACATAAAGTATTGTATATCATTCTTCATTTCGATGTAGCAGCTACACTAACGAACGCAAACGCGCGATTCCTACTCCGTTCGTATTTTACTAGTATTCCTGAAAAAAAACCTTGAAACTAATTCTTCAAATAATGTTCAAAGTTAGAGCTCTCCGGTTCTTTTGAAACCCTATGAGGCTGAAGCTCAAGAATCTGCCCCATAATCCATAGGTGTAGCCGTTCTGCCTAACATTCTGTTTGCCCGGAGATATTCATGGATCTTTATTAATTCATGCATGAGCAGTTCACGAGAATTTTTAATACTCACTCAATTATTACAGCTGTTATAAATGTCCATGTACTCCTGATCAATTTGTTAAAGATAGAATGGACTGAAACCACAATTCTATATACAGTTTAAACGCAATTGAAAACTATAGTATTACCAAAATTATGAATTACAGATTTTGAAATAATAAACTCCAGAAGAAGTAATATGGAAGAAGGTAGTAGTGAGGAATATGATACAAGGAATGAGAACAAAACGAACTATTTCTCAATGCTCTAAGACTGTATTCTGTAAAAATTGATGCCAAAATTTTGAAGATAGAATTATAGATTGCATATGAAGCATATCAAATCCAGTTATATATTCCAGATGATTTTGTCAATAGTGATACGAGAAAGCATTAAATCCCAAGTATCTAACTAGTAGGATTATCCTACTACAGAATGAATATCTTTCAAATTTTACTCAATTCTTGTAGTTGCTAATGTTCAAGTGGAAAAGTATTCAAATCACAAATTTATCTCAAGTACTTAACTAATATAGTTTTGGAGAAGTTAAGTTAAGAAATCATATAAATGGTGGAAATAAAATAAAGTACACCCTAAGCAATTTTCTTGCTCATAATAGAACATTTGCCTTCGAAAAAGGTATATACATTGACGACAAGTATGTTCCGTAGTCTATAGTTCGTTGTTGAATAAATTCTTATACGACAAAATTTTTTCATGTAAGAAGAAATTTGAAAATGTCTGTTTAGTCTCAGTCCATCCAAATGTATGTAAGATGATAATATAATTCATATCTGATATATTTTAGGAAATATAGCTGTATCGTTTTAATAGACATTCTTACCGTCACACTATCGTTATATATTCCAGTATATTTTTTCAATAATGACATAAGAAAGTAGCGAAATCTAGCATCATATAATTTAATACTGAATTCTCATGAAATGGTACTAGTTTAACTATTTGACATAGAATTGTGATTCTAGTACTTTCTATCTCAACATTGGCAAATGTATTTGAAATATATGTAATTACTTGACATCGATTTTTTATTTTAGTAAATTCTATCCGAACTTGGTGAATTGATCTGGAGTGCATCGACATCTGATAACAGATCTCGCAACAATTGCTTCAAGGTGTACTTTGAAAAAATATTAGTTTTGTATAGGGCTACTTACACTAGTTGGATACTTGTCAGTTGATGCTAGATTTCGCTACTTTCTTATGTCATAAAATAAACTGGAATATATAATGACAGTGTGTTGGTAAGAATGTCTATTAAAATGATACATCTGTATTTTCAAAACAAATATTAGATTTGAAGCATTTTATAATCTTACATGCATTTAGATGGACTGAGATTGAACAGACATTTTCAAATTTCTTCTTACATGAAAAACTTCAGTCGCATAAGAATTTATTCAACAACGAACTATAGGCTACGGAAATACGTATCATGAATGCATACCTTTTTCAAAGGTAAATGTTTTATTATGAAAAAGAAAATTGCTTATGGTGTACTTTATTTCACAGATTCTCGATGAGCAGTGTATTTGTTTTTTATTTTCACTTTACATACAAACAAAAGTTAACACTCTATCCGGAAGATGCTATTTTGTATATGTAAACTTACACAATGTTTAAAAAATCTGTATTCGTTTTCTCGCTCAAATTATTACTATTTGCGCAAGTTTCGATAGATCTCATTGTTTTTTCATGAGACTACATCAAAATAATATCTGAGGAATATCGATCTCTCAATGAATGTTCTTGCAAATCAGAGATAAAGAAGTTCATAGCTAGAATATACTGTTTTGCAAATTATTAAAAAAAATAAAATTCTGTTACTCAAATGATGTTCTAGATGTTCTTTCATAGAAGTGAGATTACCCAATGTAAACGATGAACATAGAACTAAAGATTTTACCAAGGGACGTTTAAGACATCTTTGAAGGATGGAAATTCTTTATTCCTTTTGTTACTTGCGGAAAGGTAGATTCAAGAAGCATTGAGCATCGAACGTTATCCAAAATTTTTATGCTTTACTTCCCGTGTTTGATCAGCATTTTGTATATTACAAGCAGTGGCTAGTTTTTTTGCATGAAATAATGTATTTAAGAATCGTATCGTAGGTGAATTTCATCGGAATCTGTGAAAAACGGGCCCGTGGCAAGTATGTATTTGTTAATTCCATTGACTGAAAAAAATGAAAAAAAGAAGTGAAACAAAATAAATACATTTCAATTGAAGAATGAAAATAATATCATGATGTACAATTGTAACATTCAAACATTAAGAATTGTAATGTAAAAATTTCATTCATGTAGTTATCATTGGGATTTGAGATTCTAGTAGAATAACGTCAGTTGTACTATGAGAAAGATAATTTCGATTATCGAGTATTTTATTTGATTTCAAATTATTATGAATTTAATACTGAAACCTTACAAAGTTGTACTACTTGACATAGAATTGTGATTTTAGTACTTTCTATCTCAACATTATACTTACTTAAACATTATACTTAACCTATACTTTGAAAAATATTTATTCTACAGTAAGATAATCATACTAGTTTGATACTTAGGATATAATGCTCTTTCGTATCACCATAGACAAGTACAATTCATCTTCTTGGCCCTCCGAATTATTCTCATAAGTTCACGTATAATATTGTGATGTCGAGCCCGTGCCGACAATCGCTTGACTTTTCGAAGATCAAACCACTAAGCCCTCTAAGCGCACTTCTCGTAGACCATCCGCACCTGGCGCCTTGTAAGATTATGAACTGCCATTAATTCACTCATCGGCAGAAACAATAGGCAGATCCACCCACTGACTGCATCACGCCGCCGGCACGAGCTGTGCACGTGATGTATACAACAGGAAACTTGGGAGACGCTTTCCCGCACCCAATAGCGCGTGCCTGTTTTATGACTCTTCCCCGGGAAGGTCCTTCTTGCACCCGATAGTATCGGCCGCGTCTGCCGCCGCTAACTGCACAACTTGGATATTCATAATTTTTTGTTGCCAAGCCGGAAAGAAAATGATGCTATCGAGCCGTTAACCCAGTTTCAATTAGTTCATGCAAATTGTTTATTTACCAAAATTCCTGAAAACATTCAAGCTTTCTTTCGATATAAATTTCATATTTAGACTATCAAAATTGTATAAGTTCAAAATAATTATTCTTGCGAACAATTGTTGAATATGGTTAAAGTTAAGCGCTTCACTAACGAGTTTGCATAGAACCAAACCCCATTCGAATGCGACTTCCCCTCACCGGGAAAAGTCGTCTTTCCATATCCACGATTAGATCATTTGTTGTTTATACAACCTTAGTGAACAAATGTGTTCGATTACTATAGTTTATTCTTTTATCCTATTATTCACTTACATTCTTACGCTTACACCTCCCTGAAATATTAACTAGAATTCGCACAATTCACATAGCATCATAAAAGAATACATATTATTTAAAAAAAGCGATTTTGTCCTAAATATTTTCATCCGATTGTCTTCAAACTTTGACTAGTTATACTTGAGTACGTTAGCTATAAGATTCTCATGTTAGATTAAACTCACTCTATTAACCATATCAACTATTAACTCTATTAACTCTATCAAACACTTCAAGCGAGCCGCGCTCTTATGCGTAGCAACTACACTCACCCTAGCCGAATGAGTGAATATTCATAATCACATATTTTTGTAATTAGTTCGTAAGGATTTCGATGTAAACGAAGAAGTAGGGAGATTGTCCCCGCCCTTCGCGAGAAGGATATAAATACAGGGCCCTGCTGAGGGAAATTTCAGTTTTAGTCTTTAGTAGCGGCTCGTTAAGTGACGGATCTCTTGGAGAACGTTTTCCGGTTTCAGAATTTTCTAGTTTGAGCTTGAGTACTCTATTCAGTTATTTCGTTGAGTCTTTTGATTTGATATTTGATAGAAAGGAATACAAGGCTTGGCCTTCTTTCTCTTCTCTCGATTTACCAATTACAAATTATATTTAACTACGTGAGGAAAGACAAGGCTTGGCCTTTTTTCTTTTTTTCATTTAATGATTGTAAAAAGAGCCTCTTTGAGCCTAGGCTGAAAACCCCAGAGCTAAGAAAAAAGAGAAAAATGAAGAGAAAAAGTAAGTAAAGACGAATTATCTTATTTTTTATATATTTTTACCCGTCTCGGTTAGACGACTCAAATCTTGCCCACCAACAACCGACCTAAGCTTGATCTCAAGGTAACCCTTGAGTCTTTCGAAAAGAATGTGCCGAGTTACCAAAATGATCATTAGCTAAGTCAGCGACTTGGCCACGCGGATTTTTGAGTTAGCTAGCCAGGACAAATTTACTTTAACCCTAACAGCCGGAGACTCGTAGGAGAAATCCTTGCAGGTTCTTGGCAATATATTAGTGGGGAAGAGGTAAGCTCTTCCCTATCCTCGTTTTTGTGTGTATTTTCAAAGTAGATTCTTTCTTCGTATCTGAAGTCAATATTTTCCGTGATGAAGTACGCGTTCAGTATCCCGAGGTATAGAATTTAGTTTCTAGCTCTAGGAATCGCAATTGAATTAAGCACGCGCGCCGCGTCATATTCCCGACGTCACAATATGATGCGTTCTGTAATTCTATCCCAAATGTTTAGGTACACATCTTCATTGTATTGTTCTTAAAACAAAATATATTTTTCCTATAAAATACATCGATTCATTATAGACCAGAACTACCCGAATCTGAGCCAATGGAAGTACAGAAACCAGTTCACATTTGTCCTGGCAAGTTCAAGTATATTTCAACCTTCATCAGAAAGCTGTATCTTTTGAAAGCCATTTTGTAAGCAGTTGCGATCTTTGAGGGCCAATTCATGATATAGAGTTCAAATGAATACATATATATATATATTAATATTCAGCGACTTTCAGTCAACTTTGTCTGCTGGATAAACGTCGCAGGCAGTGTAAAATGAATTAATACATTCTTAAAATTAAGGAGTGGAAGGAACTAACTTTCACTTCCCAATTTGAAGATTGTATTAATCCATTTTACACTGCCCTATGAGGCCAGCGAAACTTCGCTAAATCTTACTATTATATAAAGAGGAAACATTTGTTTGTATGTTCGCAAAAATCTTAAAAGCTTCTAAACCAATCGCCTCTAAATTTTGAAAGTAGCTTTACTATGTATCCTGAAGTGTCATAGGCTATTAAGATTAATCATTAATTGATTAGGAACATTTCTATGCAAAATGTGGAAATAACAAGCAAATCAGCTCAAATTTCTCTCTTTGGCCACTAGGTGGCGAGACGCTGTTTTAGACGTTCACGCAACTAAAGTGGCGCGGTCTGGCCTATAAGTAGAAGACAATCAGTGTTGAAGTCCGAAATATTCTCATAGAAAACTTTAAATTGGTCGTCCTATTGTGACTCCCGATATGTTAGCGGTGTAATCGATTTCCTAAATAATTGATCTCATGTTTTCTCAGGGAATTTTATTTAACGGCTGAAATATGCCTTAATTTGAAGCTCTGGCTTTTCTCTTTGGCCACTAGGTGCCGAACCGCTGAACGAACCGATCACGCGGTTTCTTCTGCTATTACAATTGATTTAAACTTAAATTGTTTTTCATACGGGCAGTTGTATGATGAACTTCCTAAGACGGGCAAATCGGAAAACCAAATCCGATTACGATTCCAAAATCAAAAATGTTTATTCTGAAGTACTTCTTTAGGGATTTGAAACTTTAAACACTTGAATGTTACGTATTTATTCCTATCCACGGTTAATAATTATAATTTGAATTTTATTAAATCGGAGAGCGGGCGAAGCTGCGGCAGGGGATGCTAGTATTAATATATATGTATTCATTTGGAGTCCATACCACGGATTGGCTCTCAAAGATCGCAACTTAAACGAATTTTGAAGAATGGAGTGTGTGAAAACAAACATGCGAACAGTACTTTTTATCGGAAAGGGTTCACACTATCCAATCTAGAATGCACAGATCGAAAAAAAATCATTTGACATAGAATTCCAAAATGCGTCTTAGAGCCTGTAAAGTATAGGTAACTGCATTATTAACTGCATTGTTCTCGAGATGACTTGATTGTATATGAACACAGAAATTCAAAATTATGATCATGAGACCGCTGCCAAGTGCCTCAGCAGTATGCTTTCTCAAAGTATTGCAATCAAAACTCAACTGGCATTAATCTTCATCCACTTAGAAACAAACACTATGGAAATTTGACAATACAATACAACTCCTCACTGTCATTCGTGCTCTCGACCGTCTCTCTCACTCGCTCACTCTCTTGCAGAACTTTATCTGCTTCTTGTTCTATACTCTCTCTCGCTTGCCCCTGACTCATAACTCTCTCTTCCCTCTCCCTCTCACTTGGTTTCGCACCCAATAAAACATGAAACAAAAATTCAAAGTTTTGGAAATCCATTTCTTCCACGTCGCTCTCTGAATTGCGCACGAGCGGCACGCGCTCACTTCCCCTCTCCTCACTTGAAAATTCGTACGCGCTCCAGGCAAATTCAACTTTTTTTCGTTCTGCTTCTCTACATCTTTTCCACATGGGGGGCGGAGGACCTCGACGTCTTTTACGATTCCCTTTACTAGGCGTTTCTGGCCGACATCGCGAGGAACAACGGCTGGCAATCCAGACACGTTTTTACTGTCACACCAGGCCGTCCGCACCTCTGGCACATTACGTGCAGCCCGTGAATTCGTTTTTCAAAATCGCGCAATATTAGCCCTTTTTGCCCGCACGCGTGGAAGACAACTTCGGGACAGACCAACGCGTGGTGTCCGACGGCACTGCATGTGAAGAAGAAAACGAGACGGGACCCTGCCTTGCATTTTATCCGCGTCCGCGCTGCCGTACGCTGCTGCGTTTTGTTTTGTGCTATTGCAAGACTCCGCGTTCACACCCCCCTGATCGCTGAAAAAAGCCCTTCTCTCTGCAAGCTGAGGCCCTGTCGGTGGCCGAAGCTGCGGCCGCGGCGAGGGCTGCTGCCACGCTTGAGCTGCAGTAACGTCTGACACCGTCGCACGCTGTACATTGGCCACGCGGACGGCGCGGCCCTTCTTTTGGTGTAGCAATCGCGCTCCTTACTTCGGCTTTAATTGGCCCATTTTTGTTTTTCTTCGTTTTTTTTCTCTCTGTCGCATTTACTACTGCTTCCGTATTCACTAGGCCCGCTACTTTTTCCTCCATTACCCATTTTTTCCTACTCTACTCAGTTTCACTTGCGCCCACGAACGCGGCGCCGGGCACGCGCATCTCTTCCGCCAGCGGCGGCGACGCGTACCGGTTATCCAGGTCGTGCTGGCGTTCCCAGCGACGGCTGAAATCTTCGATATCGTACATCGATGTTACAATCTTACCAACAATCGCGCGCTGGTACTCGAGGAGAAGGTTACAATATGCGAAATTTCCCTATTTTTCGGCCGTCGGCGGCCGTTAGAATCTAGAAATGATGTATTGGAAATTCGAAATATATTCGAAAATCTTCTCTCCCTTTCCCTTGCGTTCGCTGATGTCAATCGTCCCATAAATCGGCGTTACTATACTCGACCACGAACTGGCGCTTGAATGCACTCTAAGATTCGAAATCTGCCCGCCCCATTCGGAACCACAAATTCGCTTCCTTTTGAAATATGCAAGGCGACGCGCCGACAAGCACGCGCTCTCGAATATTCACGCTCGCGTAGCAATCTTGGGAGCTGGTCTAGAAATTCGTCCGGATCTTCCCCCTTAGACTCGCCCGTGAATTCCGAGCTCCCACTGCTTGACTGACTTCACCGCCTCCGCGTTCTGTGACCAATGGCTTAACGCGGCTCCCGAACCACGCCTCTAAACACCATACTCCGGGTTCTCAACTAGCTGAACATCGTTCGGGTCCCGGGTCAGCTTCTTCAACCAAAAATACCACGAGCGCACCCTTGGGACACTGTCTTCGGCGACCCTAGCCATTTGCCCATGTAAAATCAATTATAGAAAAACGTGGGATGAAAATTGATGAGTTTTGTCTAATATTCTGTGAGTTTGAAAAAAAAATGTAATATTTTTCTTGGAATCTATGGGACACGGCCACTAGCAATAGTATTCCTATATTTTTTCTAACTACATTGCCAATTTATTTTCAAAAATTTTCTCATGGTTTCATTCAGATAGAAACGATAGAATCATTCTTTACTCGTCAGATAAATGTTCCTTTCTTTTGAAAAGTTCGATACTTTTAAATTTGAGATAAACTATAAAAGTAACATCGTTCCGTTTTAGTTGTATTTGACATGGAATTTTATGACGGATAATAGAATTTTTGAGCTTATCCAAATATTTTTTAGAAGTCAAAATGCTGAAATGTATTTGAACTTGTCAGGATGACGAGAAATTGATCTCTGTACTTTTATATGCTTAAATTTGGGAAAGTCTGGTTTCAGTACATACCTCCTCAAAACATCTTTTTACTCGTCAGAAAGCTGGACCTTCTATTAGAAAGGTTTCATACTATTCAATCTGAAATGCACTTATTAGAATACTATCGTTTGATATAGAATTCAAAAGTCCTCTTAGAATCGGTGAAGTTATCAAGGTAATTGGAGGAAGCAAATGAACGCATATATCTGAAAAGAATCAATATGATTCAGTATCAGAGTCCTGAATCAATGTGAACCAGTAATGTAGAAGAATAATGCGTAGAATAGTCGAGATATATTGTTTTCCATGGAACGATCAATTTCATTACGATCAAAATAAATTTTCGAATTCCTTAGATGAAAAAGTAAGAAGTTCCACAAACTTTCAACTACATCCAAAATATGGTGTGCAAATTTTGAAGATATAAATTGTGATTTGCAACGTTTTTAACATCACCAACGATGAAAGAAAATGAAGATTAACAACTTCCAACCTTAACTAGCTCTAGAATCAATATCAAGTATGAATGAAAAAAAATTCCTCAGTCAAAAAACACATTCAATACATTGAATTTATCTCGATATTTTCTCAATTTGGATTTTGAATCCGTGCCTGCATAGCAGAACTATTCTTCGCTTATCAGTAAGGTTTGATAATAGTCTTAAGTTTGAAATGCATGTGCTATAATATATCATTCCATTTCGATTGTAGTATTCACTCAATCCAATATGGAATTTCTTACAATATATATAGCGCGTTACTGCAATTCCATATGCCTCCGTAAAAAGAATTTCCCACAGAGTTGAAACAAAGTATGAGTTTGGATATTTACAATTTATTCACTGAGGCATGTGTATATAAAAAATAATTCTAAAATAAATAAGAATTCTTCCAATCATCATGACTAATGAAACTTGACCATACATATATACTCCAAAACAGAAAAAGTTTTATGATTTTATGGTGAATCTCTCTATATTGAGAGCTGAACCATCGCCGTCCCCGCCGTCGTCATTTTGTTCCTCACGGTTGCTCCTCACGGTTGTTCCTCATGAATATGTCTCACATGTATATTGTATAGTATGTACTATTATGAACTGTAAGAGGAAAATGTATGTGCTCCGTTTCTTTAGGATTAAGATACTTTTTAAGATTGAAATTTATTTATTGATAATTTATCTCTGCGTTTACGGGCTTGAGACCGTCATTAAAACCATGGGCACATTAGAGTGTTTTTTTTAAAGTGGGGTCACCATATTGTTTATTTCTTTCATATATTTATAATGTTAAATTTTAATGAGTATATTTATTTATGGAATTAACATATTCAATGAAGGCCTAATCCACTCACATCTCTAAAGAACATGAAATTATTAATTATATTCTTCAAAAATATTTCATGAATACAATTAATAAATGATGTTTTTAGAGATGTGTACTGTAGAAAAGGAATTTATATTATTCTGTTTTTCTAACATTTATCATATAATTTTTTTTGTAATGAAGCTCACCTGTACAATTTTGCAGTCAGAGAATGTTGTTCTGAATAGTATAGTAATGTTCAATTTTTACTCGCACACTATCGTTATATATTTCAGTTCATTTTGTCAATTATGACTCAAGAAAGTAATGAAATCTAAAATCGAATGCCAAGTATCCTACTGCTAAACATATATTTTTGCAAATTACATTCACAATCAATTGTATGTTGAGTAAAAATCTAAATGGTAGAAATCAAATAAAATACTCCTCGAGCAATTTTTCTTTTTCATAGTAAAAAATAGACCTTTAAAAAAGGTATACGTGGACGACAAGTATGTTCCGTATCCGTTGGTTCGCTGTTGGATAAACTTTAATTCTACTCAATTTCTTTAAGTAGATAGAAATTTGAAAATGTCTCGTCAATTTCAGTCCATTCAAATGCATATAAGATATTATTGAATAAATTCTTAGGAGAATAAATTTTTTGATGCAAAAAGAAATTTGGAAATGTCTGTTTAATCTCAGTCCATCCAAATGCATGTAAGATTAATATGATTCAAATCTAATATATTTTTTGGAAATACAGATCTACCACTTCAATAGACATATTTACCAAAACGCTATCGTTATATATATTCCAGTCCATTTTTTCAATGATGACATGAGAAAGTAGCGAAATCTAGCATCAACTGACAAGTATCCAACTAATGTGAGCCTTATACAGAACTAACATTTTTTCAAAGTATACCTTAAAGCAATTGTTGCACGAACTGTTATCAAATGTCAATGCACTCCAGATCAATTCATCTATGTTCCGATAGAATGTACTGAAATCAAAAATCCATGTCAAGTAGTTACATACATTTCAAATACATCTACCAATGTTGAGATAGAAAGTACTAAAATCACAATTCTATGTCAAGTAGTACCACTTTGTAAGGGTTCAGTATTAAATTCATAATAATTTGAAATCAAATAAAATACTCCATAATCGAAATTATCTTTCTCATAGTACAGCTGACGTTATTCTACTAGAATCTCAAATGGAATCTCATGAATGGAACTTTTACATTACAATTCTTAACGTTTGAATGTTACAATTGTACATCATGATATTATTTTCACTCTTCAATTGAAATGTATTTATTTTGTTTCACTTCTTATTTCCATTTTTTTCAGTCAATGGAATTAACAAATACATACTTGCCACGGGCCCGTTTTTCACAGATTCTCGATGGGCAGTGTATTTGTTTTTTAATTTCACATTACATACAAACAAAAGTTAACCCTCTATCCTGAAGATGTTATTTTGTATATGTAAACTTACAAAATATATAAAAAATCTGTATACGTTTTCTCGAAATATATAACGATAGTGTGCGAGTAAAAATGTCTATTGAAGTCATACATCTGTAATTGGGACGAATACGCTAGTTTTTTTATCGTAGGAAATCGAAAAAACGTGCAAAATTAATTAGGTCATATTTTTTGTTTTTTGATCCAATCAAAATTCGAAATAATATGAGGAGATGAAATTCGTGTCATTAGTAACGAAAAAACTAGATGTTGTGAGAAATTCGTCAACCCTTTTCAAAATAACATATTAGATTTGAATAATATGATCTTACATATATTTGATTTCGTATTTGTGAATATGTGTATATCATATTCATAAATACGTATTTATGAATTATTTTACTATACTTGATACTTGATATTACTTTGTATGGAATTAATCAGTTTGAAATCCGTAACAGAGAAACATGAAGCAGAAAGAAGGCTTCATATTCTGTAATTATTATCTTAGATGCATTGAAATAGAATAAGATTGAGAAGACATCTTGCAATTTTTACCCACTCAAAAAAATTTAGTCGCTTAGGCATTTATTCAACAACGAACCCCAGAATACGGAACATACTAGTCGGCAACGTGGACCTCTTTCAAAGGTAAATTTTTAATCATGAAAAAGAAATCTGCTTATGGTGTATTTCATCCTATTTAAACCATTTATATAATTTTTGTTCTATACCTCTGAAAATATATATGAGTTAATTACTTGGCGTGAATTTGTGATCTAGTTAGATACTTGGCATGTAATGCCTTCTCGTATCACCGTTGACAAAATCATCTGAAATGTATAACTGGATTCGATACTGCTTTATATGCAATTTATTATACTAAATACAA
This sequence comes from Aphelinus atriplicis, assembly GCA_020882685.1. Lineage (NCBI taxonomy): Eukaryota > Metazoa > Arthropoda > Insecta > Hymenoptera > Aphelinidae > Aphelinus > Aphelinus atriplicis. Next base: position 59,603 of record JAJGQD010000029.1, read on the forward strand.
CTAAAACAAAACGATATTGCTTTGACAATATATTCCAGATGGAAGAGTAGTGAACCTTTTTAAAGAAAGGTATAACTATTCGGGTGTCCGAGTTCCACCAGGAGGCAGTGCTATTGCAGTTGTAAAGTATAATAAAGTCACGTGGTCTGAGGTAGGAAATTCAAATTCAAGGATGAATAAGAAAAAAACAATTTGTAAAATTTTATAACAATGAATAGTTTGCACTTCAGACATTTAGGACTTTGTTGAAAGTGAATTGGAATACTTGACTATTATATATCTTTACTTTGTGGGTCCACTATTTTGGACTTGTGTTTATGTGAGGTTAGAATACTTTGTTTTATTATACTTTACAGAGGTACCGAAAACATCCACCAGAGAGGGACTACTTTGCTCGGACACCCGAACAGTTTAGAAGTAAAGAATGGTTTTATATTGGATAACAGAGCTACCTTCATTGGGGCATGTTAACATGTTGATTCTCCAACTTTACTTTCTGCCAGTGTTAGGCTTATTGACAAACTGATTCTGCGTACGACTTGGGTCCGTCTTAATTTATTAGTTTACCGGCCATATTACTTCTGGGTCACGGAATATTATTCAAAAAAGTGTGCTCCAATATGGAATGACCAAATTGGAGACTGGGATTGACCGCGAAGGCGCCAGAAGCCGCAAGTTAGTCTCCTGTCCAAGCTCCCTTATATAGACGGTAGAACGCCGACTCTCTTGCGAGAGAGCGCCGCGCCATCCAGGGGCGCGCTAGCGCCCCCTCCTGGCGAGTAACGGCAGCTGGGGGCAGCGCAACCCTATTATACATTAAGTTTGGATCACGGATTTTTCAATTTTATAAAATAACACAGATACGCATCAGTTATGGATGTTATCTGGTAGAATATGATTTTTTATTTATTTTTCCCTAGTATCCAGCCCTATTCACTTCCTAAAGAAGATGTTTTCATGTAATGAGTCTTGTCTGCTAGGTTAGAATGGAGAAAAAAAGATTTGCGTTCAGTTCATAAGCCACTTCGACGCGGCGACGAACGATTTCGAGATATCTCGATTCTCACATATATATAGGTATAGGCTACTGAGCTGCCGTAGAGACTCATCATGGCGTCTGCTATATATGTAGTATAAGCTGGTATAGACCGAGACGTCGACCGAGCTGTGTCTTTGATTTTCTATTGATTGGAATAGGCTAACCTCCAATCTGTATTAGGTAAGAATATTATTCAATAATTCGAAGTGAAAAATTAAGAATTACGCCGCAATCACGCGCACATAAGTATAAAGTTTTCTCAATATATGTGCACATGACTTGGCATCGTTCCCTTCATTAATTATATATTAATTAACAATCTCGTAGTAATAAGAAAAATTGGTTCTTTGCCCCACACAGCTACCATCTGTATACTTAGACTGTACGCGAGTGACAAGTACCTAATATTCTGCTGAGTTTTGATGCTGAAAGATGATTACGCCGGTCCATTTTGCAGGCACAAGCTAACGTATATGAAAACTTCAAGCTCTCATAATCACCAACAAAGCACCTTTGTAAATTGATCATTTTAATGGAGAACAAAGCCTTAGTAAACTTTCGATCAGCAAACAACTAGCTGCCTGCAGGAAAAATATAGAGTTGGTAGAAGAAGAGCGTGATCCCCGATCAGCTTTTTGTTAATTATTGTGTCTCAGTCGATGAATTTTGGTTGTAAGAAGAAAAATACGTGAGTGACCTAAGAATGTTCGAGGATATATTGCTAATGGCTAATATTCTTCCTGCCGTCATGGATATCAAAGAAGATCTGATCTGCATTGCTCATATCTCGACGATGGTCTCTACTACCGAGCAAGGCACAAAAGTCCACTATATGGAATATGGAAACACAGCCATGACAAGAGATGTAAGAAAAATTCCAGACAATCTCGCATCCATACCTCCTCTATCTCATAAGTGTTGTTTAGCCAAACCTGATGGGGTTGAACACTGGCCACATGGTGTTAACACGGAGTTTGAAATGATTGCTGACAGCAGTGCTACCGTTTTCCTCCTGGATGTACTTGACAAAGATGAGACATGTGTCGTAAAGTTAACCCATGATATGAAGGGTTTGGCTCTGGAACTTCTAGAGAAATACGCCAAGATCACTCCACCAATCGATGAAGGCATTGATATTGATAATGCAAAGAATAATAAACAAAGATTGATGATGCAAAGAATAATATTGGAGAGGAGCGACCACCTCCCATAGGTGAAGAAAATTTACCGAATGTTAATATGGGCTGTATCAGTTATGTATGTTCACCATTGGAATTCTGGATACGCAAGCAGACCCAGTTCCCAATTTTGGATGATATTACTTTGAGAATGATTGACGCAGAGCTGTTTAAAGAAGTTGGCGATATTAAAGAAGGTGAACTCTTGGCAGCCAAATTCAATGAAGATCGTCAACTGTGGTATAGCTAGTTTATTGCCATTGATATTTCCAACTGGATGCTCAGTGGCATCAGTGCCTTTGTATCTGATCCAGAGCAGCCTATCATCGGAACAGATACTCAATCTGAAAGGTATGATAACGATTCCACAGAGATTTCCTCAGATATCTCTAATGCGCTTTGTGAAACTCAAATTAATGTAGAAAAAGAAACAACTGACTGAACAAAGTAGGGGCAACGAGACTGATATTGTTAACGAAGCCCAAGTAGATACTAATGAATTAATCAATGATTTGACAAACGTTCATGGAATGAAATATTTGACCATAATTGTATGATGCAGGACATAGAAAAACTGTGAGAAGACCTTGCCGGCGAGTGAGGAATAGAATACAAGAAATGGAAACAAAATGAACCATTTTCCAATGCTTCAAGACTGTAATCAGAAATGATTGTTATACAATTTCAATCATTACGAACAATGTGTTCTCAAATATATTCATAGTAATTTTCGAGGAGGAGACGAAACAGTGATCCAGTTCATCAATCTCAATTGACCCAATTATCATGGAAAATTCGATTAGAATGAGTGAGACAAAGTTTATTCCATTTAGAAATGTTGAGTTAGTACCCATCACTGTAAATAACGTGTTTTCCAATACTTGTGTTTCATACTGGATATTGATTCAAATTATTTGTGATGATAAGATACGAATGTAGATATTTTAGTATCTAGATATTTTAATTGCTGTTATAATCGTAACAGCAATTTCCTTTTTCAATCTTAATTTACCAATGTTTTGAGATGAAAATCAGCTACAATAAATATAACTAGTACATATACTATTTTGGGATCTTGAGTTTGAATAGGTAATTAAAACACGGAAACACCCGGGGTCGCGATTCCTCTCGATGTTCGAAAAAGTTGAACATCGACAGACACATGGTGAGATGAGAAGAATCTCGCGGACGGTGGGCTTCACAGAGCTTTACAGGACTTGGGCGACAGAATGTGGCTGATTAAATCATGGATTTAGCTGCAAAGAGCAGCTGCAAAAAAAAAAAAAAGATAGATTACCAGATGGGGTTCCAAAGGATCGCAGGCTGACTGTTGAATTAGCATCTGAGAGGAGTTTATCAGCTGAACGAAGAGGAAAATTTGAAAACCAAAACAAAACCTGTATATTTAAAGAGAATCAATGTGAACTTGCCAGGACAAGTATAAATTGATTTTTCTACTTTCATATGCTCAGATTTAGTTAGTTCTGGTATATAATGAATGAATTTATGTATATTAAAAAATACAGTTTGACATAAGAACAATGAAGAATGAATGAACGCCTAAATATTAAGAATAAAAAACAAAGCACATCTCATGATTCGTGAACTTATAGAAGTAATTGTGAGAAACAAAAAGGGTGAAAATATTTGAACTTGCCAGGACCAATATATGAATTCATTTCTTTATTTTCATATGCTCAGATTTGGGTAGTTCTGGTATATAATGAATTTATTTATGTCTTGACATAAAGAATAAAATGTAGAAAATAACTGTATATTTCAATAGAATAAAGAGAATCAATGTGAACTTGCCAGGACAAATATGAATGGATTTTTCTACTTTCATATGCTCAGATTTCGGTAGATCTGGTATATAATGAATTCATGTATGTCTTTAAATATGGAATAGTAAGTATATAATAAAAATTAAAATATAATTAACAAATGTTAGATAATGATTCAAGTTCAAGAGTCTCCCGATAATCTAAGATTATTCATGTGCTTCAAGAATTCGACTAGAAATTTGATTAAAAACAAATACCGAAACGTAAAAAAATAAACAAATAATTAACAAATGTATGTACTGTTAACCTATCGTTACTCGTCAGAAATTTATACTTTTCTTCAGAAAGGTTTTATAATACTGAATTTGATAATTATTCAAGTTTAAGAGTCCCCCGATAATCTAAGATGATTCATGTGCTTCGTAAATTCTACTGAAAATTTAATCAAAAAACCAGTACCGAAACGTAAAAAAATAAACAAATAATTAACAAATGCATGTACTGTTACGTTACTCGTCAGAAATTTATACTTTTCTTCAGAAAGGTTTTATAATACTGAATTTGATAATTATTCAAGTTCAAGAGTCCCCCGATAATCTAAGATGATTTACAAAACACATCTTCTTATGATACGTGAATTTATAGAAGTAATTGTGATAAGCAAGAAGGGTGAAATTTATTTGAACTTGCCAGGACAAATATATGAATTGATTTCTTCACTTTCATATGCTTAGATTTGAGTAGTTCTGGTTTACGATGAATTAATGTATGTCTTTAAATATAGAATAGTATGTATGAAAAAATGTGCTTCGTAAATTCGACTGAAAATTTGATTAAAAAACCAGTACCGAAACGTAAATATATCAACGATAATTGACAAATGTATGTACCGTTAACCTATCGTTACTCGTCAGAAACTTATACTTTTCTCCAGAAAGGTTTTATATAACTTAATTTGATAATTTTTGATTATCATTCAAGTTTAAGAGTTCCCCGATAATCTAAGATTATTCTTGTGCTTCGTAAATAATGAATTTGTGTATGACTTCATACCTTATACACGCGCGACTCAACGCCTCGCCATCTACAGGCGAGCCATGGTACTTGGCCGGTTACTCGAAAATGAGTTCATACTCTCATATACATAGCTCATTGTTAATTAATCAAATCATACAGGAATTGCACTATTGAGAGAAGAATGTTTCTAAGATCATTTAATTATATATAAACACAAAATAAAATGTTTAAAAAACTGAAAAATTTACAAATACTTGACAATTACTCTCTTTTATCACTTGACTCTGTTAAATGTAACCAGGGTTAACGTTCACTTTTATACACTATCGAGTTCTATCACTTTTATACTTCTATCGAGTTACAGATATACTCTTTTTTTCATCCAAATTTTCACGAACTTATGGTAAAATTTGAAAATTTTCTATGTACAATTAAATCAGAGTATGTACATTCAAAAGCTTTAATTTTTCAAACGAGATTTAACTTTAATTAGTACAGTCTCATATGTACAAATACTTGACAATTACTCTCTTTTATCACTTGACTCTGTTAAATGTAACCAGGGTTAACCTTCACTTTTATACACTATTGAGTTCTATCACTTTTATACTTCTATCGAGTTACAGATATACTCTTTTTTCATCCAAATTTTCACAAACTTATGGTAAAATTTGAAAATTTTCTATGTACAATTAAATCAGAGTATGTACATTCAAAAGCTTTAATTTTTCAAACGACATTTAACTTTAATTAGTACAGTCTCATATGTACAAATACTTGACAAATACTCTCTTTTATCACTTGACTCTGTTAAATGTAACCAGGTTTAACCTTCACTTTTATACACTATCAAGTTCTATCACTTTTATACTTCTATCGAGTTACAGATATACTCTTTTTTCATCCAAACTTTCACAAACTTGATTCATCATTCACTGTACAGGTTGGAAAAACTTTTGAACTATGTTCCTCATAGCAGCCTGTAACCCCTTAGCACATCACATTAAATAATAAGATTTAGTTAATGAATAAAATCACTAATTAATTCAAGTGAAAATACTTGAAAAGTTATTTTCGTAAGAACCCTTTCATACCGGTATACTGTCTATTCTTTCTAAATTGGTATTGCTCTGATTGTGTAATCTAAGAAAGATAATCACATTGAGAGTTCTTTGTTATTTTGTAATTGAAGGAGGGTCTCAGCTAAAATATGGAGCTGTCTCTTGCTCCAGCAGCGGGTGACAAACATTACAAAGTCTTGATGGCCTTTGCCTTGGTCTAATTTTGCACAATATTATTCAGGCACGACTGACAGAAGATTTGACTGCAATGTCTACAATTTTGCTGTTGGTTGATTCAGCATCTTCATTGTACATGAAAAAATTTGAAACATATCAGAGGTTGAATTTTGCATAATTTGTAACCTTAAATTACCATTAAATTATGATTTCCTACCATGATTGATGACTGGACTTCGATTTTTGAATGTAGGTTGGCCCAATATTCCAGGTGACTCGTAGTAGATGGGGGAGAGCCTAACCGTGGGGAATATTTTCCAGCTCATGGACACAATTTGTTGTGCAAACGTTATGGGTTGTTCCTCCATGGAGGTTTTGATCTGTCTCATTTCACCTTTATTGAAACTTCCAGGAACAAGTTGGTCATCAAAAGACCTGCATGAGACTGAATGATATCTTTCAATTTCACCAACAGAGAACCCTCAGCATATTGATCCTGGAACTATTTCCTCTTCATTACCTAAAAAATATTTCATTCCATGAACGTTTATCAACTCATTAATTAATTCATTATTAGTATCTCCTTGGGCTTCGTTAACAATATCAGTCTCGTTGCCCCTACTTTGATAAGTCAGAGTTTCTTCTAGTTCTACACTAATTTGAGTTTTACAAAGCGCATCACAGATATCTGAACAAATTTCTGTGGAATCATTATCATACCTTCCAGATTGAGTATACGTGCCAATGATAGACTGCTCATGCTCAGATACAAAGGCACGGATGCCACTGAGCATCCTCATGATGTTCCTACCGAACAATAGTTCTTCCAGATAACTCTTTAATTGGAAACACTAATGGCAATAAACCAGCTATATCACAGTTGGTCTTTATCGAATTTGGCTGCCAAGAGTCTAATCACATCAAGAGTTCTTCGTTCCTTTGTAATTGAAGGAGGATCTCAGCTGAAATGCACCAGCAGCGTGTGACAAATATTACAAAGTCTTGATGGCCTTTGCCTTGGTCCAATTTTGCACAATATTATTCAGGCACGACTGACAGAAGATTTGACTGCAATGTCGACAATTTTGCTGTTGATCATGAAACATACACATATGTGTTAAACTGCTTGTTGTGCAACTGTTCCTCTTTTTCTTTGTATTCCTGTAACCTCTTTTTCTTTGTATTCCTGTAGTTCATCGTCTGTTGTTCTTAGATTTTCTTTCAATCCTTTTATTCATTCTTTTAATGGCACAACCAAAGAATGTAATGATTAAGCATCTTCATCTGTCTGTAAACAAGATTTTAAGTATATCCAACCAACATTTAACAAGAAAAAATTTATCTGAGTTAATGAACTTTTAACATACATACCGTTTACTCTTTGAAGAACTTATAAGGAACTTGGCAAAAGCATAGAGTTCCGCGAGGGTCTACCGCAAAGCGGAGATTACACAAACGATTGCAGGCCGCAACTCCTGATCATCGACGATCTTATGCGAGAATCATCCTCGAGTAGTAGCATTGTGAACCTGTTCACGAAAGGTAGCCATCACAATAATTTGAGCATCATATTTATAACCCAAAACGTTTTCTACCAAGGAAAAGGACAAAGAGATATATCGCTGAATGCTCAGTACATTGTAATTTTTAGAAATTTACGAGATCGTGCTCAAATACAACATCTTGCCAGGCAACTGTATCCCAAAGACCCTCGATTCTTACAGGAGGCTTACTAGGACGCGACTTCGCGGCCATTTGGTTATCTTCTGCTAGGTTTGGAGCAGGAAACCCCTGATAATTATCGGTACCGAGCATGCATTTTTCCCGACGATGAGCATCAGTACGTTTATGTACCTAAAAAAAAGATAAAATGTAGCGACACTACGAATAACGTGCCAATTGTATCGCTGTGATGGCGTCGAGAAGTCATTGTCCCATAGGACGGAAATACATCGATATTCTCAGAGCCTTGTACCACCTCGATGCCGAACAGCGTAAAGCGATCCTCCGCAGAGCCGATCCACAACTCGTCAGACACATTTGCGAGTGTGCCTTGAACGTACTGATCGTAAACGTTACCCTCACTAAGAACCACAAATTGCGTCTTCGCAAACACGCACCTATTCTCAGAAAATTAGCGAGCCCACACGATAATCTCGGCAATAAGAAAAAAATCGTCGCTCAACACGGTGGTGGATTTTTACCAGCGCTCCTCGCCTCCTTAATAGGAACTATTCTTGGTAATTTGCTGACCAAGTAAAAAAGATGGAGCACGCCAGAAAAATGATTCTACTTCCTCAAGAAAATCTGTTCAAATAGATGGCAACACAGTGCAAGGCGCTTATATAGTGGATTTGATCAATGATGCCATGAGGGATAGAAAACGACCACCCCCGGCTGGTTACAGTCAGTTTGTATCAGCGCTTCGTCACAGTAATATACCTCGTGATTTCATCGGTAATACTCGAGTTTTGAGAAGTATAAATAAATTTTCAGACTTGTCTCAGATCGATGACGCCGATTCACCACACAATCAAGAGACACCCCAAAAAACAGTTTACGATAGTTTTGGGAACGACAGCAGCGGTGAGTCGAGTGCAGACAGAACAACAAAAAATCAAAGATCGAGCACACCGAAATCTCAATCATGGAAAGAACCGTGGCTTTGATGACTGCTTGTTGCATGGTCAGCAAGATTACTTTTGGAAAACTATTCTCTCGAATTAAGAGATCTATCAAGAAAAATAAGAAGAACAGTGATAGAAAAAAATCGATCGCTAAGGGTAAAAAATCAAAAAACAAACATGGACCAGAAATTCAGTAACCTTTATTACAAATTTCCGAATCTTACAGCTTATTCTGGTGCTAACAAGCTGGTACACGCGCCACCAGAAAATTATTAACCTCGAGAAGTCATCGAATGGCTCGAAGGTCAAGATGCTTACGACATGCACAAGTTGGTGCGTCGTCGTTTCCCCCGGCGAAGGTACGACGTGAGAAACTTTGACGATGTATGGGAAGCTGATTTGATGGATCTAAGATCATTGAGAACTTACAATGATGGTTTCACATACGTTCTAGTAGTCACCGATGTACTCAGCAAATATGCATGGTGCGGACCTTTACGTGACAAAACGTCCAAAAGTATTAGCCTTGCGCTTGAGAGAATTTTATCCGAATATCCGAATTGTAAACCTGTGATGCTGCAGACAGATTTGGGAAAAGAATTTGTAGGTCGCGATGTGCAAGAATTTCTGGAAAAGAAGAGGATAACGTACAGAGTTGTGCGCAGTCCAGACACGAAAGCTGCAGTCGTGGAAAGGCTGAGCAGAACCATCAAAGAGCGGATGTGGCGATACTTTACGCACAAGAAAACTCGGAAATACGTCGACATCCTGAAAAATATCACTGAGTCTTACAATCATAGTAGACATTCGGCAACCAGAATGACACCTGCATTGGTAACACCCGACAATGCTGCAGTGGTCCGCAAAAACATTGAACGGCGCTACGCCAATGACCGCATTGCCCCGAAAACAGTTAAATACCGTGTTGGAGATCTGGTGCGTATCAGTAGCTCGAGGAACGTTTTTGGTAAAGGTTACGAGGGAGGTTGGAATACTGAAATTTTTACCATCACCCGTATCTCCTTGTTTAGAGCACCTCACGTATATTACCTGAAATATCAAGCAGGGGAGGAAATTGACGGTTTTTTTATGAAGAGGAGCTGAGCAGAGTACGGAAAAATCTAGAGAACGATGTTTTTGAAATAGATAAAGTTTTGCAAACTCGTGGAAAAGGAAAAACCAGGAAATATTTCGTTAGCTGGAAAGGCTACTCCGATAAATTCAATTCGTGGATCAAAGCTAGCGAAGTGAAAAAATTAAAATGAAGGACCAATTCTACGTCGTACTGCCTAGCAACAGCAGTATGCAGTATTATCCCGACAATACAACGACTCATTTCATCACGCAGCTATCTCAACAGATACGATTACACGGGTCATGGTCCGTGGCTCTAACAGAGATCCAGATACCGCTAACCTTCCAGCATTTATCACAAGAAGACGTTCGAGTCATCATGGCCGGTAATTTGTCGCACCTCTCCCACGTCTCCGCTGTAGTCGTCGGTGACAACTCTTTGGAATTAGCCAGCGAGGAAGGGGAAATAGACGTTTCCCAGATTCATCCTGGCGTGTACAAGGATGTCGAGGGTCTTATCACCGAAATGAAAGATTTGGAATGCGTGAAGAAAAGTCATTTACTTTTCATTGTCGAACGAGGAGGATACGTGAGGGCTACTCGTATATGCAATAATGACTGCAAAGCGAAACACGAGTTTGCTCTGCCCGAAAAATTGAAAAAAATTTTTTGGATTCGACGACGTAGCGTCGCAATGCTTCAAAGCGTCCGTAACCAGCAACAGACCGGCACACCTTAAGAATGGTTTACCTAACATGTAGATGTTATACACGGACATATGCGAACCATACGTTACTGGGGATGTTCAAGCAAAACTGCTGCTGGCTATATCTCTCAATGTGGACGAATTTACATATGGAGGGATAAAGGTAAAGAATTTCTTCCCACTAATGTACATACCCTTGCTTATCAACTCATTTCAAACCATCGAGATAGATATTAGAGACCAACGAGGTAATTCTATACCATTTGATTTTGGAACGTTGACAGCTACACTACACTTTAAACGCATGGATTGAGATGGATCGATACGTTGAGTACTTTGATGCCCAGGTAGGCGGTGGGAAGATAGCTGAGGTAGGTCGCATCTTTGTTGGTTCAAATCATCAACGGGGTCACGGTGGTATCGGTCGTTTTTTGGCTGGTTTATTTCGTAGAGTCATGCCACTTTTATCCCGAGGTGCTAAAGCTGTAGGGAAATAGGCTCTTCGCACAGGCATGAATATAATGTCTGATGTCACTACTATGGATACCCCTGTAAAAGAAGCATTCAAAAGTCGCATCAGAGAGTCTGGAGAAATTTTGAAACGGAAAGCCGAGGAGAAATTGGATAAGCTCATGGAGGGGTCAGGTAATAAAATACCGCGTCTCGAAAGTTCAACCCAGTTATCGGCTACCCGTGGTCGAGGTAGCAAGAAAAGACGAAAGCCTAAAAAGAAAATCATTCGACGCAAGAGGGCAGATAGAACGAAGAAGAAGATGAAGAGTGTCAGAAGTAGTACACCTAGAAGAACGACCAGAGATATATTTGGCTAGAAAAAATGGCTTTTCTCCATAATCAATCGTGTGAGTGCTTGAAATCAGAGTTGCTGTTATTTGATATTTTACCAACTCAAACAACGATTGAGAAATCGCACTACAAACCTATATCATCCCTTACCGATGACTCACCCATGGAGTTTGTGATACCTGGAACTGGTGAAGAGTATATCGATCTTGCTCATACTATGCTCAGTGTACGCGTATCCGTGAAGACTAATATAGCTGAAAAGGATTTTGCAGCAGGCGTCGGAGATAAAGACAAAAAAGCAGGCCCTGTCAACAACTTTATGCATTCACTGTTCAATCAAGTCGACGTGTCATTCAATCGAAAGCCTGTGACGCCTCCTAACAACGCTTACGCTTATAGAGCGTATATCGCGAGAGTCTACTAAATTATGGGCCAGCTGCCAAAAACTCTCACATGACCAGTGTACTGTGGGCCAATGACACAGCAGGTCAGATGAACAGTTGTGATTTGAACAAAGGACTTGAAAAGAGACGCAAATACCTAAACAATCGGAAATCTGTCGATATGATCGGTTATATCCATTGCGATGTGTTTAACCAAGAAAAATAACTGTTGAACGGTGTATAAATAAGACTACGTTTTGTGAGATCCCGAGATGGATTCGCCATAATGAATCCATCAGGTATCGTAAATATATATATCGAGGAAGCCAATCTACTCGTAAGACGTGTTAAAATTAATCCAGGCGTTTTATTGGCCCACGCAAAAGCGCTCTCAAAGACAACCGCTAAATACCCTATGACGAGAGTAGAAGTCAAAGCTGTAACTTTGCACAGTGACATTCATGGAGAAACTTTGGACAATATAATACTGGGTCAATTACCTAAAAGAATCATCGTGGGTTTCGTCGAGAATAAAGCGTTGAACGGTGATCGATCGCTCAACCCTTTCAATTTCGAAAATCTAGACATGAATTATCTGTGCTTGTATGTGGATGGCGTTCAGGTTCCTTCGAAGCCTCTCCAGCCTGATTTCAAAAATAATCTGTACGTTGACGCCTATCACACTATTTTCACAGGTACCAATGTACATTTCCTCAACGAGGGTAATGAAATATCGCGAGATGATTACCCCAATGGCTACTATCTTTACGTTTTTGATCTAACACCCGATTTATCGGCTAACGATTGTAGCCATTGGAATCTAGTTAAACATGGTAGCGTGAGAATTGATGTCAGATTTGCAACACCGCTGAGTAAAACGGTGAACTGCATCGTTTATGCCGAGTACGATAATATCTTAGTCGTATATCTAATCAGTCGTCGAGTAACAGAGCTCATAACTACAGCACAATGGATCTTATCGTCGATATCCAATTTTTCAAAGATAAAAACAACGTCAGTGTTCCAAAGGAGGTGGCTGTGACTTCTCCAAAAGGTGATCACAGTGGTCATTGGATCGTCCTGCCTCAATCTCATATCGATACTTTGAGCGCCGATATCAGAAGAACAAACGACTGGCTGACTCGTCATCATCATGGTATCGACTATTTTGAGGGTGAAACATCTTTGAGAGCGCTTTACAAAACCTCACCCGAGCTTGCCAAGAACGCTAGAAGAATATTTGTCAGGGGTAATGAAAAATGGTTGACTATGCATAAAATAATGACGCGAGACATTATAAATCTAGAGTACGACAAGGATTGCCCTTCATTCACCGATTTGCTAGGCATTGATAAGTACTGTCTCTATCACGCTGTCAAAAAATCTCATTTGAAATATAGCTGTGCTCTTGATAATGTTCAACGATTAAGAACTTGGATACATTCGCGCGGCTATCAAATTTATTGCGAACAGGATATGGAATTTACATCCCAACCACCCATTCAGCTTTGCAATGGACAATATGGAGGTTTTAAGAAAACTGAGGCGTATACGAGCGCATACAGTGGGTGTGTTCCCAGCAGATCAGATCCCACGGATGTGGACGACAGCGTTTGTATTCAATACTGATGATCATACGAAAGCAGGAATGCACTGGGTTGCTGTATACGTTAATGAATCAAGCAATGGCTGGTATTTTGATAGCTATGGTTTGCCACCGTTCGTGCCTGATCATATAAATCGTTTACGTAGAAATTGTAAGCATTTTCGTTGGAATTCGATACAGCTGCAGAGTGAATCGTCAGATGTATGCGGACAGTATTGTTTGATGTTCTTATATTACATGAGTTCGGTTCTAGGTATGGAGAAATTCCTAAACAATTTTTCTGCTGATCTTGAAAAAAATGATGAGTTAGTCAGACAACGAATCAAGCTCGCTCGTAATATTCAAGCTTGCACTGGAGTGGTGGATGTATTGTAAACTGCTTGCAAAGCAGTAGCAGTTCTAAGATGTCGCTCCTCTAAAACTGCTTGTCTGACAAAAATATCATTATAGAGACCACCCGAGAAACGACGTTCAATTCAGTCACTGCTACAGATAGCTGGCTTATAGCATCTACCTTTTCCACACTCCGGAGAATATGGCTACTTACAAGATAATCAGTCGGCCAGCTGAACAGTCGTCGCCAAAGTATCGGGCTCAATCGACTTTGAACACTGTGCATGGGCTGAATAAGTCGATGTCGAAGAAGTTGTTGATTGGTCTTGAGTATGACAAGATCGAGGACCAGTACTACACGCCAACGGTCCGAATCCTTCACAAGGACTACAATGGCGTCGCATTTGGAGAAGAAGAGTGGCGCAACTTCATTGGCACCTTTGGAGATGTCACCAAGTATTTGGATGGGCAGAATATTTACCCCGACGGTACATCGCTCGCTGGACATGACTGGCGTTTGCTTTTCACGACTTCTCATAAGGATAGAGCCATCGAGATCGAGCAAGAAGACGACTACAGATCTGACGCCAATGGTACGACGGTTAAAAAATTCAGACACAGTGTAGTTTTGAAAAAAGTGAGTTGAGATAACTTGTACAGATTGAGTGTATATGTGAATGTACGTATGGAATATATTAATACTGTAAAAGGTTCTGTCAACTGTATCTTGAACGAGTATATTAATCTTTTGAGAAGTAGCTCGGCCTCTTTCTTTGAGTCGCAGGCTGAAATATTCGATCTCAGTATTATAGAGAGGATTTCTGAAATAACGAGTCCCAATGATGATGTAAAAATTATTATATCAAAGGTAGTGGAGAAAATAAAAGCACTCGAAAATCAAACTATGTTAAGCGCTATAGATATAAAAATGTTAACCTCGGAATTCTATGCTATACACATGAAAATATTCTACAAGCATTGAACAATGTACCCCTATAAACACGTATTGTGGTTTAATAGATTTTATTCAATATCACCATGAAAAATATGTATTTGAATATTCTTACCTATCAATATCCTATCCTCAATATCAAAAATTGATTCTCACACAAGAATAATGGACTCTTCACTCGGATAATAGAATAATTATCGGAAGTTTAATTTTTAAACGTAATAAGCAAACTTCAAGATTTTGGATATCAGCCGTGCTGAGTCATAAAATATATTTCATTGCTGCATGAAAACGAGATTGCCATTTTTCTAACGAGAGTTTTATGAAATTGGAATCTGTATCGGGCTGGATATTTGATATGCTGACTCACACACTTTTCACATTTCTACTAGTAAACAGAGGCCAGTAATGTATACTCTATGATGCGTCAGCATGTTCCTGTCGTTCACTAGGCTGGTGGGGTCACGAGAGGTCATGTTATGACGCGCTATAGTGTATACGGTATTACTCAAGTGGAAAAGCGAAAATGACAAAATACACCACATATTCAGTTGTTAAGACGTTTCGCCATGCAACGCACACGTTGTACGTTGCATCCACACATACACGCACATCACGCAAAATCTTGATCACAAAATGTCAAAACTTTGAACGCGATTATCTCGCTAAATAATGGTCCTAGAGCAAATAGGGGCTCAATCCGTGATCACTTTGGTAATTCTCAGATAATGTCAGGGAATGTTAGGACGTATTTCTATGCGTCAAGTAAGAAAAAAACAAGTAAAATTAAGACAGCGTATCGATTTCCAACAGTGTTTGAGAGGTTTTCCCCCCTTTGAGAAAATGTGAGAACTTTAAACGCGATTATCTCGCTAAATAATGGTCCTAGAGCGAAAAGGGGCGTAATCCGTGATCACTTTGGTAAATCTCAGATAATGTCAGAGAATGTAAGGACGTATTTCTATAAATTAAGTAAGCAAAAACAAGTAAAATTAAGGCAGAGAATCGACTTTGAGCCATGTTCGAAAGGTTTTCTCACTTTGAGAAAATTTCAAAACATGAACGCGATTATCTCGCTAAATAATGGTCCTAGAGAAAAGAGGGGCTCAATCCGTGATCACTTTGGTAATTCTCAGATAATGTCAGGGATTGTTCATCTGTACTTCTATGAGTTGAGTAAGCAAAAACAAGTGAAATTAAGACAGCGAATCGATTCCGAACCATTTTCGAGAGGTTTTCCCCCTTCGAGAAAATGTGAAAACTTTAAACGCGATTATCTCGCTAAATAATGGTCCTAGAGCAAAATGGAGCGCAATCCATGATCACTTTGGTAAATCTCATATGATGTCAGGGAATGTTAGGACGTATTCCTATGAGTTAAGTAAGCAAAAACAAGTAAAATTGAGGCATAGAATCGACTTCGAACCATGTTCGAGAGGTTTTCTCACTTTGAGAAAATTTCATAACATGAATGCGATTATCTCGCTAAATAATGGTCCTAGAGCAAAGAGGGGCTCAATCCGTGATCACTTTGGTAATTCCCATATAATGTCAGGGAATGTTAGGACGTATTTCTATGAATTAAGTGAGGAAAAACAAGTAAAATTAAGACAGCGAATCGATTTCGAACAGTGTTTGAGAGGTTTTCCCCCTTTGAGAAAATGTGAAAACTTTGAACGCGATTATCTCGCTAGATAGTGGTCCTAGAGGCAAAAGGGGCTCAATCCGTGATCACTTTGGTAAATTCCATATAAAGTCAGGGAATGTTAGGCCGTATTTCTATGAGTTAAGTAAGCAAAAACAAGTAAAATTAAGACAGCGAATCGATTCCGAACGGTGTTTGAGAGGTTTTCCCCCTTTGAGAAAATGTGAAAACTATAAACGCGATTATTTCGCTAAATAATGGTCCTAGAGCAAAATGGGGCGCAATCCGTGATCACTTTGGTAATTCTCAGATAATGTCAGAGATTGTTCAACTGTACTTCTATGAGTTGAGTAAGCAAAAACAAGTGAAATTAAGACAGCGAATCGATTCCGAACCATTTTCGAGAGGTTTTCCCCCTTCGAGAAAATGTGAAAACTTCAAACGCGATTATCTCGCTAAATAATGGTTCTTGAGCAAAATGGGGCGCAATCCATGATCACTTTGGTAAATCTCATATAATGTCAGGGAATGTTAGGACGTATTCTTATGAGTTAAGTAAGTGTCGCGTGCCGCTCGGGGCTTTTCCAGGCGCCACGTTACGAGAACGTGCCGGCCAATGTCGCCTTATTGTCAAATAGCGCGACCCAGGCTAGAGCACCTCGCCCAAATAAGGGCAACGTAGGCGCAGCAGAAAGACCGACTCGGCCCCGCCCTGCAAGGCGCAATGTTTATGACTGCGCGATCGCGTTATACAATGGGGCCGTAAGTGGCTCGGGCACAGCCCATTGCTGGACCCGTGAAAACGGCCTACGCAAGCGCACACAGCAGGGGGCCAGGGAACTGCAGAGGTTACGCCTGCGAGTGTAACCAGAGGGACGAAAGCCGTACCGCGCGTCCGCGAAATGCAGGCACCCAAACGGCCGTCAACTAGATATAAATATAGCGAAATACGCAGAATTATCAAACATGTATCAGAATACAAATATGGGTACAACCCCAAGTTGGTTTGAAACGCCGAGGGTAGGTAATAGTAAAGAAAAATCGCTGTCCTTTAGAACGGCGCTGGAAAATAGCAAATCCCTTTTTTCACGTAATAGCACGACGAATAATAACGACCCAAAACTAAATTTTCATTCCACGGGTATGAAAACAGAGAATAAGATACCATATATGAATGCGTCGGGAAATTTTTTTGAACCAAACAATAGGCACAGAACGCAAGAAACAACGTTTGAATCGAGTTTTAATCAGGTTAGGCCGTTATCGATAAAAGACGCGTTAGAATTAATTCCCCGGTTTAATGGGAGTAACGTTCCGTTGGGCAGCTTTTTAGACGGCTGCAGAGAAGCCACAAATATCATACACCCGAACTGCGAGCAAGAACTCGCAAAATTAATTAAACTAAGATTATTCGGAGAAGCGCTACGGAGCGCATCAGGAAAAATATTCTATTCAATTAACGACATCGAAAAATTCTTCGATGGTATTTTCGGCTCAACAAAAACGTATCATCAACTCCACGGGGAGCTCGCGAGTATTAAACAAAAGCGCGATGAAAGCGTCATTGTTTTTTCTAATAAAATAAAAGAGCTTGGACAAGAGATTATAACGGCAGCAAAAAGAGAAGGAAGAGATATGAAAGAATTGACCGCCACACTAGAAAAAGATTTAATACAATTTTTCCTACGAGGGCTACATTGGGTAATTAAGGCTCGGATGGGCGTAGTAGACTCATTAGAGATAGCCACAACAGAGGCTATCGAAATTGAGAGGGATTTCGCGTGCTACGGCTCAGATGATTTAAGCGACACAATCAAAAGCATTTCGGAAAATAATCAACGAGACACGTTGGCAGGGAAAGTGCATTACGTTGAGAGCAGAGCGGCGGAAATCTGCCAGATCTGTAATAAAATGGGGCATACAGCGACTAGATGTTGGCATTTACCAGGTAACAAACCGGGAGATAGAAACCAAGATAGCAGGTTTAGAAATAATATTCGGACCGACAATTCGGGCAGCAGGGGGCAAACGCAATGGCAACAGCAAAATAACTATCGGAGAGCAAGAAATGAAACAAACTGGCAACCGCAAAACGACCCAAGATCGGAGCGTGAGTTACGAACAAGTAATAACGAGTTAATCGAGGAAAAGTACTTGGAAAGGCAGAGGAGAACCTTCCCCGAGCAAAGCGCGTGTAAGTATTGTAAGAAGCCGGGGCACACCATTGATGCGTGCTGGAAAAGGAAATATGACCACGCCCAGCGCGCGCGGCAACAGGGAAACGCGAGCGGTCCCCAACAGAATGGCGCGCACAAAGGGACCGAGCAAGCTTCAGAGCGCCCCAGCACATCCCGCAACCAATAGAGAGACAGGTAATTCGGAGAAGTGTACACCTCGAAAGAAATAGCAAGTCGCCGACTATATCTTTAAAAAACCCAATTACACGCGGTAATATTTCGTTAATACTTGACTCCGGTGCAGGCCCAAATTTAATTAAGGAAAAGCATATTCCGACATTCTGCCACGTAAATAAGAAAGAGATTCTCGAATTAAGCGGTATAACAAGTGAAAGCATTTTCACACGCGGAAAAATAGACGTACACTTTGAATATTTCACAACGACGTTTCACATTGTAGGAAACGATTTCCCAATAGACGAGGATGGTCTACTAGGAAGTGACTTTTTTAGAGAGGTAAAAGCGAAGATTGACTACGGAAAAAACTCCCTGGTATTTGATAAAGGCGAACTACCGTTCGATAAAGAACAAGTAATTTTGGGACCGAGATCTATTTCCCTAATACAAGCTAATATTACGAATGATTTAAAAGAAGGCTACGTACCCCTCGTTGAGTCACAACAGGGAATAATTATGGGTGAATGTTTAGTAACAAATAATAAGGGTAAGGCACCAATGTTGGTGTACAATGGCCTAAACGAAGAAGTAAGAATTGAAATTCCCTCGTTCGAATTACAGAATTTTTCGGAGGGTAAACCGAGAAATAATAATGAAACTCAGTTGTGTAGTAATGACCAAAATCAAGATGTTTTAGGGAAATTGTTGAATAATGACCAGGTAAGGTCTAATGAGATTGAAAAAATGGCTCATGAAGCAAAAGATACCGACTGCGAGATAAGCAGTACGGACAGGCCTGTTGATTGGAAAATTTGTACCGATATAAATAATGAAAATATTATTGAAAAAATAGCTACTGCCGGCCGAGATGAGCTTAGTGCAGTGGTGCAGAAAGAAAATATAATTGGAAATAGCCAAAAGCAAAGTGGCGAAATTATGAAAGATAAAAATATTGCGAATCTATTGCAAAAATGTGATGAAAAAGAAATTTTTGCGGCCCGGGATATTACGGATATTAAAGAAAATTGTATTGAAAATGCCCAGATGAGAAATGGAATCTTTACGAAAACAGTAAGTTTATTGAATAACTCAATAAGGAATTATCAAGAAAAAGAAATTGCAGCAGCCGATAAAATGGCGCGAACGAAAGTACTGGCGATCAAAGTCAGGGAAGAAAAAATATGGGGTTTCTCCGACGAGGAGCAAGAAGAAAATGAGCCGCAAACGGCTACAGTTATTCAAGAAGAAAACGAAGATTTGATGACCATACGATGAAGATATTTCGGAAATTCTCAAAGAATTATTTGATACATACCCGGCGGAGGGTATGGGGGAAGCTTCGGGAGAGGGGCAGATGTCCTCCGAATTAATTGATGAAGAAGACGCTATTGACGCAGTAAACGCGCTATTGAAGGTATTAAAAAGTAACCAGAAGGATTCGTCTAATGAGACTGAAGTAATTCAAAAAACGCAAATATTAATTACATACTTGAACGGTAAGGAAAAATTTGACGCTGTAAGAGAAATTGCACGAGCCTTATTGTCTGAATTGAAATTAAACATTGACAAATTAGGCATGAAGTGTGAAAAATTCGAAGGAACTATAAATGACGCAATTGTCATACTGAGAAATATAAAATCAACTATTAAAGGTAAATCAAAGAGAAGGTGTGAGATTGAAACAAAAAAGATCTTGCAAATAAAAAATTCTTACGAACGTTTAAAGAAGCTGAAAGAGTTACTGAAATTAGAGCACCTGTCGCCCAAGGAGAGACAGGCAATCGAGCCACTAATAGAAGAATTTCACGACGTTTTCCATTTACCGGGCGAAAAGCTCTCCACAACGAACTGGAGCTGTCCATTCCGACGGTCGACGACGTACCAGTGAGTACAAAGCAGTTTCGACTAGCCCCGGCACAAAGGGAAGAAATAGAAAGGCAGGTAAAGGACCTGTTGGACAATGACATTATTGAATATTCAACTTCGTCATATTCCAGCCCCGTGTTTCTGGTAGACAAAAAACCAGATGCTCAGGGTAATAAAAAATATCGAATGGTCATTGATTATCGTAAACTAAACGAAAAAACGCTGGACGATCAATTTCCATTGCCAAATATCCTCGACATTTTGGATCAATTGGGCGGTGCAAAATATTTTACGGTAGTAGACATGGCATCGGGATATCATCAAATGAAAATAAACGAAAAAGATAGACACAAGACAGCTTTTGCAACATGGTACGGTCTATATCACTTCACACGAGTCGCGTTCGGTCTTAAAACTGCACCAAGCTCATATTCACGATTACTTGCCATCGTTTTATCGGGATTATTGAATAAAGAAATGTTCAATTTTATAGATGATATTATTGTTTATTCGAAAACACTAGAGGAAAATCTAGAAAGATTAAAGCATCTTTTCGAGAGATTAAGGAAAGCGGTGCTTAAATTACAACCCGAGAAATGTGATTTCTTCAAGAAAGAAGTAACATATTTAGGACACATAATTACTGACAAAAGGTGCCGACCAGACCCTCGAAAAACAAATGCAGTCAGGCATTTTCCGATCCCTAAAACACCTAAAAATATTAAGCAATTTTTAGGGTTAGCAGGATATTACCGACGTTTTATTTACCAATTCGCAAAAATAGCAAAACCTCTAACCGAATTGTTAAAAAAGGACAAGGAATTCATATGGAACGACGAAACACAAAAAGCTATTGACACCCTAAAGGATATATTGTGCAGTGAACCCTTACTCGCCTTCCCAAATTTTTCAGAAAGATTTAATTTAACTACCGACGCGTCGGGTTTCGCTATCGGAGGAGTTTTATCGCAAGGTGAAAAAGGAGCCGAAAAACCTGTGGCGTACGTATCTAGAGTACTAAATAGTTATGAAAGGAATTATGACACTTACGAACGAGAAGCCCTGGCATTAGTGTTTTGCATAAACCATTTCAGACCGTATCTGTGGGGACAAAAATTTAAATTAATAACGGATAACAAAGCTCTGACTTGGATGCATTCGCGCAAAGACCCCAACTCACGAGTAACACGATGGATGCTCCTATTAGGCGAGTATAATTTCGAAATTGAGTACAGGCCAGGCCCGACAAACGTAGCCGATGCACTGTCAAGAAACCAAGTGGAAGAGACAGCGACCCCCGAAACAGTCGAAGAAAGCAGGGAACAGGTATATACTATTAACACTAGAGGCCGAGCGGGGCGCGTGCCGGGAGAGAAATACAATGAAGCTATCAAGGCACTAGCGCCGAAGAAAAGAGAAGCGAAAAGGAAGGAGGAACCGCCGCTACCTACGCTGATCGAGGAGACAAATGAGGCACACGAAGCGCATGAAATACCTTTAAATAACACACTAACCAATGAGTTATCAATCTCCCAAACAAATGACGTCTCATTACCCGAAAATTTTTTCGTACAAATTAACACCCCGCACAACGATGTCGAAGAGAGAGAGGGGGGAGGAGAACTTTCGTTCACCGAAAAAATTTTCGATACGCCAAGTAGTGATAAAATCATTCAATGTCGAGAGAAATTATTTATGAGGCGCGATAATTATTTATATTTCGTAACTACGGATGGAATACCTTGCGACGAAGGAGCCAGACAATTAGAAGCAATAAATAAGCTCCCTAGGTTCAAGAATATAGAAGTTGGAAAACTCAAACTTTTGAATGTTAACAATAAAATACACTTGGTTTTTCCCCTCCGTGAGCAAGATACAGTTGGGCTGTCAACCGTTGATAACACGCTAACTATACTTTGCAGCAAATTAAAAGATTGGGCAAGTCAGAACGAAATCCAATCAGTAAGCATTGCCAAATCCAACGAAATCGAAAACGTTCCGTGGAAGCACATTTTGCATAAAATACGCTACGCATTTTCCGACAGTGAAATAAAACTAATTGTTTGCAATGGCCTAATAAGACACCCGCCGATAGAAGATAGAGCCAAAATAATCGAAGAAGCACACAACTCAATCGTTGGTGGACATAGGGGAGTCACAAAGACGTATAAAAGAATAAAACACTATTTTTATTGGAGCAATCTCAAGGAAGACATTCAAAACCACATCAGGAAGTGCCTTCCGTGCCAGCTCAAGAAGCTCGGGAAAGTCAAAACACGACTACCGATGGTCATCTCGACCACGCCCCCCGTCGCGTGGCATACAATAGCTATGGATATAGTCGGACCGCTCCCTCGCACCCCGAGAGGATATGAATACATTCTCACTTTTTAAGACACCTTTACAAAGTTTGCTTTAGCAGAACCGATGCTCGACCAAACTGCTCTTTCAGTCGCCGATGGGTTCATTAAACGAGTGATTTGTATCTTCGGAGCACCGAACGTAATCCTCCATGACAGGGGAACTCAATTCATCTCCGCGCTACTCCGCAGGGTAACAAAAAGATTCAGAATCAAACAAATAAAAACATGCGCCTTTTACCCGCAAGCCAATGGGTCAATTGAAAGATCACACGCGAATCTAGCGGAATTTTTAAAATGTTTCGTGGATAGCAGTCGTACAGATTGGGATAATTATGTAGATCTCGCTATTTTTAATTTTAATACAAACGTAAGTGAATCAACTGAAGTTACACCATTCGAATTACTTTTTACAAGAATAGCGCGAACACCGGCCAATATAATGTTAGAACCCGAGAATTTACTACCGACTTATAATGACTATATTAAAAATTTGGCAACCAAATTAAACAAATTACAAGAAATCGCCAGAGAAAATTTGATTAAATCAAAGCTCATATCCAAAGAATATTACGATAGAAGGGTTAACGAAAAAACGCTCCGTATTGGAGATTACGTATGGATAACCAAGGGCCCTAAGCCTTTGAAACTGGCCGATATTAGCGACGGACCATTTTTAGTTTTGGATATACTGGAAAAGGGAAACGTCAAGATTAAACTCAACGATAAGAAAACGTCGATTGTGCATGCAAATAGGTTACGCATATCGCACGTCGAGTCAAATCAAACCATTGACGCATGAAACTGCCTGCATATATTTCTGCTTTCTCTGTTGTGCACTATCTAACCAGCTTATATGTGCCTAAAAATTTGTACGCTTTTTTTTTATCATTTATATCAAACCTAATATAATATTTGATGTTGCAGATGAAAAATATTCCACACCTAACAATTTTACTCCTCATCTCTATCGTAACTAGAGAGGGGCAGGCGATCATCGGGTACGATTGTTCTCAGCAAGTAACGAACCTCACAACATTTTCTCTCATGCAGGTGGGGGAATGCGATATCAAAGAGCCCGAAGTTCAGGCATCACCCGTGTTCGTTAGATTAATTCAGCTCAATGAGTACGATAAAACTCGCGTGAGATTCTGTAAGGTCCAAGTTAAACGCACCATTAAAAAATGCGTTATGTTCTCACACACAGCGGATGTGGGTTTGAGCGAAGTAGAATTTATCCAAGAAATATCACATGAAGAATGTAGAATGATGCATGAAACTTTAACTTACAGAATCAGAGATACGCTAATAACTGGGTTAAAAGTAAATGGGACGCGTGCGCAACCGGTCATATACGCGGGCAGAGCGAACCAAGAGGGCGCATGCAAATCAGGCGCATCGTACGCTGATCCGTACGGAACTTTCGAAGATGTGCTAGTACAAGGATATGTTATTATTACGTTAATTGAAGGATATGCAACTGTGAAAATCGATACGAATGAAGTAATCTTGCCCTCGGGTATGCGATGTTTCCTTAATAAGGATAATTGTATTTATATCGAAGCGGGATATGCGTTTTGGGAACCGTTACCAAATAAATTTTGCGAAGATAGATTGTACTCCGAGCTGTTCCACGGAAATGTTAGTAAAATTGTCGAGGAAGGAGAAGGAAAGAAACCATTGTATATGCTAGAGTCAGGCGATGTAACCTTCGCTTTCACGGCCGTGGGAACCATGTCCGTATGCTCATATACTCTAATTCGCACCGAACATCCTAAATTATTTTTTATTGAAGGTCCGGAAGGATTTTATTTTGAAGCCCGTGCAACACCAGACGTGCAAAATCTGGACATTTTTGCCTATGTAAATTCTAAATATATTTATGTAGAGAAACATGTCAAGAGCCAGGTAAAAAGGCTGTATCATGGCGTCATTTTACAAAAATGCGAATTAGAGAGAAGAGTCATTGCTAACGCATTAAGTATCGCCGTTACAGCACCGGATATGTTCGCGTATCAAATCACTAAGAAACATGGATATATGGCCGTGGTAGCAGGGGAAGTAGTGCACGTAATGAAATGTGTACAAGTGGATGTAACGAGGCGAGAGGTGGAGACCTGTTATCAGGAGCTACCCGTCATGAAAGATGGGCAAAATTACTTCTTATCACCGCGCACGCACATTCTGAAAAAATTCGGTACAGAGACAGCCTATAACCCGTTGATTGCGCCAATGTTTCAATTAGGAGAAAATTGGTTTACTATTTTACCACACGTGGTAACCAAGGGAAATAACCCGTCAGTCTTGCGCCCGGAGACAAAAAGCACGTGGAATTATACCGACCCCGTCGAATTAGCGAGGAGCGGAATTTATACGTCGGACGAGGTCGATTCGATGAGACAATTTCTAATGTTCCCGGTAGAGAGACCGTCGATGTTGAATACCCTCGCAATGGGCATGTCCGGCAGGAATTTTTCGGGACACGGACTTACATTAACTAGATTGTTCGACGAGGAGGAATTAACTAAATTAGCGGAAAATACTTGGAAAAAGATGTGGGGAAAGTTTTTAACATTTGGATCTGCAAGTGCAGGAATATTGGGAATATTCATAATAATTAGGTTAATTAAAATATTCGTTGACTCTTTGATTCATGGATTCGCGTTGTACTCCCTTTACGGATGGTCGATTCACATTATAGGGTGTTTGTGGTCTTCGGTAACACAATTACTACTATATTTGGGAAAGGACAAGGAGCCGCACCTGCAGGTACAACGGAGGAAGAGAAAAGAGCGCAAGGCCGCTCCGCCATACACACCAGGCCCGTTCCTGCCGACCTACGCCGCGCCCGCAAGCCACCCGCTGACCGGCTACGCGGCATTTGCTGAGGCCAGTACAAGCGCCGAAAGAAGCGAGACACCGCGTGAGCACAATAGGCCGGGATTGTACCCGGACATTGAACTGCAAGCATATACACGAAGGTTTGAAACCCTGATCCGTGGGGACGAGCAGGGTAATCCCAAACACGCCGAGATCGAGTTAAAATCACTGCCACCCAGAAACCGGGACGAGGAATCAGAACAAAAGAATGAAGCCAAGAACCATCATCTTTTAAACAAAATGGGACATCAAGCCAGAATAGAAAAACTCAGGCTAATGGAAGAAATTCTCAAACTAACAAACAGGATCCAAACAATAGCCCAACAGCGTAGGGAAACAGCAACTGAATTCGGGGAACGAACCCAAACCTTACTTAATGTTTACAATGAGTTATGTAAAAGCGCCCAAACTGAGTTTCGAAATATTTACGCGACTAGCTATAGGAGAGAAAGGGAAGTAATCGAGATTTTTCTGTACGGGTTGAAAAGCGATGTGAAACGATATATGTGTAAGCCCGTAGTATATAATAATCTAAAAGAAGCAAGAGAGCATGCACGGAGCATTGAAAAGAACCTTAAGGATTTAGCAAAAATGAAGCGACGAAGCATCATAAATATTCAATTCGTCGGGGTATGCTCTGTTCATAGGATCATAGTGGATGGACCCCCCATTGTGCTTTCTGCAGAGTACCTGTTATACGGCAGTACCAAACGTCGAGCACCGTTGGACCGAGGGAGGAAAAACTGTTTTTTGCAAGCAGTGTTACGGTCCGTTCGTCAGCGACCCACATAAACTCTACGGCAAGGAGAGAGTTTGTCACGCATTAGTGAGGGAATATTTTCCTACTAACTGCAGCATTTGTAGGAGAACGTTGTTTACGGTCGACTCTCCAGTAAACTGTCCGCATTGTCATCGAGCCTATCGATTAAAAGGAAGGTTGTTAGACGCCGGAGCAAATCACGTATTTTTTACATAAACAATTAGGATGTATCAACTCCTTAAGGTTTACGAACGAATTTATTTTTACGTACAATCGCGGAAAATATGTAAGCAATGTTATGTTAACTATTTAGAACCAAGAGAAAGGGCCTTGCTCGCCCTGGCAACTGACAGGAGAACGCTGTGTCCACCGCAGCCAGGTACATGCAGAATTTGCATAAGAGAGTTCGACATCAGGGAAACTGAGGGAATTATGGTAGATACCGTATCCCGTAGTACACGGGTATCAGACGTATGTTGGAAAATAGATCACTTACACGACGTGAACAAAA
This sequence comes from Aphelinus atriplicis, assembly GCA_020882685.1. Taxonomy (NCBI): domain Eukaryota; kingdom Metazoa; phylum Arthropoda; class Insecta; order Hymenoptera; family Aphelinidae; genus Aphelinus; species Aphelinus atriplicis. Next base: position 86,720 of record JAJGQD010000029.1, read on the forward strand.
GGCGAATAAGGAGTGAGCGGTTGCGAGGACGTAATGGGGAAAAAATTGGAGAACCATGGGACATGCTTGCTCCGCCCGTGCGCAGACCTAGGAAACACCGCTGGACAAAGAGGGGCACGATCGCGGTAACCGAGATAGACGAAGTACGCAAGGAGCCGAGTTTAGAACCCGCAACCGATAAAAAACGCGAGGAATTGAGCTTGAAAGTCGCGGGCGATCAAGCATATAAACAGCCAGAAATTAAATTGTGGAGTGATCAAGTAGGCGTGGGGCCAACCGAAACTGATCACACAAATACGGAGACTCTCGCGCAAGCACACCCACAATCGCCGCTTGAAGCTCTCGGAGTAGTAGTGGAGCAAGCTTTAAAAGATCTCGAAAAGGCATGTCAACCTGCCGACGAGGACAAATTATTTGAGTGGATCGAGGAAATGATATCCGAGGAGCAGTGTACAGGCGGCGGACCCCAGTAATAATAATATCTCTCTAATTAGAATAACCGCGACTTATTTTTCCCAGGAAATGGAGCACGCCACGCTTGTCCTTATAGTACTCCCTATTGTCCGAGCATGCAGTGGAAACATCACGGTGACCTCTCTGGAAAATAACAATCCGGGAATTTTATTCAACAGAATTGAAGATTTAGCTATTGCTTTTGAAAGAATTGAATTTGTCACATCAATCAACGCATCAATAGTGTTCGGTTCTAACGAGTATTACTCACAGTTAATTAAAAATATTACCAGCTCGGAGGCTTATGCTAGAGAGAACAGTGTGGACTCACGAAGTCACGTTATTTCTATACATACAGCCCTGAACGCTTTAGCGGCAGTGAAAAGGCGCTTCGAGTCTTTAGCACACACCTGCTCGGCGGGAGCCGAGTTTCTCGCAGTGGAGGGGAGGCTCCGTGAGAAGCTCGAGGAAATGAGAGCGGAAAACATCAGCATGGAGGCAGCATCCGACATAGTATACTTCGAAAATGCAATTTTTCTAGAAACCGTTGGTTTAAATAATCTGATGAAAAACTTGTCTTTCCAACCGAACGAGACCGATTTTGTCAATGGAACAAAGAAAATGATGCGAATAGTGCAGGATAACGTGGCACTGGCTCAGCAGACGACACAAATATTGGCCAACAAAGACATGTCTGTAATAATGCCGGACATCATTGAAGCACTGACCCTATCCACCAAAAACCTGGGAAAGACCCTGCCCTTGTCAGCAAATGAAATCAACCCGGAAAGCGTACAAACAATAACCGAGTCACAGATTTTTCATAACAAAAATAACATTTATATTGTCATTAAAGTGCAGTTCATTGATAGCAATACATTCCGCACATACCAAATGAAGCCGATTCCGGCCTTCCAAAAGGCAGGACAATACAAGGACGATGCAGTATATATTAAGCCTCGAAATGAATTGATAGCCATCGATCCATTTTCAAACGACCACTTTTTCCTCACTGAAAAGGAATTTCAAGAATGCAGCAAACTGCGGTCAAGCCGAATATGCCGCAGAGCCAAGCCGATCATCACCGCCACTGACTGTGAAAGCGGGCTGGTACACAAAGGCACGAATTGGCTACTCAACGCCTGCACTTTAGCCGTAACAAAAGAGGTCGATTTCCGCGCCTTTGAAACATCCGATCCTTCGATCTGGGTATTCTCCACAAAAAGAAGCATCAACGGAACGGAGGTATGCGAGAATCGTAAGAGGAGACTTACACTGTCCAACTCCGGTATTATCAACATACCCCGGGAATGTAACTAATAATAGATAAACAAATACTAGGAGGCAAAGGTACACCGTTGTTTCAAGACGAGAACTATTATATACCAGCAATCAGTTTAGAACTGAACGGCGTTCTTTTGGAACAAATAAACAACAACCCCACTACGCACATTGTCCATACGGGCATTGAATTTATCGAAGTACTGACAATCATATCCATAATGGTAATCGTTAATATGGTAATATGCATCCTTGTAATCATTATTTGCGTGCTGGCTAAAACTAAGAGCGTTTCGCCGCGAACCAAAACAACGAGCGAGACACATACGTGCCCATGGCACCTGTAGATCCTAATCTTACCTTTAATTTCCGCGGGTCAGCGACTCCGAGGAATAGAATTTATGATGTGCCGAACATACCCCCTGTCAGAGTCTCTGTAGCGGAAGTAGAACCCGAAACTACAGCACTAGTTTAGAAATAATAATAATTGCCCGGCATTTATATAATATGTGTGAGCGACAAAATTCGTTCGAGCAACTGTTTTTCCAAAGACATTTTCGAGCTTAATAAAAAAAAAAACAGGAGATTTATTCCCGAAGTACGAACGAAATTTGTCGAAAATACAATGCCTTACTATAAGATAATGGTAAAATTAAGTAACGATAGGTTATATAAGGATACATAGGTATACATGATGAGGATAGGAAAAAACGAAGTTCAATTGTTTCCTACCAACATTTTCTTTTGAGGTATGATACCCAGACACTGCTAAATGAAAATCGTTTTTCCTTTACTCTACTTCGATAATATTATATCCTTTTCAACCAACAAATATGTCAAAGTTATTATAAAAATAAGCATTATTATGATGAAAAATTATTATAAGAATAAGTTACCATAATCATTATATCCTTTTTCAACTAACAAATATGAAAAGTTACTATAAGAATAAGTTATCATAATCATTATATCCTTTTTCAACTAACAAATATGTCAAGTTATTATAAAAATAAGTTATCATAATCATTATATCCTTTTTCAACTAACAAATACGTCAAGTTATTATAAAAATAAGTTATCATGATCATTATATCCTTTTCAACTAACAAATATATCAACGTTATTATACAAATAAGCATTATTACGAGGAAAAGTTATTAGTAAAATAAGTTATCATAATTATTATACAATAAGGTTATCCAACAAGAATTAAAACCCGGCTTCAAGCGAAAACAAAGTGTATAAGATCGGGCGGACAGATGCCGTGGGTATATGAAATTTCAAGGATATAAACAAACGGTCGGAAAACGTTAATATAATAATCGTACGAAAACCACGCAACAGATGCGCAGCGAGAGCATACGGGAATTTTCCTCCACGGAGGCGTATACGAAAATGAGCGAGGGAAAAGCGATGCACCAATCCCAACTTGTCCTCGTTTCGGGTTTGCTTTTACCCAAGGAAAATTCCCTTTCCGCCCTACAGGAATGGGCCCGCCCACCACACGGAGCTGGCATAAATAAGGGCAGCGCAGGGAGCCGGCACACACTTGCCATGGAGAAGTTTGGAGCCGAACTTACCTTCTCCCAATACGTGCTGGTCCTGCACCGTATCCGGGAGGGACTCGCTCTGGGAAGGGACCCGGAGCAAGATCTATGGACACGGTTCGTCGAGCAGGGGCTCGAACTTCTGAGGGGTCCTCATCCCTGTGAGAACCTGATGCAGCTAGTAGACCGCATCGACGAGCTAGACTGGGGAGTGGGGGGGCTGTTGCGACGGCTCGCCCCGGTCGTAATGCCAGAGAGCCCGGCAGAAAGCTGGTACAGCGACAGCGACGACAATATGCAGCCCTCAACCACCATGAGCTTGCACGAGCACCAGTGGTTCCAGGCTCAGATGCTCGAGCCTTCTTATAGCCCGGTGGTGCCGGATCATACTCCGTCCTCACCCCCCCAGGAGGTGGAGGTAGAGATTATCGGGGAGGTTTTCGGACCTCCTGCAAGCCCCGACCCAGACATTGAGTTTCTGGCGGAGATCCCTAGAAGGATCTCCTGATTAAATGAATGTTTAACTTTAAGTTTAGATGTAAGCTCTCTCATAGTAATAAGTATAAATGTATCTAGTAATAACAAATGGAACAAAAAACAAAAACAAAAACAAACAAACAGAGAAAAAAAAACAACAACAAACAAAAAAAAAACAAACAAACAAAAATAAATTAAGCGTATAACACGGCAAGTGCCTCTGCGGAAAGCCGCCGGGACGTCGACTTTCTCCTACGGGGGGCATGTCGCGTGCCGCTCGGGGCTTTTCCAGGCGCCACGTTACGAGAACGTGCCGGCCAATGTCGCCTTATTGTCAAATAGCGCGACCCAGGCTAGAGCACCTCGCCCAAATAAGGGCAACGTAGGCGCAGCCGAAAGACCGACTCGGCCCCGCCCTGCAAGGCGCAATGTCTATGACTGCGCGATCGCGTTATACAATGGGGCCGTAAGTCGCTCGGGCACAGCCCATTGCTGGACCCGTGAAAACGGCCTACGCAAGCGCACACAGCAGGGGGCCAGGGAACTGCAGAGGTTACGCCTGCGAGTGTAACCAGAGGGACGAAAGCCGTACCGCGCGTCCGCGAAATGCAGGCACCCGAACGGCCGTCAACTAGGCAAAGAGTAGCACGTATGGTTTATGCATCCTCTCCTTTTAAGCAGGCAATCGTAAAAAGCAGCCATGTGGAAAAGTCAGCGCATCACGGCATAGCCCGACATGCGCGCCGCAAAAGTTATGCGTCCGGTACACCACCCGGGGACACTCTACGAAGAAAATCCGCGTATGAGGGCAGCGATAAAACATGCATCGCGCACCTCGGGCAAAGAGAGCAGCTGCCCGATCCTTGGAAAACGAATAAAAAAAGGAGGGGAGCCGCTAACGAAGGTCCAAAAAATCACGAACGCCGCTGCCCGATTTCACAGAAACCATAGAGATCGACCCAATGGATTGGAATAAGCCAAAATTATTGCAGCTGATTTCCGGCTCACAGCCACCCTCCGCTAACCCTCAATCGAGACGCAGGCGGACTCGCTCTATAAAAACCGGGGGGTGCAGCAGGAGGATCATTCATTCGCCCCCGAACCTTTGCCGGTCGCACTTCTGAATTTGATTTCGCGTTGCTCTGTCCGTCGGTATTTTCTAAGTCGAAGTTTGTAACGAATCTGTATTAGAAGTATAAGTTTGCTAAATAAAGAGTTTCATAGTCAAAAATAGTTCGTCCGCTTGTTCTTGAGTCTACCTTCTTATACAGTACGAAAGGATTATTATCACTCATATAATCGAGCCATTTCGATCTCGCAAGTTGCAAAAGAAAGCGCAAACGCGCAGTTTCACGAAAAAATTTTTTGAAAATTGGCCATAAAATTGGTCGAAATTAAAATATCGAAAAAATCGTGAGACTTTCACTGAAAAATTGTGTTTCGGAACTGTAGTTAAATTTTTAAGTTAAACGGTTGAAAATTGACGGAGCTATCATTACGCTAAGGTCAAAAAGACGGTTTCGAGATGAACGCGTTCAAAGTTTAGAGTACTATACTAGTACTATACAACTTTGTTCAGAGAATCCATTTTTTGAGGCACTTAGAACTTCATCTCCCAATTGATCGGCTTTTAATATAATTCTTAGATAGTTTATGGAGTGTTTGAGCGAATAAAAAAAAAATCGAAAAAAAAGTCACAAATATTACCCCTTAATATTCTTCAGTGTTAATCGACCCCAAATCCCACATCAAATTTCTCATCCCGCTACTCAGTGAGCATCTATGCTCCTCCTATTCTTGACTAACAACATAATAAATGAATAAAGGGTCGTCGCAGCCAGTATGATTCACTGGCTTCATCAGGCTGGATAGCGAACCAGTGATTCTTGAAAATCGCACGCAAGCGCAACGCAAATAATCGTATGCGCAAGCGAGAATAATTCTTCTATTACATGAAATTTTTCCCTCCGGCCTAATCATAAGGCAAAATAGCCGAGAATAGTTTTGTTAATAGATCGGATTAAGACAACCGAAGACTGATAAGTGGGAAAATAGCCACGCAATCAATGTTGTTAAAGATGAGGGTGAAGAAAATTGAAAGGTAGTAGCGAACATAGATTCCGATTATCAGTTTTGTTCGCTAGGTTTCAATGGGATGACGTTGTGTGCCCAACGTTTCCGGACCTCCGCGCTCACGCGCGAGTTCGACTCACTAAGCGTTCTGTCGTCGTACGTGCGGGATCAGATCGCCATGTAGTTTGGAAAGTAATAAACATTTCCTTAAGTTAGATACAAGTAATTTGTCTTGTATTTCTCCTGACACGGTGGTCGGGAAGCCAAAAGAAGATTGCTAGAGACACCGCAAAAAACTACGCAAGGCATTCTCTTCCCATCGACCAGAATTGATGAAATATGGATGAATTAAAATCTGAGCTGATCCTCTTTACGAGAAAATAGTATTTTCTTATCGTGATCAAGCACCATTTATCGATTTTTTGAAAGTATCTTGTTAAAATGTGTTTTATCACGAGAACTTTTCCGAAACCATTTGTAGAAAACTAGATCACCTTTCAAATGAATTTTGATTCGTTTGAAAATATTCAAAATTCGCCAAAATACAGTATTTACAAGTGAGCAAAGAATACCAAAAATCGATTTTTGTGCAGTGAATATCTCGTAAGGAACTCATCTCGTCAGTAAAATAAAATATATGTGATTTGTAGAGAATTCAATTAACTTCGAAATGGGACCAATTACGATGTATTATATTCATTAGTTATCGAAATAGAACGGATATTATTGCAATTTGTAGAAGACATGATTATCTCCAAAATGAGTCAAGCAGAATTCAAACATATTAATTAGGCACCGAGATAGGGCATGCCAATGCAGACCCGTTTTTACCATTTTTTTCAAAAATCGTCAGAAATGAATTGTCTAAACTGCCACATTCATAAATGTGTTCAAAAACATGAAAATAAAACTCATTAATAGTGAATTTATTGCAAGTTGAAGAATTTCAGATGATTGAATCATCAAAATGAATCATCAAAATAAAATCTCAACAATTTTTATCCACATGGTTTATCCACACTTATCTATTCCACTATTCATACTATACTTATATCTCAATATCTATAGATAACAGCAATCATATTCCTTGTATTGGATCAGCGTCTCAAGAGTCGTATTTATACAATAGTCTCCAATCGTAAAATTCCGGAAATTCCAAGCAGTGTATAATTTTTGTCTACATCCTGGAAGGTGCTTACATTCGGCCAGTGTTCGGGCCAGTGGCTATCGGCAGTTGCTCTGGTTCACTCGTGGTTTAGGTGTCGTGGCATAAAGATGTGAAACCAAGAAATTTCCACGTTATCTCGAGAATTGCCATCATAATTTCAATGAATAACATCATGACGAGAAAACAACATCATAAAAGTGATCAAGTGGAAAACAGAAAGAAGGTATGTGGTCCTTGTGGAAGAAAGATCGTAGTGGGTAAAAACCATTCAGATAGGTTTAAAATAACAAACCGAATTGAAAAATTGATCAAACGATTAATTAATAAATATTATAACCTGGACGATGAAAGATTTCCACTCAGCATCTGTACCACGTGTCGATTGACTCTACTTGAACACGAAAAGAATAATAAAAAGAGGCCTTTGCGAGATATTCCCAAATACGAGAATATTCCGTTACCGAAAATCACTAGATCTGATCAATCAAACACCGCTTCTAATTCTCTCGCTAAATCGATTGATTGTGATTGTTTGATATGTTTGACTGGCAGACAAAAGGTCCATATAAATAATAAATCCAAAGCTCATGTGCGATGAAGCGATGTTGTTGAACTTTGTACAGAATGTGCTGAAAAAGTAGGGCGAGGCAAAATCCATGTTTGTGTTACGCGTACGCGTGAAAATGCACCGATAGTACGTAGAAATTTTACAAGTTTAATCGATCAATTTCCTGTTGAACAGAAAAATATCATAGCTTCGCAAATAATTAAAGAAAAAATTGGGAATGAAAAATCCACGAAGGATATTCTTCTGAATACTGGAGGACGAAAGAGGAAGTTAACATTGAAAAATGTTGGAAACGCGACTTCTTTTTCTTCAGCCAAGCTGGACGAATTTCGAGTTAACACCAATGTTTCTGCTAACCACATGAGGAAATTAACTTGATTTATTATAAATTATGCTGGCAGGAAATCTGTTCCAAGTAATTATGAAAATCATATAAAAGAAAAATCACGGACATTAGAAGGAGTGTAGAAATCCGATATTATGAAGTTCGACGTAAAGGTTGGTATTATAGAAGAGAGACCTGTCGTTTGGGCGAATGCTGAAGAGCTCGTTGATGTTGTATTGGAAAATAGAAATTTCGTTGGTAATTATGTTATCAAAATAATGGCTGATGGTGGGCAGGGCTTCTTTAAAATTTGTTTATCTATATTTTCTCCTCCTACAGACAATTCAGAAGAATTTATTTGTGATAATATACCTCCAAAAAGAAGGAAAATCAATCCTGAAAGTGTAAAAGTGAAGGGCTCATTAACAAGCGTTAAGAAATTGATCATGCTTTGCGTAGGATCAGAGATCAAGGAAACTCATGCGAATATAGAAAAACTTTTTTAACTGACTAAAATAAACAACCTTCCATTCAAGTTCACATCTGATTTGAAAATTTTACTAGTTGTAAATGGCCAGCAAACAGCTACATCTTCGTTTCCATGCCCTTATTGTTTCATTAGCTTGCAATATTTGAAGACAAAAACTGAAGAATTTAGGCCAAAAGTAGAAGATGATGTCTTTGAATTGAAAAATTATGGAGATTTGAACAGAGATTATGAGAAATTTGTTTCTTCTGGTGGCAATCCGAAGTTTTCTAAACGCTGCCACAGCGTACGAAATAAACCTCTTTTCAAGGAAGATGACAGCAGACTGGTTCTCGATAAGTGTGTAATCTCGGAATTACATATAATGCAAGGATTTGTTAATCATCTTTTCTGGAACGGTTTGGTACCTCTTTTAGGTCAAAAAGCAGCATTATCATGGCCTGAGGAGTTGAAAACTATTTCAAAAAACTACCATGGCGAAATCTTTGAAGGAAATGCATGTCGAAAATTATCAAGAGATGCAGATGCCTTAAATGCTAGGAGAATATTCGGTGGCCTTGGTCCACTCACAGTTGTGCCTTACATATCTGTTCTCAAAACGATGGATAAAATTGTGAATGCCTGCTTTCCAATGAAAAGGAATGATTCTCTCGAAGATATCGGCATACTCGTGGATCAGCTGCCGAAACATCTTTGAGCAGTGAACGTAACAAAAACGTTGAAAATACACATTCTACTTAAGCATGTCAAGCAATCGCTTGAATTACTTGGCAATTCAGATGGTTTGGGAATATGGTCAGAACAATCTGGAGAGTCCGCTCACCGAGTATTCCTGGAATTTTGGAACAGGCGTAAAGTTAATTTCATCAAACACTCTTCTTATCAAAACAAATTAAAAGATGCAGTCGAAGAATTTTCTTCACTCTATATTTAAAAATTAAATTACATTATATTTTTTATTTGAGCCTATTGTTTATTTGAAATTATAATTGGAGATTATTGATTATTTGCGAGAATCGTAGATTATTGTAGAAGGAAGAAAACCTGTTAGAAAAAAAAAATATGGTATCAGAATACCACCACGTCCTTGTCGTTGGCCCTGGGGTAGAAGCTGAGAGTGGTTAATACGTATTCCCAAGCTCTTGACTATTGACTCAATTTTTCACGATTTTTGAAAAAAATGGTAAAAACGGGTCTGCATTGGCATACTCTATCTCGGTTCCTAATTGATATTTTTTAATTCTGATTGACTAATTTTGGAGATAATCATGTGTTCTACAAACTGCGATAATCATATTTTGGTGTAAATTATATTCCTGTTAAGATATTTGAAAAAAATTGATTCACTAATATCCGTTCTATCTCGATAACTAATGAATATAATACATCGTAATTGGTCCCATTTTGAAGGTTATTAAATTCTCTACAAATTACATACATTTTGTTCTACCGATGAGATGAGTTCCTTACGAGATATTCACGAAAATCGATTTTTGGTGTACTTTGCTTACTTGTAAACACTGTATTTTGGCGAATTTTGAATATTTTCAAACGAATTAAGGGGTTACATACACCTTAAAATTGAAAAAAATCGATTTTTTTTCCATGTTTTTTTATGTATTTGGATCTCCTCTTTCGAATGCCAAAACCCGTTTTCAAAAATTCGGCGTCCTTAAAAAGTTATGCGAGATTAACTCAAGTCATGTTTTGAGGCAAAAACCGCCAAAAATGATGATTTTCAATAACAACGCTGATTTAATTTTTTTTCTCTGCAGAAAAATATTTTATATCAATTTTATAATGCTTAATTATCAAAAAAAAACAATATTCAACTGTAAAAAAAAATTTTCTACCTATTGCCAATCATGATTCAAATTATCACAAAGCATGAGCCTATAGAACATTTATTTAAGGGGGTAGCCTACCTAAATTTTAACATGGCCAAAAAAAAATCGTACGAGGCTGTAAATTTATTTTCTTATTCATTTTTTTACGGCGGATTCAATGACGTATCGACCACCCCGGAAAAAATTTTTTTTCACCGTAAAAAAATTTTTTCAATTTTTTCGAAATTACTTGGAATTTTTTTCTCGGCTCCTAGAGGTCCAATCGCAAAACCGATACGTACGTTTGTGGACATTGTATTGAGGAACCCTCCAAAAAATTTTCAGCCCAAACCACTAAAAATAAGTCTCAATTATTCACCTCCTCCCGCATCACGTTTCCACCTTCCTTTTGCAACGTCATAAAAACATCCATTTGATTCAGACTAAGTATTTAGCATACATGCGATGTGTGCGTGGGAGGATGTGTGTGTGTGTGTGTGTGTGTGTGTGTGTGTGTGTGTTTGTGTGTTTGTGTGTGTTTATGTGTGTTTGTGCATGCGCGTGTGTGTGTGTGTTTGTAAATCACAACAGTTCGGAGAATAGGCGCGCATTCACATACTTATACTTATACGTATTCTAATCTCATTCCTAAAATTCCTTGATTTCAAGACAACTTCGTATGCTCAAATGTTTGATTTGATGGATTGGAAGTTCAGTATACATTTAGACGTGAACTGTGCCACGCTGCTCTAGTAGTGTATCCTGAAAAATGGTTCGTACAAAAAAATCGATGCTAATGCAGAAACTAGTTGATCGAAGATGGGAAAAAAACAATCTAAAAAATCAAGTTGATAGATCTCGCATCGTAACAAAATATGAGATGTGTAATAATACTGATATTTTTTTGATAATGAAGAAAATAATTGCGGAGAGTACATCTTTTTAGACATATCTCAATTATCTCTTCTGACAAATAATATGAAGTGTTCTACTTGCGATCAAGTTTCGTTGAATTTTGAGTTAGGCAATGGCAATGGATTTTTACGAAAAATTTCTTTGAAATGTGATTTTTGTGAGCGAACTGGTATTGATGGTGTGAAATGTGTCGTTGATACATCAAAGTTGATTGAATGTAAGCATACGAAACGCCTACGTCCCGATATAAATATTCGTATGAGCCTCGCATCTAGTTATTCAGGAAAAGGATATGCAGGGCTCCAGAAAGTTTTGTGCAATAATGAACATGCAGAATTATTCTAAGAAAACTCATGAAGAATATAAGAAGATCATTGGAAAAGCTATCAATGAGTCTACACAGTTGTTATTGAATGAATGTAGAGATATAACAAAAGAAGCCTATAAGAATCTTACTCCAGCTCATGATAAAAATACCCATTTGAAAAATTATGAGCAACTTGGAAAAAAACCGTCATACGAACAAAACGCTTCCGAAGCAAATTCAATTGAAATTTTCGATATCGCTGTTAGCTATGATGGTTCTTGGCCAACACGAGGACACAAATCTAAGCACGGGTTTCGCTGCGTCATTGATCTATTGACTGGATACGTTTTAGATTTTGATGTCGCTTCGAAATTTTGTCGAGTGTGTGTTTCTGCTGCTGATGCTCTGGGTGAAGATTCTCCTGACTTCCAGTTTTGGTTTGAAGGACATAAAGATAAGTGCGATATCAATCATGGAGGGTCTTCAGGTGCAATGGAGATTACAGTCGCAGAAAAAATTTGGAAACGTTCAATAGACTATGGATTTCGATTGACAACCATGTTGTCTGACGGAGATTGTAAGACTTTCAACCACCTACAACAATTAAAAATTTATGGATCAAATTATGAACTTGTGAAGGAAGAATGCATCAATCACGTAGGGAAAAGGTATGAAATCTAAACATATAATCTTGGTGCAAAATTGCATGATCCATGTATTACTGCTTTTTTTATCTTTATTCCTAACTCATGTTTCTCTGCCTCTATGTTTCTTGCTACCCCTACCTCTTCCCAACTGATATTTTGATTATAGTTTTCCATCAACAAATTTCCACTTTCTAAACGGTTTTATTTATAGAGTATATACAGGAATAACAAGCATTGTGAAGGATGAGAAAAGTCGTAAAGTCACGTTAGGAGGTGGAAAGTATGGTCAGTTGAAGGAGACGACTATAAAAAAGCTATCTCAATACTATAAGAAAGCTATTTATAGAAATAAAGGCAACGTTGAGGTACATTCAATTTTACTCATTATCTATACTTATAAGAGTATACTCATACGAACTTCCTAGCAGGAGATGAAAAACTCTATTATGGCATCAATTTATCATTCAGCATCTACTGATGAAAATCCTCAACACGATTACTGCCCGGAAGGAATATCATCTTGGTGTTTTTATAAGGCAGCTCTAGCTAATGAAAAAGTCCCAGGTACTCATAGATCTAACATCAACACTCCAATAAATGAACTATGTCTCCAAAAAATTCTACCTCTTTATGATAGATTGACTGATGAGTCATTACTTACTCGATGTGCTCGCTGTCTCACACAAAATGCTAATGAGAGTTTGCACAGTGCTATTTGGAATAAATGTCCTAAAGAAATATTTGCAGGTAAATCGAGAGTCGAAACTGCAGCTTCAATAGCAATATGCGAATTCAATGTTGGGTATGAGAAAACAGCATCGAAAATCATGAAGCAACTGGGTCTCCTTGGACATATAACGATCTCCAGTTTCAGACAATTTGATAAAAAAGCATCAATTCTTGGTAAGAGGAAAAGGGATGAAAATATCAAGAAAGCACGGATAGTGAAAAAAATGGCTGAGATGAAAAGAAACACTGCCATCTTACAAAAAGAAGGTGTATCTTATGGTGCTGGAATGTTTTGACACGATTTATTCTATTGTTGCTTATTTTGTAAGAATTCTAAATGAATATATTCACAAATTGAGCATGAAAAAGAAATGCGTCCAATCCATCAAAGATGTGTGGTAGTTTCGTGTAGTAAATAATAACCCAAAAATTCACTGGAGCACACCCTCACACACACACACACACACACACACACACACACACACACACACACACACACACACACACACACACACACACACACACACACACACACACACACACACACACACACACATCCTCCCACGCACACATCGCATGTATGCTAAATACTTAGTCTGAATCAAATGGATGTTTTTATGACGTTGCAAAATGAAGGTGGAAACGTGATGCGGGAGGAGGTGAATAATTGAGACTTATTTTTAGTGGTTTGGGCTGAAAATTTTTTGGAGGGTTCCTCAATACAATGTCCACAAACGTACGTATCGGTTTTGCGATTGGACCTCTAGGAGCCGAGGAAAAAAATTCCAAGTAATTTCGAAAAAATTGAAAAAATTTTTTTACGGTGAAAAAAATTTTTTTCCGGGTTGGTCGATACGTCATTGAATCCGCCGTAAAAAAATGAATAAGAAAATAAATTTACAGCCTCGTACGATTTTTTTTTGACCATGTTAAAATTTAGGTAGGCTACCCCCTTAATATAATTCGCAATGAATGACTCGAGTGCCAATGTTTTGTGTTTCTCGCGGCAAGGTCTTGACTATTTTCGGTCAAAGCGATATGTGCCGCCATTTTTAGTGTAAGAATGACAATACTTTATGTGAACAGACCTTCAAAATTCATGTGTGAAACTGAACCATGAGTGTGGAATAGCCCTTACTCTCAAGTTTGTTTTGATTATCAACTACCGGCTATTTTGGGGTTAACCTCTCATTTTCTCAAAATAAAAATAGAAATATAAAAGAGAATAGTTCATGTTGCTGAGTCATTAGTAGTAAGTATCTGTTTGAATTCATAATTGTTTGAATAAATATTGAAGACAAAAATTTATTCATGATTTCATTTTTTTGTTTTGAAGGCTATGTCAGCACAGAAGAAAAAAATAGAAGTTCCCCAGTGGCAAGTTGTAATAATGGTGCTAATGTTATTCTAGATGTGATGAGTGCATTAGGTATTGTTCCTGGTACGAGTGCTAGTCTCTATTCTGCCAAGAAGAATGAAACTAGGATTCGTGTAATGGATAGTCGAGTGGAGGCATCAACTCTCCAAGCTCGCACGCTGAGAAGAAGACTCAGGCATGGAGTGTCTGATCATTCCTATCAAGCAGGGGCATACTAAGGAGCAATTTCAGTAGTGAACTTATGTGATATCATAAGTGACTGTGATTTGTTCATGAAATTAAACTTGAAAATGTGTTTTTCTCAAAACTGTGATTTTGACATATGTGATGTACTTGCCGTAAGATCCAAAGAGCTGAGGTTGACGTATACAACTTTTGTAAAGTGGATTGTGTTTGTGACATCAATACTCATATCCGGAACCTCAGTCGCCAAGATCCAATGAAGTTTGACCCCATAAGCGTGTGACCAAACCAGTGAAATAGCTGTTTTCTTGATTTTTCATCATTGTATTTGATAAGCCTACAGACTTGGGTGGTCAAACTTGATTGGATCTTAGCGACTGAGGTTCCGGATATGAGTATTGATGTCAGGAACATAATCTATTTGGCAAAAGTGGTATACGTGTACCTCAGCTTGCTGGATCTTACGACAAGTGTGATATTAGAGTTAATACAGATATATAGCTATATAAAATATTCCAATGCACTTTTGGGATATATTTTCTGTGGAAAAGTTTAAAATTAGTGTACAGAATCTAGAAAAAAAATTTGTTTGAAAAAAAAATTGAAAATAGTTTTTTTTTTCTGTTGTACAAGAATCATTAATTTTGAGGTGTATGTAACCCCTTAAAATTCATTTGAAAGGTAATCCAGTTCTCTACAAATGGTATTGAAAAAGTTCTCGTGATAAAACACATTTTAACAAGATATTTCAAAAAAATCGATAAATGGCGCTTGATCACGATAAAAAATACTATTTTCTCGCAAAGAGGATCAGCTCAAATTTTAATTCATCCATATTTCATCACTTCTGATCGATGGGAAGAGAATGCCTTGATTAGTTTTTTGCGGTGTCTCTGGCAATCTTTTTTTGGCTTCCCGAACACCGTGCTGAATTCCTAAACGCGCAACTCCCGACTCACACACACCATCCTCGAAAGTAACATCAGGCGACCGTGGCAGGACATAAGTGAAATCGTTACGGGGGTGTGAAACCAAGAACATTGAAGTAAGTGTCTGTGCAATATTGAAAAAGGAAAACAAGATCAAGATGATGAGACATAAAAAATTGAAATCTACGCTGAGAACGGGGTTCATAAAAACCTTGGGAACGCTGAAAGCTGAGTGCGAGAATTTCAAATACAAAAATAAATCGAGCGATATTCGAAGTGTTAGAATGAAAAGCAAAAGAACTACGTGAAATAGATGATCAACTTCTTTCACTCATGCTTGATAACAAGAAGTTGTCTGAAGCCGAAATTGATAAAGAAAGAGAAGGAGTGGGTCAGTACGTAACGAGATTCCAACTGTCAAAAGTAGAAGTATCACAACTTTTACAAGAACACCGAGTTCTCTTGTCTGCAGCTCTAGGAACTCGCAGCGATTCAAGAGTGTACCCAGTGTCCGCCGCATAACTGCCAGATAGTTCCAGGAAGTTCCGTCTACCAGTGATAGAAATTTAGCGGGAACCCTAAAGAGTGGCTACACTTCTAGAGTATTTTCAGCAAGATTCATAAGGATGTTAGCATTTCCAACTCAGGAAAATTCCAATATTTGATACAAGCGATGTTCGTAAACTCGAGAGCCAGTGAAGTTGTGAATAGTTATCCGCCCACTGCCGAGAATTACACGAGAGTAATAGACAGCTTAAAAACACGTTTCAAGTGCAAGGATTGATTCGCGGAAGTTTATATGCGCAAACTGCTCAAATTGGTGTTGAATAAATTGGAAAGTGCCTCGGTAACTGTTTACGACAGGCATCTGCGTGCGCTCCAATCACTAGGAGTGACAATACAGATGTACACCGCGATGCTTTTTCCTCTTGTGGAGTTGTCCTTGTCCGAAAAAGTTTGGCGCATTTGGCAGCGGCAAAACGGCAATGGAGTAAGTGATGCGCGTGATCATCTGAATGCCTTAACAAAGTTCTTAGAAGCTGGTTTTCAAATTGAAGAAAGGATATTAATGTCAAAGTCAGTTTCCGACTTATCATGAGAGACACAGACGATGGTCGATGAGGTAGAGCTCAAGAAAAAATCAAATGCGGTATCCAACGGCCACAGTGGCGGCGGCGTCGCCACCGCAGCTGGTTTGTTAGTGACAGGAGATACCAAAATAAACGTGTGTATTTTCTGTCAGGAAAATCACGATAACGCCAGCTGTGAAACTTGAAAGAGCAAAACAAATGCCATTGACTTCCAGGCAAGCTATTGCAAAAGAGAAAAATGCCTGTTTTGCGTGTCTTCGGTTGAATCACAGCTATTCTAAATGCAGAAGCAAGGTTAGGTATCCATGATGCAGTTGCAAACACGTGCTCCTCATGTGTAGAAATGTTTTCAAAAGTGATGCACCGAACAAAAAGAATGATGGGCCACCCAAAAATATTGATAACCTGATAGCATCATGAGATAATGTCTCGCATATTACAGACGCATATCTCCAAACCTTACGAGTCAAGCTGAAAGGACCAGCCCGATCAGTGATATGAATTTTGATTGATTCGGGATCCCATAAAACATACGTATTAAGCAGTGTAGTTGAGAAAATGCAGTTGAAGCTCATTTGTAGACAAACTATGGTGCACATTTCCTTTTTGAAGCGTCGAGAACAGAACCGGTTAATCATGACGAGTATGAGTTGTATCTCAGCAGTTTGAGTGAGAGCTACGAATGCCGCCTCACGTTTCAAGACCAAATTATTTGCCAAAGTCTGCCTGCAGTTACGCAAGGGCCATGGGTGCAGAGTTTGAAACGTGCTGGCATTTATCTTACCTTGATATTGAACGCGTCGACGAGCCTATTACCCTATTCATTGGAGCAAACGTACCGACTCAGCTGTACACAGGTAAAATGTTCCCAATTGATGATGGTCCGACGGCATGGGAGAGGAACTCGGATAAACGCTTATGGGTCGAAGTGGCATTACTCACTCAGGGCATGAAGACGCCGCACTGAAAGTTCTCTAAATGTTTAACCGTAAGGCAAAAATATCAGATTTATGGGAGTTTGATATTCTAGGTGTCACTGATCTAGCAACGACAATTCCAAAGGAGGATCATTTGCAAGCAGTCAAGGAATGCTTTGAACAGACGATTCCCCTGAATAAAGAACAGTGCTATGAGGTGAATTTACCCTGGAAGGAAAATCAACCGCCTTTACACAGCAACTGCTTAGCTGCGGAAAAACGTTCACACGCTGTGACAAAACTGCTGAGAGACGGAAACTCATTCAACGATTACGATGATATATTTGATAACTGGTTAGAGTAAGATGTTGTGGGAGTAATCTTGACCTTCGACGAGGGTAGCGATTATTACCTCCAGACAAGTTGTGAAGTCTCACCATCACTGAACGAGTTTCTGGAAATAGGTCCAAATTTGATCGAGCTCATTTCGAGCTTACTTCTGAGATTTGGAAGAAATGCAAATAAGTGTATCTCCACTTGATAGAAATGCCTTAAAATTCCTATAGTGGAGTAAGTCTGACCCGCAAAAAATTGTTACACTCCGGCATCACTTTGTCGTATTTGGAGTAAATGGTAGTCAATTTTTGCTTGGAGGTACCAAAGAATTCAACTTACTGCAAGTGTTGAAATTAGCTCCACCGAAAAATGTACGCAAGGTCACAAGGAAAATAATTCAAGACTTTTTACGTGGACAATGCTATGACAAGCGTGGAGACAGAAGAAGAAAAAACGATTCTTCAAGAAATATCCACAAAAGTTATCGCAGAGGATAGGAAGACACAGAAATGGACGACGATAGTGCTACTCAGTTTTGAGAATTAACTGGGACAAGAAAAGCAATACTCTGTCCTTACGTTTGGCAGACCTGAATTAACCAAGCAAGCCGATAACAAAAAGGAAACTCTTATCAGTTACTCATGAAATTTTTGATCCACTCGTCTGAGCCAGCCCCGCCCTATTGCAGCCCAAGTTGATGGTACAGAATTCATAGGCACAGAAAATTGGCTGGGATGAAGAAATACCGCAGAAACTTACGGGAGAATTTGAAAAATGGTAAGACAAAATTTCTGGCCTGCAAGAGATAAGAGTCAATTGTTGGATTTTTGTCGCAAGAGAGGATGAAGGACCTGCCAAACCGATTTCTATCCCCCGGATGGAACTTCTTGCAGCTACACTGGGAGCGAGATTAATGAACTCAATTCATCGAGCCATGGATCTTCCCAAGATGAGAGTGATTTCCTGGTCTGACTCTTCAACATGGCTGCGCAGAGATTGACAATGGACTAGATTTGTATGGAACCAGATCGGGGAAATAAAAAACCTTACTGACATTTGCACCTGGAGAAACGTCCCAGGAACGATGAATTCGGCCGACCTCCCATCCCGTGGTTGTTCGATAACGCATCTTGTGCGATCGAGATGTGGGAGGGACCAACTGGGTTAAAGAAGTCGGAGACAAAATGGTCACAGGAAGAATTCATTGTCAACGAAGAACTCGTCAACAGAGAGATCAGTAAAGGTAACAGTGAACATTTGACTGAGTGTTTGTATCCAATTCCAGAAATTTCTACGAGAACCATTTGTGCAAATGTCACCTCAGTGAAAGAAGGACTCCCGTGGTATTTAATTCGAACCAGGAAATACAGTATAGCAGTGCGTATATTAGGATGGATCATGCGCTTCGTCAAGAACTCTAGGGCAGCGAAAAAATTGAGAAACAGGGACGAAATTGATGTGAAGGAGTTTGATGCTGCCGGGGAACTACACTTCAAATTTGCGCAAGGGAACTTCTATAGAGGATTATCTGATCGACGATTACAGGATTCGAATGTCTATTTAGACAAAAACGGATTGATCAGAGTAAAGACGCTTATATCTAATCGTATAGACGATTTTGATTTCAGACAACCATTGGTAATGGATCCCAATCACATGCTTACAAAACTTCTCATCGAAAATATACATGTCAACTCGGGCCACGCTGGTATCAACACTACAATAAAATTTTCGAGGGAAAACATTTGGGTTAGTTCTAGTAGGTGATCAGTGCGCTCAGTCGTTAACAAATGCGTGAGATGCCGCAGGTAAGCTATGAAGTCAATGGAAACTCCACCAGACAGTCTACCGCTAAATCGCGTGAGTGATGCCACAATATTTCAAATCGTTGGAGTTGATTACGCGGAGCCCGTGTATTTCAAAGATGGACAGAAAGCCTGGGTGTGACTATTTACATGCGCAGTATACCGTGCAGTTCATCTCGAGTTTTATTTCAATTACTTATTCATCAGAGGACCGAAATGATCCAGTTGCGATTTCATCGGACATGTTTTTCAAAGACTCACGATTGAGTTGTGTCCAAGACTTGGATCAACTCGATGAGAAAAACACAAATCGTCGACTGCAGTACCAGCAACGTCTCCGGAAAGAACTCAGGACACGTTTCTGCTCCGAATATTTAGGGCAGTTAACCAGGTGTGCGAAAGCTACAGATTCGACAATCATTCTGCAAGAGAACGATATAGTTTTAATATCCAATGATAATCAAAAGCGCTTGGATTGGCAGTTGGAGCGCATAATTCAGCTCATTCCAGGAAAAGATGCCGTTTCTCGTATCGCTCGAGTAAAAACAGCAAATGGAGAACTCGTTCGTCTATTGCAACGTCTAATCATCTTGGAGAACTCGTCTTTCTATTCCAAATCTGGATCTCAAGACAATAACGACTCCGAAGCTGATGGAACCATCGAGCAGGCTGCTACATCGGATGAGCCGGTGACAGATATGGGAGACAAGGGGGAGCTCGAAGATTCAACTAAAGATCGCCGACCAATCAAAAGCTCTGTCAGTGTGGCCAGCAAAGTGACACGCAGTGGAAGAACCGTTAAGACTCCAAAGAAATTTCTTGAAGTTAGTTTATGCCATATGAAGCTCACGCACACACGCACGAATAAACAAAAGCTCGCTTTTGCTCTGTCTTACTTCTCCTCGCTGCGCTCACGCGTTGGCCACGTGAAATCATCAACTCTGCATTGAAATAACTTACAAACGGTACGGTTCAACATGATTTACCAAGTGAGAGGAGTTTTTGATACTATGTCCTCTATAACATACTGTCTTTTGTCAGAATTTAAAGAAGCGTTCTCGAGATATCGATGGAAACGTCTTTTTGAGCATCCCATGAGAGGCTCAGTCTAGGACTTCTTGGGCTGCAGTAAATTTTAGAGAGATCTCACGTTCCTTTCAAAATTTTGCACACTAGTGAGTCGTGGTGAAGAATTATATTCCAATACCATTTGTTTCTAAGTGGATGAAGTCTAATGTGAGTTAAGGCTCAATTGCAATACTTTGAGAAATCATACTGCTGAGGTACTTGGCAGCGGTTTTTTAATTTCAACAAGAAAATGTTGGAACTCACTTCCTTGGGTAATATTCATGGATATTGACTCATGAAATCCCCTCATATTGTATAAACTGCATAGCCAAGGTTCAAACAGCTGTTGCCGGGTTGGATCAAATTCCAACTTCAAGCTATTTACTAATATGAACAAGCTAATATGAATCAATCCAAACAAAAGTATGATCACTAGATGCGCAATTCAATATTCGGATTGAATTATGTTCAGCCTTTTCAAGCTACAGCTTTTCCAGCGACCCACAACTCTCAAATGTGTTGATACAGTTCGATTGAGCACTCGAGAATGAAGAAATAAAAGTATGGAACATCCATGTGTCACCCGAAAGAAGACCATAAAATGATCGATTATGTAAGAAATAAGAACGTGAACAGTTTTAAGTTACTTAAACATAGTTATATTTTGTGCGTTTCACGTCAACTCTTTGCGGCCGGTGCGAGGATACTGAAACTTCCCATTTTCATCACTCGTTTTGCACTCCATCAAATGAATATTAGAATGGTGTGAAATATATTATCGATAGCGTATAGCCGATAGCCTCAGCTTGCCGATAGCAAAGCCAGTTTTTGAAGATCTTTATTTTTCACGAAAAAAGCCTCAAACAGATTGAACAAAACAACATTATATTTTCAACTTGAACAATCTTGAAAAACTGATATATCTTTTTTACAATTCTTCAACTCATGGTAATTTTTTCCTTATAGAACTTTTTAAAGAAAGTAAAATCAAATTTTAGATTCAAACTTAGTATCAAAGGTGCAACGGGGTGCTTCTCGAGCTCGTGACCGCTTCGGCGGGCACCCCGAAGCTATTCGATTCGCGGCCGCTTCGTCGCGGGGTTGTGGCCCGCTCTCGCGTAGCTCGCCGAACCGGACAGGTACAGCCCACGAGCACGTTCCGAGTTGGGGGCCGATGTCGGCCCCTGATTACCCGTGGGTGTAACCCACGGGCGGGAACTGCTCGGGGAAGCTCCGCCGGCGCGGGCGGCCACGCGGAACGGGCGGGAGTCGAAGGGGAATGGGAGGTCGGCTTCCGCCGCGCGCGCGTCCCTCGGTGCGGCTCACGCCGGTTGTTGGAGCCCGCGAGTTTCCTCGCGTGCAATGGCCCTTGCTGCGCTGGTACGCCGACGGGAGGGATTTCGTGGGCGCGGGGCGTTCAGTTGGCCCGAAGATCAGAGGGCTTTTCGGGCGCGCGGAGAGAGGGGGGGTCGTTCGACGGTGCGAGGTCGGGATTGAAATAACGAGGCGGGACGCGAGGGATTTAACGTTAATCCTCTTTATTGAGGAAGTAAAAATACAAGTGCGCCGGCGAGCCGGTGCTCGTCGGCGACTAAGGCGCGTGATCGCGCAGAGGGCCGCCCGATTGTCGGGATCGGGTATTCGCTCGCTCGCGGATATCACAATTAACGACTTACTCGTGTCGTGTCGGCTCGCTGTCGCTGTCGCTGTCGCCGGGCGCGCACACCGGCGGCTCGCTTCTCGGAAGCGAGCTAGCGCGTCTCGCCGCGTGGTCGACCGCTCGGCTCTTCAGGGAGAGCGGGTGCGCTGCTGCTCCTCCGCACGGCTCGGTGGCGGAGGCTCGAGGACGTCTCCTCGGGTGGGCGCAGCGGGGCGGATGTGGTGCTGGCTCGTCGTGCACTCACACGCACACACACTCGCACTCGGGGGTCGGCGACGCGGAAGAACGGCGCGGGATCGATGGTCGATCGCGGTGGTCGATAACGGGGCCGGCGACTTAATGAGCCGTCGCGCGCTCGTCCCCCGGCTCGCGCTTGCGGCGCGTGTCGGCCGCCGTCCCTCCTCCCCTCCCTTCCTCCCCTGGCGGCCCCTGACGTGTCTCGCGCGGGGGTTGCCGCGAACGCGGCGCGCGTTCCGATCGCGCAATAACGAGTGTCCGCTGACACTCGTTACAAAGGATTATATTTTGCTGCATCATGCGATGGTATGGATAAAGCCTTGGAACTTTTCAGAGAAGATGTGCTTGATATTGAGAGGGTCGTTTTAAATTATGGATATACTCCAGTATCTATGATTCTATACAGCGTTCAGAAATATTTATCCTTATTTTCAGTACTCAATTCGATTATTATGGAGGTGAGACTTTTTACTTTTTAAATCTTAGGTTAAGTTCTGGAACTACATAATTTCAAAAACAATAAAATTCTTATCATATTAAGCAGCAGCTCTTTTTTTTTAATCTCATGGGGACCTTTTTGGATATAATTTCATTGACTATATGGTTGAATATTTTGAAATTCTTCACAGATTTATCAAGGACAATTGCGTGGTTGTAAATTATTGCAGTGTTCACATACGGATGTTTCTCAAGTGAAAGAAGCACTTAGAAAGTATTTATCAAGCAGTCTAATATAACTTGGTGAATGTGTTTATGTCTTATTATTATTGTTGACTAATTTTTTTTCCAGAATGACTCATTGTGTGCATGTAGTATTCTATGAACATTTAACAAGTTGGTTGTTATATCGACATTTAGAATATGTGTACAGAGAATTTTTCATACGAGAGACTGAAAAAGAACTAATGAAATTTCGATTCCCGATGAGAAAGCAGAAAGGCCCTGCAAGCCAAACCAACATTTAATCTAATTGAATTTGGTAGAAATGTTGATGAATTGGAAAAATTTATTACACAATACTTGTGGCAACTTACAGTTAAGGAAGCACAACTTGTTAATCGTCTCAAACTTATAAAAGATTTCTTTTTGATGAGTCAAGGTGACATGTTCCTTGAATTCCGTAGACTGGAAACTCATATACTTGATAAGACTCCGACATATCATACTTCACGAGATATAATTTTAGCACTACAAATACCTTTCGCACTCTGCGAAGATATTTGTCTGTTACCAATGCATTTAACAAAAATTGCCTCGAAGAACAAACGAATCTCACCGCTCAGTCAAGTTTGTTCGATGACCCAATAAATCATGCATTCAGAAAAAGTAGTACTGTAAGCAATGAGAGTCAATTGAAGGTCAAATTTGGAGAATACTATCAAATCAGAAAAGAACAATGGTTTCATACGTTTTTGGGGTCGCTGAATTAGAATTCGGGGTTAGTATGCCCCCATAAAACCAGTATCAAGGTCATTTCAAAGTCAAACTGAGGGAAAAACCATTAAATCAGAAATGAGCACAGTCTTCAACGTTTTTGGGGTCACTGAGTTTGAACCCGGGGTTCAATTGGTCGAACAAAGCCAGGTTCAATGTCATATCAAGGTCAAGATTAGAAAAAAAACACATAAACAGCACTAATCTGAGAGTACTACTCTAAGAAGTTTTCGGGATCACTGAATTCGAATCCGAAGTTTGTTCAACTCTATAGAATCAGAGTGAAGGTCATTTCTAGATAAAAATTAGGAGAAAACCATTTTATTAGAAATTAAAACTCGTCTTAAACGTGTTTGCAGTCACTAAATCAGAAACCACAATGTATTAGATCTTATCTAGTGAAAGTTAAAGGTATTCCAAGGCAAAGTGCTAATTGGCATTGCTCTAAATCGATAAAATCGGAAATGTGTGCATATCTACGTAAGTGGCTCTGCCAAATCAATTGAAGTTTTTCTTCAGAAAGCAGAAAAATCGAGCATAAAATTTTATCTCCCTCGTATGGATCGCGCACCGTGGTCAAGGTCCCACTTGCATAGTGTCGAAGTGGAGTGCGACTATAATACGTGGTGCAAGCTTTCTGAAGCTCGCCAAAAAAAACTCATCGTAATTTTAGAGTGCCTTTACCAAGGTCTCATTTGCATCGCATCGAATGAGAGTGTGGTCACATGCTCTCTTGAACGAATTGGGCATCGCGATCAAAGTTCTACCTGGCTAGTATCCTGTAGTAGTGCGTTAGTAGTAGTTTTTGAAAAAATAGTTTGATGCGCTTCACGCATCCGACGACCGTGTCAGTAAGTTCATGGGCAAGAAGCCAAAAGTAAACGTCACAGGAGTTCGTAGCTGAGCATCGAGCGCAGAAAAGTTAGATACTCATCCGAGTGTGTGTCCATTCACGTGCACTACCTTACTGCAGAATACGAAGAGCCCTACTTTCGAACAATCTCAAGTGACTAACGAAATTCGATCATCGCAAAACCAAAGCAGAAGCAATAGTTTCCTCGTTGAACTTTTGGAATGGGAATATCAAATCGTCCTCGCAATCTCCGGCTGCCCAAACGTCTCGGTAATGCATGCATACTGTAGTGCCAATGCAGAGCCCAACTCCTGTTTTTTTGGTTTATACTTAATTCCATGTTACTTTAATCCTTCTATGGAAAATGAAAAACCTGCTACCACAAAGGATACTGGGAACGATGACAACTGCTCCGGAAGGAGATGTGTAGAATGATTCGCTTCCCAGTCCATGCGTGGAAGTGGTATCAAAGCCAGCGATGGCGCGCTGCCTTGCAGGAGGGCTTTAGGGTGTGAATATGAAGCCGCAGTGTGTCTGACGACGAGTTGACTTTGTCCTCGTCAAAGTCAGAAAGCTCTCATACTTAGGTCTGGGGAGACCTCGAAAACAAAAGCAGGGAGTTCTTCATATGAACATGCTCGCAACAAGAACCCTGACTCATTCTGCTACGTATGAGCCAAGTATCACCTTGGAACTGATAGAAAACGTATCACACAGAATATTAAAAAGTTGTACAAGGGCTGTTTTGAGATCGATATTTGTAATCAAAATGAAGGATCTGTCTTGCCTGTTACATTATGATGACAAGATATACCGAAAAAAATTTGGCAATTTGAAGTATATAAAACCTGACAGTTGGCAAGAACCGTCATGCAAAGAAGATTGTTATATCCATATGACGAATATAAGAGATATTAACAAGAAAAAAATATTATAGAAAGAGAGAGGGAAATTTCAAAAAATATTTTACAATGGTACAGGAACCTCCATTGGTATATTGCCATGATGTGGAATGGTTAATGAATGAACTGCAGACAGGAAACAATGAAAAATCAGATTGGAGACTTTTTATAGACTTCTCAAAGCAAAGTCTCAAGGCAGTATTAATCTACCATACCAACGTATTTGCTTCAATACCAATAGCGCATTCAACCGTATTGGAAGAAGAATACAATACACTAGCGTCCCCCGTCGCGGCTTCGCCCGCGAATATCTGTATTGAGTTCGAAATGTTATTCTCATTTATGGTTAAACTCGTATGATATGTATTTATTTGTAAATTCAGTATAATTTGATACTTTGTAATCCTTAGAGTTGTAATTTTCTTATATCCTCTGAGGATTCGAAATTTATAAGACTTCTGGATGAACGACGTTCTTAGTTTTTGAATTTTGAGGAATGAATATGAATTGAGGGGCTGCGTGGAATAAGGACCCAACTACCATTTATTCCATATGGAATAAGGGTCCATATTCCACGCAGCCCCTTAATTGGTTACGTGCATCCCCTGTCCATAAAAGAGCAACAATCAATTGGCAGTGTAAAAAACATTCTGTTTGCAGATCTATCCCTACGTACTTAAAGGTCTGTCCTTGAGATTTGTTGATCGTCAAGGCGAAAGAAAGTTTCACAGGAAATAGTAATCGTTTGAATTGAAATTGTAAGTCTGATGGAATCATAGGTATGCGAGATATAAATACTGTTTCTCCAGCTGCAGGTCCTGTAAGAATAGTTGCTTCGATTATATTTTCCTGCATAACTTCAATTTGCAACCTTGTGCCATTACATAAAATGGGAGGATTTAGATTGCGTAATAGCATTATTGGAGAACCAATTTTCAATTTTAAGTCATGAGGTGAAAAGCCTGAAGGATCAAGAGAGTTCAGAAATCCTTCAGGGTAGTGTAAAACTTCATCAATGTTAATCACTGTATCGATAGAATGATAATGTCGTATTTCTCCATCAAACTTTCCCAAAATAATATTATTAATATTATGAGCGGTAGCATTTCCAGGCGTTATGATTGCCCTTTCGCATAGCCAATTGGAAGGTTTGTCAGAAAGACTTTCAATTTTTGGATAGACTTTAAAAATCAGGTCCATGACTGTATTAACAGTCGTTCCTACTTTTGTATCAATATTCATGTAATCACTTTCATTTGATACTTTCCCATCTTCAATTTTTAGAAGTTCTAAATAAAATTCCAAATCCCCACCTCCAATGTGAGCTCTCATATTTGTTCGTAAATGTAATTTTTCTATCAAATTCCAAATTCTATCATCCCATACTATAAGAGAAGTTCCTTCGATAATTTTGCATAAAGTACTATTTTTTCTGATTGAACATATTGTATCTTGGACAATGGAAATGTTCAAAGGTAATTTGAACGTGGAACGGGCAGTTTTGCTTCCAGCAAGAAGAAATGCTGCAGTACCTGAAGATGCAACAGCTGAAACTAAAGCACCCAAAATACGAATTTGAGCTAATATTAAGTTGAGCAGAGAAGTTTTTCCTGAACCTCCAGAAGCATCAATAAAAAATAGTTTCCCTAGGCTATTATTAACACTGTTGGTAATGAGATCAAATGCATTTCTTCGATTTGCAGCCATTTTAGGTATATTAGATTCCAAACAATGACGCATTCCCATAATGTTATGTCGATTTTTAAAGCATTATAGGGATCACAAACATTTCGTGGACTACGAATTGGCGTAGGTAGACCGAGATCAATCAATCTGCACAATCCAGGAGCTTCATCTTTATTCATAGATCCAACTACCATATCTTCTATATTAGCGTAATTTTATGATGGATCATATTCAAAAGCAGATCGTCCACGTACTATGAACTGAGCTTCAATTATTCGATCCTGACGGACGGCTTGCATTCGTCTGGTTCTAATTGTATACCGCCCATTGTTTCTTGTGGGTCTCGGCATTGTTACCGAAATCATTTGGCATCAGGGGACTGGGATTCAAAAGATCCCAGGAAAAGGCTGAGCTCATTTTCATGCTCTCCTATATAGCCGATAGAACGCTGACTCTCTTGCGAGAGAGCGCCGCGCTATACCTTATACACGTGCGACTCAACGCCTCGACATCCACTGGCACGCCATGGTACTTAGTCAGTTACCCGCACCACAGAAAAATGCATTGTTTATTTCTCGGTTTCTACGCAAAATTTTGAAACGCCACATATTCGTAAACATGCCTGGAGTGGTCAAGAATCAAGTATCGAAATTTCATGAAAATCGGTTCAGTAGTTTTTGAGATTAGCGGCCACAAAAAAACAGGCTGTCCTTTTATATAGTAGTATAGATTGAAATTCGTGTTAGAAACGATAAAGTATTCTGATCATAACTGGTTGATTTGCGATGATTTTAAAATTTTGACTATATTGCTAGGACAACAAGCTGGAAACACGAAATATCCTTATTTTTTGTGATTATGGGACAGTAGAGATCGCGTCAATCATCACATAAAAAAAATTGGCCGGACAGAACTTCTCTCCTGAAATGTTCTGCAAGCATTGTCCACGAATCTCTGATTGATCGCAATAAGGTACTGCTTCTACTTCTCCACATTGAACTTGGTTTGATGAAGCAATTCGTGAAAGCTTTAGATAAAGAAGAAGAATGCTACACATATCTGAGAGCACAATTTCCTAAACTCAGTGACCAAGAAATAGCTGGAGGAGTCTTTGATAGATTACAGATACGAAAAATGATGAAATATCTTGACTTTGTATCTACAATGACTCAGAAGGAAAAAGCAGCCTGGATGAGTTTCAAAAAAGTTGTTGGAAATTTTCTTGGAAATCTTAAGAGTAGAAACTACAAAAAAATAACGGGACAATTGATAACAAATTATAAGCAACTAGGGTGTTTGATGGGCACCAAGTTGCACTATTTGCACTCACACGTAGACCATTTCCCAATGAATCGAGGGGATTTTAGTGAAGAACAAGGTAAGAAATCCCATCAAAACAGGAAGACGATGGAAAATAGATACCAGGGCCGATGGGATGTGAATATGATGGCTGATTACTGCTGGTCATTACGGAGAGAAAGTGATAAAAAAGGAGTGGATCGTAAAAGAAAACCGCTTGTACGATCCTTCCATGATAAAATGGTGAGATACCACGAAAGACAGTGAATGTATGAGTGATTATTCGCTCTCACAAATCTGACCAGTGCTTATTTCTAATTCAATGATTTTCCCCTTATTTTGACCTTGAAATGACCTTGATACTGGTTTGATGGGGACAAACTGACCCCGAATTCTAATTCAGCGATTTTTTATTCAAATTCGTTCCCCAAAAACGTATGAATCCATTTTTCTTCTCTGATTTGATAGTTTTCTTCAAATTTGACCTTAAATTGGCCTTGAACCTGACCTGATTGAACCAAACGGACCCCGGATTCGAATTCAGAGACTCAGAAAACGGTCCAGACCCGTGCTCATTCCTGATTCAATGACGGTTTTTCCATTTCGACCTTGGAATGACCTTGATCATGGCCTGATGGGATCATATTGACCTCGGGTTCGAGTTCAGCGACTCCAAAAACGTATAAAACCATTGTTTATTTCTGATTTGATAGTATCCCTCAAATTTGACCTTTCATTGACCTTGAACCTGAGCTGATTGGACCAAACAGACACCGGATTCAGAATCAGCGACTCGAACCAGCGAGTGTGGTGAGAAACCCCGGGGTTCATCAAATTTTTTTTATTTGTGGGGCTGTGCAATCATTTCCTCAGGCCTGTACACAATAGAGCTCCAAAAAGACTGGAAAGCGAGAGCTCAGTTTTTGCTGTTCTGTCAAATATTTCTGCCATTCCGATTGATCTTATGAGTAAATTCATGCAAGAAATGCTGTGCAGCGAAAGTTCTACCTGCTCTGGAATTTTAAATATGTCAATGATTTTGCAATAATAATAATAGCAATGCTTCCTTGTACTGTGATTCCTCTGTGTTTTCAAATGATACTATTGATAAGGCTTTCATTACCGGTTCTGTCACAGTGGGAAAATCACCATTCCCAACAGCAAGAAAGTCAGAATTGATGAAAAAGTTCAATGAAATCAAAACCAGAATGTCTACAAGTGATTTAAGACTGCCAAAGGAGCAAGACCAACAAGTATTCAATAAAAAACAAATTGTAGACTTTTCTGTGAGTGAGAATCATTCAGATTTTCAACTAAACAGTGTACAGGATCCTGGAAAAAAACTCAAATCATCAAAAATAGAAACTTTAAGGAATTGTAAATGGATCTAAAATAATCTACTTGAGCGTAGAGTTTCCATAATCATAGGCTAATTTGAAAATTCATTAATAACTACACAAATTTCATTTCAGGTAAGAGCTGGCAATAGTGAAATTATTCCACAAGGAGATCAATCTCTTTTTGAAAGTATTGAAGATTGTTCTCACAGAAATGAAGATGATTCTATTTCTAAGATACAGTTGAACTTTGATTAACTGCCTCCATCAAATGATGAGACAGTTGATAATTTGATTGATTTGCTTGTATCACCTTTCAAGTCTCTTTCATCAGAAATGAATAAAAATGAACAAACAAATGTAGAACCAAATGGAAATGAACTTAAGGATGATATTAGAGAATTAGAGAATGAATTCATTGAAATAGTATATTATGCACCCGAGCGAGGTTAGGCGGTTTCGACACGAAAAACGTTTGCGATCCGAGCGCAGCGAGGATTGCAAGTTTGCGCGTGCCGAAATCGCCTAGATGAGCGAGGTGCATATACTATTTTTCGTACCCCGCGACAGAAAAGTGCCATTCTTTGCAAACGCCAGGACGCAAAGTAGGCATTTTACTGCCGCTGGGACGAAAACAAAGATTCTAACAAAAAAGCAATGACAAGCAAGCATTATTGCTAAATTCCAAGAAAATAATCAAAAATGAAAATAATCCAGATGCAAATAAAGTATTGAATGATTCACAGAAACTTTTAAGAGTAGAATGCAATAGTAACACTGAAATTTTGGAAATATTTTTGCAAAACAATGCTTCTGGTGATGAACAAAAGTCTCAATTGAATGCAGAAAAGAAGATACCTGATGATATCGATAAATATAGTGAATCTACTTAAGATAAGCATGATGATTCTCCAAATAATTGAAATCCCAGAGAAACTTCTAATGAAAAGAATTCTGATAATGATTCTCGACTAGCCATGGCTAATGATTCAAAAGAGGAATTATCTGAAGGTGCAAAAAGAAAGAACGAAACAGTGAATATTAATCAAATGTTTCTCAGTATTTGGACTTACTAAATCACAAGTTGGACTGAGTACAAAAGGCTCCAACTAGTTTTGGATAATATTAACCAGATTGACGATAGCGTTACCAAGCTGGAGCAAGCTGCTTAAACAAATTTTAGCTTATTCAACTAGATTGGAAGCTAAATTTAAAGACATTGAGAGGAAAGAAGTGGAAGATTCAGAAAGTATCTTGTACGTATATGAGCAATTCCACGGAACTTTAGGATTTTGGAAGAAGAAAAATCAAAGAATTAATTTTGAGGGCACACCACTGAAACTTATTCTATAACATTCCAAATAACCATAACAGTATAAAAAATATAGGACCCCTCATTTCATCTAACACTGTTTTAAGGAAAAGTGAAGAAAAAACTATTTATGTGGGGAAAAAAATTTAGCCTGTTCAAATTGTAGTTCTTGACCTCCTCTTTTGACCCATCATACCAAATATTCTTC
Organism: Aphelinus atriplicis; assembly: GCA_020882685.1. Taxonomy (NCBI): domain Eukaryota; kingdom Metazoa; phylum Arthropoda; class Insecta; order Hymenoptera; family Aphelinidae; genus Aphelinus; species Aphelinus atriplicis. The sequence continues at coordinate 118,158 of JAJGQD010000029.1, forward strand.
AAATCATCATTTTCCAAGTTGTTTATTACTTCAAAATCTTTCGTATGACGACTATGCATAATTTTCTATGACATAGATTACGCCCCCGCGTCTATTTTTTTGGATTTTTCACCTCAAATTATGAAAATGCTCAATCTCCTCTATAAATCTGCATAATCAAATTTTGAATAGATAACCCATTTATATTATTTTCTCAACGTTTTTCTGGAATCAAACGTCAAATAATTGTTTTTATGGTTAATATGCCCCCAGAATATCAATTTTTCCAACACATAGCCAGTTCAAATTGTAGCTCTTGACCTCCTTTTTCGACCCATTATACCGAATATTCTTCAAATCATCATTTTCCAAGTTGTTTATTACTTCAAAATCTTTCGTACCATGCATAGAATAATTTCGCATTTCTTAAAAATTTTCTTAAGCCTTTCTCTCGCTGCAGAATGCGAGTTCTGTCTCAACCATTGGGATATATATCCTTGAAGGGATGGAGAGAAAAGAGCCATCGGTTTGAAGAATGTGCCGAACGTACTAGCAATGTGCCGATAAAAAATGTGAATTTTCCCAATGAGGGGCCCATGCGACTACCTAACTTTACATCAATATAACGTTTTTATCAATTGCGGCACACTCATTCAAACAAAGGCATACGGTTCGCCATCAAAAAATCTACGACATATAGTATATTTTCATTTATTTTATTTATTTATTTATTTATTAACTTTTTATTTATTTATTAACTTCATGTGATCAAAAAAAGCTTTTTTCTACAGAGGCGAAAGCGAAACATTTTCATTTTTCTTGAAAAGTAGTTGCAGGTATATATTGAATTAATAAGCCAGTTTGCGATTCGGGCACACTTTTGAAACAGGAAATCACAAATGGATTGATATTCTACCAGACTTGATTGTTGCTTATAATAATACTAAACATCAAACTATTCGTATGAAGCCAAATGATGTTACCTTGGCCGATGAGAAAAAACTTTTACGTCTTTATGCGAGAGAAAAATCCGTATCGAGTAAGACGAAATTCAAGATTAGCGATAAAGTACGCGTGAGCAAAACGAAGCAGGTATTCGATACAGGATATATTCCAAATTGGTCGACCGAAATATTCACTATTGTCAAAGTGAAAAAGCGTGTCGATGCCTGCTTCCGAACGCCGCATCCCGACGCCAGCTTCTGCATTCAGACGCTGCTGCTCCAAGCTGCAGCTTGCATCTGCAGCCTGCATCCGCATCCTGACGCTGCAGCGTCCGGCTGCAGCGTCAGGATGCGGATGCAGGCTTTTTTCTTTGTTAAATTTATACAATACAGTGGAATAAAAAAAAAGCCAAATTTTAACGATTTTCTTCTGTTTTGTTTCATTCACAGAATGGATCTATCAGAGCTGAACAGCGTTGGACAAGTTTAGTTCTTGCCAACAAAAAAACTAGCTGAACTCACATTGAATAGAGCATATTCAGTCTCGAAATTGAAATAAGTTCAAACCAGGTATGGCCCTCGTTACCTTGTGGAGCTCGAGAGCGAATTTGACATGTTCTTGTCGAAGCGCATTTCTGACCATCTTCTAACACATGAGAGCCTCGTCATTGAACTACAAGATGCCGTGCAGCATATGAGGTTGCAAATAGTCAAGCGAAAGAATGATGATGTAGAATTTGTGTATGTATAAAATTTATTTATTCTTGTATATTATAAATAAAACATGAAAGAAAAGAGGAAGTACGAAGGAAAGACAATCGAGTCATTTATGCTTTTTTCACATTGGATTTTTCAGAAACTGGTGTCAAAGAAACATAAAAGACGATTTTGGCTGTGTCTTACAGTCGAGAGCGAAGGGGCTCTCAACACTTCCTCTTTTTGAATAATTTTTTTCAATCATAATTCTGACTTGTGTATCCATAAATTATGCGACCTATCAAATCCTAACCACTTTACAAAAACTTGATCACCCCTTTTCTTGATAATTTTTTCAACTAAATAAACATCAGGATATTTAACTTTCTGCAATTCTTGCTCGTGAAAGCCGCCAGCAACTGGTTCATCTTGATAATCCGTGAGAAGGTAAGTCGTAGGATTTGTATTATTCACTTTGACAATAGTGAATATTTCGATCGACCAATTTGGAATATATCCTTTATCGAATATCTGCTTCGTTTTGCTCACGCGTACTTTATCGCCAATCTTGAATGTCGCCTTACTCGATACGGATTTTTCTCTCGCATAAAGACGTAAAAGTTTTTTCTCATCGGCCGAGGTAAAATCATTTGGCTTCATACGAATAGTCTGATGTTTAGTATTATTATAAGCAACAATCAAGTCTGGTAGAATATCAATCCATTTGTAATTTCCTCGCAAGCTGAACTGCAACCATATCTTATTTTTGAGCGTTCGATTGAATCGTTCGCATATCGATGCTTTGAGATTACTAAACATTGAATACAAATTGATTTTATATCATTTCATCAAATTCTTAAAAGTCTTATTATAAAATTGCAAACCACGGTCAACGTGCACGTGTTTAGGAACTCTGCCTTTGGATAAAATCGATTTCATTGCTGCAGTCACATCTGCAGCATTTTTTCGCTTGATCGGCACGGCCCAAGCGTATTTTGAGAAAATATCGATTACGGTGAGCATGTACCGACAACCTTCGTTTTCACGTGCGTAAGGTTGCATTTCCACTAGGTCAGCTTGCCAAGTTTCATCTGTACCACGCATTTCATACTTGCGACGAGGATAATTACGGCGAGCAGGCTTATGGAGTTCTTCGACGATTTTTTGCTTTCGCTCCATTTCAATCGCATATGCGCTCACTAGTCCTGGAGCTAGCCCCCTTCCCGTTGGCCAGAGGAGGTCCCCGGTAGATAGATAGTTAATCTTATGTATTTTTTTCCGTAGAATCCGAATTTGTTGGTTTGAAGTCTGTAAAACTGGTACAATTTGTTTAAACCGCGATTGTTTAAACAAATAAGAAAATAACACTTTTTTGGTTCGGAAAAATTTTTTTCTTAAAATTTGGCTCATTTCAAGAAGAAAAGTTTTCATGCACTATGCATGAATAATGCTTTTATCTAAAGTTATAAATTATCACAAGTTGAAAAATACCACTTTTCGGTGGTCTTTGTTGCTCTGCCATGGCAACAACAATAGAATATTTAAGAATCTGAAGGTGTTTTCTAATGCAGTTTTTAACGTAGAATCCGAATATGAACTTGGTTTTCCCAAAAAACAGCGAGAAAAACCGAATAATCAAATGATTCACCTTGCCATGTTTTAGCTCATTATACGCTTGACTCCCGGTACTGGACTAATGCACTGAATATCTTACCCATGGGCTAATTATGGATAAACGAATGTTTTCTCATGTACTTTTTCCCGTAGAATCCGAATTTGTCGGTTTGAAGTCTGTAAAAGCCATACAATTTGTTTAAAACACGATTGTTTAAACAAATAGCAATATAACACTTTTTTGGTTCCGGAAAAATTTTTTTCTTAAAATTTAGCTCATTTTAAGAAAAAAAGTTCCTATGCACTATCCATGAATAATGCTTGTATCTGAAGTTATAAATTATCTCATGTTGGAAATAACACTTTTCGGTAGTCTTTGTTGCTCTGCTATGGCAACAACAATAAAATATTCATGAATCTGAAGGTGTTTTCTAATGCAGTTTTCAATGTAGAATCCAAATATAAACTTGGTTTCTCCAAAAACAGCGAGGAAAGCCGAATAATCAATGATCCATCTTGCCATGTTTTAGCTCATTATCGCTTGACTCCCGCTACTGGACTAATGCACTGAATATCATACCCATGGGCTAATTATGAATAAATGAATGTTTTTTTTCATGTATTTTATCCCGTAAAATCCGAATTTGTTACTTAGAAGTCTTTAAAAGTGGTACAATTGGTCTAGAATGCAATTGTTTAAACAAATAATAAACTAACTAGGTTTTGTTCAGAATTTTTTTTTTCAAAATTGAGCTCATAGAGAGAAGAAAGTACACATGCACTATTGTTGGAGAATGCTTACATTAAAGTTATAAATTAATTCAAATCAAAAAATACCACTTCTCTCGGCGTTTTTTATTGCTCTAGAGCTGGCATAGATAGAGAATACCAGTATATACAGGTTGAATGTTTTGTCTGAATCGTTTTGGACAATTCATGAACAGAAGTACTGTTAATTTTAACTCCATTTATTTTAACATGAAGAAAGAATATTCAAATCTGCGGGGCAAACTTATTTTGACACGAATTCTTTTTTTTACATTCACAAAATGAGCAGCATGATATTTGGGTACGTACACATACGCGGCAAGTACATCCAGGGACAAATTCATCAGTCGATGGTATCAAAATCTTTGGCTTTTCAGGCAAAAGTAAATCATCCCGAACCTCATAGCCAAAATTTTTTTTTTTTTTTACACGACAGCTGTAAAGCAACAAAAATTGCCGAGATGTTTTTTCTAAAACATAAAATAATTAATAACTTTCGATATGAACATTATTCATGGATAGTGCATAGGAAGTTTTCTTCTTAAAATGAGCTAAAATTTAAAGAAAAAATTTTTTTCCGAACCAAAAAAGTGTTATTTTCTAATTTGTTTAAATAATCGTGTTTTAAACAATTTGTATGGCTTTTACAGACTTCAAACCGACAAATTCGGATTCTACGGAAAAAAGTACATAAGAAAACATTCGTTTAATCATAATTAGCCCATGGGTAAGATTTTCAGTGCATTAGTCCAGTACCGGGAGTCAAGCGTATAATGAGCTAAAACATGGCAAGGTGAATCATCAATTATTCGGTTTTTCTCGCTGTTTTCTGGGAAAACCAAGTTTATATTCGGATTCTACGTTAAAAGCTGCATTAGAAAACACCTTCAGATTCTTAAATATTCTATTGTTGTTGCCATGGCAGAGCAACAAAGACCACCGAAAAGTGGTATTTTTCAACTTGTGATAATTTATAACTTTAGATCCAAGCATTATTCATGCATAGTGCATAAGAACTTTTCTTCTTGAAATGAGCCAAATTTTGAGAAAAAAATTTTTCCGAACCAAAAAAGTGTTATTATCTTATTTGTTTAAACAATCGCGGTTTAAACAAATTTTACCAGTTTCACAGACTTCAAACCAACAAATTCGGATTCTACGGAAAAAAATACATAAGATTCACTATCTATCTACCGGGGACCTCCTCTGGCCAACGGGAAGGGGGCTAGCTCCAGGACTACACTGTATATAAAGTCTAAACTATCATTCAGCTGTTTAACTTTAGCATTAGAATCGAGAATTTGCTTATCAATCTCATCTCTGTGTGCCTCCACAAATGATGTAAAATCGTTAATATTTTTCTCAAGCTCTATTTTCTGGGATTCCAAAATTGTATGGAAATTATCAATCTCATTTCTCAAATTCGCTGTTATTTCGTGCAAACTTCGAACATCTGTTTCAAGCAATCGCTTCAGAGTCTGTAAATTAACTGCGTCATCTGATTTAACTGGCGCTGCAACATTTCACAATCTTTTATTTCCTACATCAAATTGACCATCGGGTGTGAATTTATAACCGATGCCGGGAGGGCCACGAGTGCCCTTGTTATTAGTTTTCAGCTTACGTCTGAACACGTCGATGTCCATTTTGACAATGAGCTCGTTTTGGATGAGCTTCAATATATATAACCTCTTTCTCGTAGCTCCTCGATTATCGATTGAATTTCATTGAAAAGACTTGGATTGCCAGCTGATTGTTCGGCCATGAGTAAGCGAAGTCGATCAACTAATTCGTTTGGATCATCCCAGTATACATAATCCATTTTTGTATCCAACCTTGCCATTTTATACTGAGGCATAATTCCAGAGCCTGATTTGAACATAGGTTCGATAATCTCTTTGAATTTACGGCTAAGTAAGCGACGAATTGCTTCATCATCTCTCCATCGTCTTTTGTGTGCATTCGAAGCCATAAGGATTTCCTTGTACACAGCCAAATGATTTTTTTCATAATTTTTCGGATTTTTAAGGAATAGCAGCTCTTCCAAGCCTTCACTTCTCGAATAAGATTTTTCACCAACTTTGATCCTAGTTTTATCCAAGGTTATTGGTAAATTACCGATTTTCAAATAGTCACCATCTCTTCGCACTCCATAAACTTTATCTAGATTTGATTCATCACTAAGGACAGTTTCATTCAATTCATCCTCCTCATCACTATCCGCTGTTTCATACTCTGATTGCCCATAATTATTTTTTGTGTCGGATTTGAGAAAATTATCATGAGATGAAATAGAAATTTTATCATCATCATCCCTATCATCGATCGATTTTAATCTAACACGTTGTGATTTGAATTTATTCATCGATTAATTAGAGACGAGATTTTTCAACGGCTCAACAATAGGTTTAAAATGTTCGTTCAATGCTCTTTGAACATTTCCTTTTTCAAATCGCAAGAGATTGTATTTGCGCTTTACAGCGTCTCTCGCTTTAACGAGTTGATGGAGAATATCTTTTTTGCGCTTCAAATTATTCATGTTGATGGTTCAACGTTCAACAATAAACTAATTGAGTTCATTGTTTAGTGAACTCTATTTATAGCGAAACAGTCGAAACCTTTTCGATATCGACTTGCATTAATTTCTTAATCTTTGTCAATATACAAATCAATGTCTATCTATCCAGCATTTTGAACATAAATCTTTGAATTGCATGAATGACATATCTGTATTAACATGATTATCGTATATCGACCCTCCCTATTCATAAGGACGTATCTCGGGAGTCAGAATAATAAGGACGTATCTCCCGGAACGCCGGGGCGCGGGAAAATAAGGACGTATCTCGCGTGAGCGCAAAATAAGGACGTATCTCACGTGAGCGCAAAATAAGGACGTATCTCGCGCGAGCGCAAAGTAAGGACGTATCTCGGAGGAACGCGCAAAATAATATCGCAGCTCGGAGAATTGCAAAGTAAGAAAGTATCTCAGCGGTTTAAAATCAACTAATGAAGTTTACACATGAAGATAAAATCCAGTCATGAGTCACTCAGTCGTATTAATCTTCTAAAAACAGCAGGAGAAAAATTCTGATCACTATAGTCGCCACTCGAGTACCTTACACGTTTCACTGCATGTTTATTAATAACATCCATAATAAGCACTGCAGTACACTGTCGATATGACTCTGGTTCTGATTTAAGAAGTTGACGGTAGCGCTCGAGTCTGACAGCGGCTACTGCAGTGATCAACTGTGGAATGAGCCGCCGCGCGCCGCGGCCGGTGGCTCAATTCGTGGATAAGACTCGGGGTTCGATTCCCGGATTTCCCGGCAGGCACCTCTGTAGGGCCAGTTTTATATGGAAACCAGGAATAAGAAGACGCTCCGCCGTGAGCATCATCTGATTGTGGCTAGCCAGTTTATTGAATGTAAACTACAAGCCAATAACGAGAGACGAAAAACTGCGTCTTGTTACTAGTTGCTAAGCGCTCGTGACTTGTGACCGTAGTCAGAGCAGCTTGGTCTGTAGTCTTAGCGCAGTCCAGCGCAATCGAGTACAGAGCCACCGTGTTTCCACGTATATAAATGCCAGATAGGCTCTTGACCATCGTTTCTGCAGTGCTTTTGACTCATGAATAATAAAATACAGATGCTTCATATTTTGACTCGCCCCCATGATCGCTTTCATGTTTGCCGAGTTTTAATTCTATGCTTGAGATTTATTTGCGGTTATGATCAGTTAGAATTTTCAATCAAAGTGAGATTCAATATTAAGTCGCAATTCTGCGCGAGTTGCGGCATTATTTCGCGCTCGTCCGAGATACGTCCTTTCTTTGCGCTCACGCGAGATACGTCCTTACTTTGCGCTTTTCCGAGACGTCTTACTTGCAGTCGCCCGTCTTTATTATTCTGCCGCCCGAGATACGTCCTTATTTCGAGAATCTCCGAGATACGTCCTTATGAATAGGGCGGATCGATATATGCTTCAAATTCGCATCATCTTGTCGAAATATCACTAAAAAATTAACATTATCTCTGACTAGATGTTTTGGCACTTGTGCATATGACTGACAGAGATAAAAATAGTCTACATTTTTATGTCTCCCCATGCAAAAAAGAGCACGCATATTATCTTGATTTTCACATGCTACATCATCGAATATCATTATCGAATTTGGGAGCGCATCGTTTGAAGGAATTACTTCTGCGTGAACACTAAATGGAAAGTATTGTATACCGTCTATTGGCTCCAATAAATTTTTCAAAAATTGATACTTTGGTTGATTGAGTGATTTGGAATAAACGTATACATTTTCAAATCTCAATCCATTTGGATGTGTTATCAGAGTGAGTAGGCTATTCGTTTTACCACAATTTGATGGCCCACAAATAACTGCTCGAATACTATCAGGAAGAAGATCACCATGTCTATTTTTCTTTTCTTCTGGCTCAACCATAGTATCAAAGTTCGATACTGGGAGCTCTACAGCATGCTGTTTGAAATCCATTTTTATCAAATGAAATTGCATTCAAGACTGACTCATTGGCTATGAATAGAGTATTCATATAGCTGCAAACTTATTCAGTCATCGACTGTCGAAGAGTGATGATCATTCACAAGAAGAAGAGAAAGCGAGGTAGAGGATTACTCAATACGGCTATCAATAAACTCCCTTTTGAGTTACATCTACCTGGCTACCAATACTGTGGGCCCGGAACAAACTTAGCTAAACGCTTAGCACGTGGCGATCCTGGTATAAATCCATTGGACGCAGCCTGCAAAGAACACGATATCGCTTATTCGCGGAATCGTGAAAATATCGAAGCCCGACACGCTGCCGATAGAGTTCTCGCCGATAAAGCTTGGCAACGAGTTCGAGCTAAAGACTCTAAATTCGGAGAGAAGACTGCAGCTTGGGCTGTTACTAACGCAATAAAATTGAAATCAAAATTGGGAATGGGTCTCAAACGAAGAAAACGAAAATCGAAAAGTACGAAGAAGAAAACTATTTTGCTAAGCGCAATAGTTAAGGCTGCTTCTAAATAGATTTTAGCTCATGGATCTACGAAAAAAGGTATAAGTTCTGCATTGAAGAGTGCGCGTGAGGCTCTGAAAAGCGCTGGCGGGAAAAAATGCGTGCGACTTCCACGAATTTTACCAGTTTCTTCGAAAATCGGAGGATTTTTGCCTTATCTCATCCCACTGTTTGCCGGTCTCAGTGCAACTGGCGCATTAGCTGGTGGAGCTTCTGATGTGGCAAAAGCTATTAACGATGCAAAATCAGCTAAGCGCCAATTGGAAGAAAGTCAGAGGCATAATAAAACCACGGAAGCTATCGCAGTTGGAAAAAGTCTATACTTGAAGACATATAAGAAAGGTTATGGTCTCTATTTGAAACCATATTCAGGTGCAGGCTTGCGAGGCAAAAAAAAAGTCCGAAATAAATCTCGGAGCGAGCGTTGACAAATATTGATTTGCTCGAGTGCGCACAAAAATTGAAGATACCAAATTTCCGAGGAGTGATTATGCGAGATGCGCTACCTATCGATGGTCCTCGATATCGGGAATTTGTTATTATTAATCTAGATGATGAGAGTAGGCCCGGTACACATTGGGTTGCTTATCGCAAGCGAGCCAATGATGTAACGTATTTTGATAGTTTTGGAGATCTCCAACCTCCAACAAATCTAATGTTATATCTCAAAGTTGATCGAGTAAAATATAATACATTGAGATATCAAGACTTTGGAACCTATAACTGTGGACACTTGTGCTTACAGTTTTTGAGCGGAAGATTGAAAAGCATATAAGGTCAAGTCGCATACTCGCTAGCTTCATTCGTCATTGAACAGCCATGGATTCAATAACACTTAGTTTATCCGATACTTCGTCGATTCTCGAAGCACAATACTTTCTGCCGATCGAACTTCTACCAAATAAGAATTACGTTCTTGGGTTAGTTGAGCTTTCAACATTTAACTCTTATCCTAATATTGATGAGAGAAATAATATATTTACGATAAAGGGAGGTGAGGAAATAGTTCTGCCAAAAGGTAGCTATGAGATTGAAGATATCGAAAAATATCTGTATAAAATACTTCAGAAACAAAACATAAGTTTTACTTTGAAAGCCAACAATAATACACTTCGTAGTGAGATAAAGTGTGATAGAGATATTGATTTTACTGGTAAAAATTCAATAGGAAGTCTATTGGGATTTACTCCGAGAATTTTGAATAACGACATTACACATACGCATAAATCGTACACGATGGCCAACAGCAATCAGTCGTTCACAGAGCGTCAAAGTGATAACATGTCCAAACGTGCGATTTTTAACAAGTATCGGTCTCCGGATTCGCAACGACGCTGGAAAGTAACCTGTTACTTCATCTATTGCTTTTCTCGAGACAAGAATGGCAGACATTCTAGATATTCAGTCTCCCATCGAATTCGATGAGAGGATCTCTCACTATGAGATTCACGCACATCAGCCCTATACAAATTCAAACTTCAATAGTAGTGATGAAATTCGCATATCTATTCAACATCAAGATTTGTGCCTTTTACCATCTCGCAGTTCACTCCACATAAGTGGACGATTATTGAATCGCAATAATACGAATGTGGTACGCACGTATTTAGTAAACAACGCCATATGTCATCTGTTCGAAGAACTTCGATATGAAATAAATGCGATTGAAATTGACCGATGCAAGAACGTCGGCTTAATTAGTCTCATGAAAGGATGGATTTCCTTCAATCCGAATCAAAGTACAGAGAACGCGGGCTGGCGAGATGTTGGCGAGACTACGAAGAGTATATCGTCGCCTGGGGGGAAAGAGCAACGATCTCAGGAACACGCTAAAGAAAGATCTATTTCGATTTAAGCGAAATAAAAAGATCTATCTCGAATCGAGCGGAATAAAAAGATGTATTCCGAATCGAGCAGTACAGAAAGATTGTTCTCAAATCGACTTTTAAAGAAATATCTAACTCAGATTTTACTTTACAGAAAGATCTATCTCAGGTTTAATTCTATTTTGCGGCGTTTTTTCGAGTTCGGAGTTGATGCGGTACGTGCGCACTCGAGTGCGATTGTTTGTGTGCGTGTGTGTGTATGTATGTAAATATGTATGTATGTATGTGTGTGTGTGTGTAAGGACAAATCTGAATGTAATATGCCAAGTTAACTATTTACGTTAAACAGTTTTTGCCTCGATTGTTTCTCGTAAAAATTGGTATACATGTGTTTTTGAGATCGCTGATAACGAATCCGGCCTCAAATTTGAAAAATTCAAATTAGAGCCTCTAAGATAACCTGACAAAAATTTGAAAAAAAAAAATTGAATTTTTTTAAAAATTGTTATTCATGGGTTTTTGAGGTCGCTGATTGCGAATCCGGCCTCAGATTTTGAAAATTTAAATTAGAGCCTCTAAGATCACTTAACATTTGGAAAAATTGAACTTTGTTGAAAATTGGTATACATCGGTTCTTGAGGTCGCTGATCACGAATCCGGCGTCAAAAACCCATGTATACCAATTTTCCAAAAAATTCAATTTTTATCCAAATTTTTGTCAAGTGATCTTAGAGGCTCTAATTTGAATTTTAAAAATCTGAGGCCGATTTGTAATCAGCTACCTCAAAAACCCATACATACCAATTTTTAAAAAAAATCAATTTTTTTTCCAAATTTTCGTCAAGTGATCTTAGAGGCTCTAATTTGAATTTTCAAAATCTGAGGCCGATTTGTAATCAGCGACCTCAAAAACCGACGAATAACAGTTTTAAAGAAATTTAATTTTTTTTTTCCAAATTTTTGTCAGGTGATCTTAGAGGCTCTAATTTGAATTTTTCAAATCTGAGGCCTGATTCGTAATCAGCGACCTCAAAAACCCATGTATACCCACACAGCATGCAATATTGCTGCAATATTGCTGCAATATTGGCAAAAAAGATTTGAGATATTGCAGCAATCTTGCACTGTAATATTTCTGCAATATTGATATGTCCGGCTTGCAAGAAAGCAATGAAATATTCCTGCAAGATTTCAACAATGTGATTTATGAATATTGCATTGAAAGATTACTGCAAGATTGTTGCAATATTTCACTGCAGATTAGTCGACACCCTTGAAATCTTTCTTTCAATATTTCTGCAAGATTACAGAAATATAACTCTCGAATATTGCATTGAAAGATTATTGCAAGATTGCTGCAATATTTCACTGCCGATTCGTCGACATTCGTTGAATCTTTCATGCAATATAGCAAGAAAGATTTGAGATATTGCAGCAATCTTGCACTGTAATATTTCTGCAATATTGATATGTCCGGCTTGCAAGAAAGCAATGAAATATTTCTGCAAGATTTCAACAATATGATTATGAATAATGCATTGGGAGATTACTGCAAGATTACTGCAATATTTCACGGCCGATTCGTTGAGACCCTTGAAATCTTACATGCAATATCTCTGCAAGATTTCAGAAATATAACTTTCAAATATTGCATTGAAAGATTCCTGCAAGATTGCTGCAATATTTCACTGCCGATTCATTGACAGCCTCCGAATCTTTCAAGCAACATTTCATCAATATCTGTTTGAAATATTGCATTTAGAGATTGATACTAGATATTGCAGTACTGGCTAGGAAAATTTGAAATATTGAAGAAATCTTGCACTGCAATATGTCTGCAAGATTTCAGTAACATGATTGAGCATATTGCATTGAAAGATTGCTGCAAGATTGCTACAATATTCCAGTGCTGACAAACCTGTAAATAATTTTAGATTATCGGGAACTCTTCAATAACTCTCTAGTTTGAGAATGCGGTAAAAATTCCCACAAAAATAATTTTTACAGTTTGACTGAGAAATAAGAGTTGGAATCGAGTTTGATACCCATCATTGTGGATGCTGGTATATAGACAGAAACATATAGTTTCACTTGCGAGAAGCGAGTCGCCACCTATCGGTAGTGCAAGGAGCAATGCAATATTCCTGCAAGATTCTAGAAATATAACTCTGAAATATTGCATGGAAAGATTGCTGCAAGATTGCTGCAATATTTGAGAACCGATTTTTTGAAACCCTTTAAATCTCTTAATCAATATTTCTGCAAGGTTGGTGCAATATTTTAGTTCCTTTCGGAAGGTCAGGATTTGAATACAGCATTGACGGAATTATGCATTATAAAATTGTGTGCTGGTCTGGCGGCAAGAATTTTGCGCCGCGTCCAAAGAATCACGGGTTCGCGCCTGGTCTCTTAGTGAGAATTTGTATACATTTTCCCACATTGAATTCGATGTTAGCGACCAGAATCTTTCAGAAATCTTGCAGCAATATTGCATGAAATGTTTCAATGCAATATCTCTGCAATATTTCAATGCACTTCTCAGGATCTTGCAGCAACGAAGTGATATGGCGATGACGAGGTTGTAAGGCCAAGAGCTTCTTAAATATTTTGAAGTTTAAATTATTTGAGGTATGCTACATGTTATGCCGCGGATATACGCATAAGCACAATTGTATTCAATATATGTATATGCGCCTGTACACTCGTGACGCGGTATACGCGAATCGTCGGGTAGATTCAAAATATATATGTATAGATATAGCTAACCGTATGCGAAAAATATGACAATGTGAATGACACTGCAATGTTGCGTAAAATTATGAAAAATCGAATTATGCGAACATACGGCCTGAGACGCCATTATTACGGGACCAGTAGAAAAAGAGCGACCGAACCAGGCAAGCTAGTTAAGTTGCAATATGAGTTAACAAATTACGCGATTTGTTAACAGCATTGGTGACAGGGTTTATTATGAAAAAACATGATTCAAGCTAATTTCGAGATTGCCTAAGCAATACGAAGAACCTTATGTGGAGATATGCGAATAAATCGTAACCCATAATGTAATAACGCAATTTGTTTATTGTTAATTAATTTTATATTATATTTTCACAAAAACGTTACAATGGACATTCGTACGTGATTTTTAGAATCGAATACTAGTTGAAATATGAAAATCGTATGGTTACATCGCGAATAAACAAAGTCAACAGCTTATTGATTAATTATGTTAACACGAATTGTGACGTTGATTTATTACGAAATGAAAAACGGTTTGCGAAAACATGATGAGAACTATTTTCTCGATTGTCTAATGTTGAGTTTTGGTAAATATAGATGAAGACACCGAGATGTTATAAACAATTAATTGATTGTTATAAACTATTGAACTGAACAAAAATATCTCGACATCAGGCAATTGGCATTATTCTCAAGCTCGGATACACGGCGAATACGCGTATGTAGCGACAATAGTTATTGCATAATTAGGGTCAACAAATTATCAAAATTAGTGAACTCCGTAAAAAACGAACTATAACAACAACTGTAAATATCACGATTATAGACACCTAAGGAACCAGTGTGCGACTTCACACTGTGACGTTTATCGGCATTTGCCATATAAATAAGCTAAAAAACGAGTCAACGCGATACCCTGCGAAAGTGCGTTAGACTATATAAAGGGCCGCGCGTCCTCGATCAGGGTCATTCTTTCGCGAGAATCAGTAGAGCGCGTATCGGAATACGATCGTCTCCGCGTGCATATAGCATCATGAATTGCGAGCGACCGCGAATCTTATACTTGCGCATTAATTGTAATCTCTCTGTAAATAGTTTTTCGTAGTATTCAATAAACGAGTAGCTTTATTTTAATCAATTTTTTCGTAATCTTTTACTAAGTCCGAACCATATTAAAATCACAGGCGCTTAACCACATGTTGGTAGTAGCGTTTCACAATCACTCACTTGCAAAATACACTTTTTTTACGCGTATAAATCTCAACACACACACACACACACACACAATCTATGTGAGTGGGTGTCCTGTACGAAATCCTGCAACTTTAATTTGATGAATCCTATACATGGCAATTTCCTTAAAATGATATTTCGTGATAAAGTATGATAAGATATTTGATATACCGCGAGTATATCTGGTGACCGTGAAAAAAATGCCCAGACATACCTAAAAACCGATAGGTACATTACAAGGTCCGGTGGCGGGGGACGAGCGCGACACCTATTGGCTCTGTCGCGGCGGCCGCGCCGCGCCCGGCGAGCGGTTTGGCGATTATGCCGCGCGTTCACAACACAACGAGCACATGTCGAACACAATATTTTTGTTGAAATTATAATTAAGTGGGTGGGTGAGGGTTGTCTAATGAGCATCCAGTACTCATTTTCAATAGTTCCGGCACCGCACTACACAGCCGATAAATAAGTAAATCCATCACGAGAACGGAAAATTAGATGAATTAGATGGCAAACTCTTAGCCGTACATGATTATCTAAATCGAGGAGTAACTCTGCTTAATTATGATCAATTCAAAAGCCTTTTAGAAAATACGAAAGGAGCCAAGAGACCGATCAATATTATCCAACAATATACCAAAGACATCGAAGAATTCAAAAATTTCATTTTGAATGATATATACCCTAACGTTAGAAATGCTAGCATGAAGAGCAAATGTACCAGATTACTTAAAAGCATTGAATACCCAAGCGAAACGTTAACGCCAATAACAACACCAATCACATCAGACAATGATGAATAAACCCATTCACATTAAAAAACATATCGAAAAATGGAAGGAAAACAAATAATACAATGGAATATGAATGGGTATTTCAATCAATTAGAAATGTTACAGAAACTTATCGCTGATTACAATGCGGAAATTATATGTTTGCAAGAAACAAATCTAAAAAAGGAACAAACAATCAAATCCAAACATTACATCTGTTATCATAAAAATCGTACGGAATGTAAAGCTGCCAGCGGAGGAGTTGCGACACTAATGAGCAAAAAATTACATAGCAAAGAATTTCAACTACAAACAGATTTAGAAGCAATAGCTGTAAACTTTAATATAAACAACATGGAAATTTGTATCTGCAATGTATACTTGAGCAATAGATACCAGTTAAAAAACACGGACCTCCAAAAATTAGTTGAACAATTACCCTCGAAATTTATAATAGTCGGCGACTTTAACAGCCACAATACCTGGTGGGGATCTTACAAAACAGATCCAAGAGGACTGATAATTGAAGAATTTCTAAAGCATAAAGACCACATCCTTTTACTCAATCAAAACAAACCAACCCATTTCATAACATCAACAGGAAAAAGTAGTGCAATTGATCTAAGTCTGTGCAGCAGCAACCTTGCAACAATAGTGGACTGGCAAGCATCTGATGACTTATACTGCAGTGATCATTTCCCCTTAATATTGAATATAAGCACCAATTCAGCAGCACAGGCCATTGAAAATTCCAGATGGAAATTCCGCAAAGCAGACTGGAGCAGATTCCAAACAATAATAGAAGAAACCATAACAGAACTGGATAATCGCCTAAAATATGACGAATGTAATAATCAGACAGAATTAGACAATATTGTGAAAGAATTTTCAAACGTTATTATTGAAGCGGCGAATCAAAGCATTCCAAAAACCAAAAACGTTACACCAAAAAAGAAAAATTCTTGGTAGAGTAATGAGAGCGAACAAGCGACTTCCAACTTCAAAAAAGCATTCAATAGATATAAAAAACACCCTACTTATGAAAATAAAATAGAATTTAAGAAAAACAAGGCAATAGCCAAACGTACAGTTAAATACATTAAAGAACAGTCGTGGCTTGAATATCTAAAATCAATCAATTACTCAACATCAAGCTCTGAAATATGGAGGAAAATCAAAGCTGTACAAGGTGAACCGCAAAATTTTAGTATTCCAGCACTGAAAAAAATGGCAGCCTGGTATGCAACCAGCAAAGCATAGCAGATTTAATAGCCGAAAATTTTTCCGAAAACTCTAGTGACAAAAACTCTAGTGACAAAAACTCTAGTGACAAAAACCTAGATTCTAAATTTTTAAACTATAAAAACAAACAAAAAGAATACACTCCTCAATTTGAAAATACAAAAACAGAAGAGAATTATCTTAACAGTCAGATAACAAAAACCGAACTAGCGAAAGTACTAAAAAATAGCTAAAACACTAGCCCGGGACCTGACAACATCCAAAATTGCTTTCTCAAAAATCTACCTAACAATGCGATCGAGAGTCTCATAAAAATTTACAATATTATATTGAGTGAAAATCTATTCCCGAGCATATGAAGAAAAGGAATAGTAATTCCTATTGTAGCAGAATTAGACGGGTCAAACGGCGGCCCCAGCGTCAGAGACCCGGCCCTCGGAGAGGGACCGCACCGACGCTCGAGCCGCCTGGCCGGAAAGTGACCAACGCGCATCGAGGTGCGCATCCCCACCGGACGCCGCAGGCTCTCATTGGTGCGGAGCGATCGAGCGCTCCTATTGGTGCAGGGCCTGCACCGCTCTCATTGGTGCGGAGCAAAGCAGCCAGCAGAGCCAAGAAGGGGACCGGCGGCAGCAGACAGACATTCGGCTCCGAGCGGCGACTCGGTAAGGTAGCAGGAGATCGCGCACTGGCCCCATTGGCGGACAGGGCATTTCTCCTCTACTTTTACCCGGACCACGCTCTACGCCTCCGCCTCGACGGCGCGCGCTTCCTGGCCCCAACGGCGGACAGGGACACGCTTTCGAACAGGCTAGCCCGCTGGTTATCGGCGACGAAACCAGGTTTTTCCCCTGACGACGATTTCTTCTCGGCCCCGACGGCGGACGAGGATTTTTGTCTGATTGCGGAACATCTCGGAAGACATCCCGAGCCAACGCCTGGCATATACAATCATTTTATATTCAAACTTGGTCAACACATCTTTTTGAATAATAAAGTATATTTTTAACGTATACCCCGTTTTGCATTCGACAAGATTTCCCCCAATCTCCGCTGAGTGATCAGTCGCCCCAAACAAACGAACCCCCCCCCCTTGACGGCCCTCTAACCCCGAGGCCCCGTCATACTATTCCTAAACCCGGTAAAGATCGAACCAAGAAAGATAGTTACAGACCAATAACACTCACATGCTGCATGTGCAAAGTATTAGAAAAAATAATGAACAAGAGACTAAGATTCTACCTGGAAACAAATAATATAATCACCAGAGAACAAAGTGGATTTAGGAAAAATTGCTCTACTTCAGAATGCCTCATCGCAC
Source organism: Aphelinus atriplicis (assembly GCA_020882685.1). Classification (NCBI taxonomy): domain Eukaryota; kingdom Metazoa; phylum Arthropoda; class Insecta; order Hymenoptera; family Aphelinidae; genus Aphelinus; species Aphelinus atriplicis. Next base: position 136,331 of record JAJGQD010000029.1, read on the forward strand.
TAGAAGCCAGTATTTGTGATGCACTTATTAGTAACCATAAACTAGTGGCTGTATGTTTAGACTTGGAAAAAGCATACGATCAACTTTGGAGAGAAAGAATTTTGCAGCTATCAATAAAACATAAAATTACCGGAATATCTTCCACTTTATCAAAAATTTCCTCAAAAACCGTTCTATACAAGTCAGGATAAATAGTACATATTCAAGAGAATTCACCAAAGATAATGGAGTACCACAAGGGTCGGTTATTAGTAGCACGCTATTTTTAATGGCAATTAATGACTGAATTAAGTATATTGAGTTACCTATAAAATCTACCATATTCGCAGATGATGTAACTATATTCACCCAAGGGCTGAATATCAAAACAAGTGAGAAACTCCTACAAAACACATTGACCAAGCTACACAATTTTGCCATAAAATCCGGATTTAAATTTTCCAAGACCAAAACAAAAGTTATAGTTTTTCAAAAAAATAGTAATAACAGAGAGCAAATAGAACTGACTATGGACGAAGAAAAAATAGAAGTCACTGCAATAAAAATCCTCGGATTAACCTTCGATTCCCAATTGAGCTGGAAACAGCATATTCAAAACTTAAAGGACAGCAGCTTAAAACGAATCAATCTTCTAAAAATATTGTCAGCCAAGAATCGAGGAACGAGCCAGCAAATTCTAATTAATACGTATGAAGCAGTAATACAAAGTAAAATCGATTATGGATGCGCAATTTATGGCTCAGCAAAAAATCATATACTAAAAAAACTAAATACTATCATCAACACAAGCAATAGAATAGCAATCGGAGCATACCCAACAAGCCCAATAAATAGCATGTTAGCCGAAGGTGGACTTGTTCCGCTAAAATACAGAAGGAAAATAATTACACTCAATGAAGCAATCAAAATACTTGCTTCTCCTAAGAATCAAAATTACGAATTACTCATAAATTGTCAATTGTTGAACTTATACAAAGAAAAACCATCAGCCAAAAAACCTTTTTACACCAGGGCATATAATTATTTAGAAGAAAGTCAGATAGATATTCCAAATATAGTACCATTTGCACCCACACCATATCAAGATTGGGAAGAGGTTGATCTCAGGGAATTTACTGAATCACCAAGCCTTGAAGAAGCAGAGCAATATAACTTCATCTCAACCGAAATATATATCAAGACCAATTACGTCGGAACAGCTGCATTATTATCCGATGATGAGTATATCATACAAAAATTACCAAAATGGTTTAAACCCACAACGTGCAAAGCCCTAATTATATTAAAAGTCATGAACACAATTTGCATTGAAAACAAGACAGCGATTGTTACAGAACCAGAAATCGTGCATCTTATTAGAGATAATGAGGCCAATAATACAATCATCAACAAGATGATAAGACTATTATTAAACCCAAAAATCAAAATAAAAATAATTTCTTCGACAAACAATCTCAATGCAAAAGAAAAAGCTAAAGAAACAGCAATCCTAGCAAGCAACCTCGAATATGCAAGTAATAACGCTCAAACAACCAAAGAGGACTTCAGAAAATTAATCAAAAGCAAAGTAATGGACGAATGAAACATCGAATTCCAAAACTCACGAAGTCAATTAAATAAAATAAAAAAAAGTATATTTGAGCACAACCCGACCAAGAGTCTCAATAGACAGAACCAAATACTTATAATTCGACTGGGCATTGGACACACCAAGTTAACTCACCAATACATATTGTAACGAGTGCTTCGCGAGCACTCGTTATCGCGCGATCGCCACGTGGCAAGCCGGAAGCGCGGGCGCGAGCGCGCGAATCGCGCGATCGACGCGGGCACGCGCCGCGGCCCTTCGGGGGGTGCGCGTCTCGCGAGAGAGAGCGAGAGAGAAGATAGAGAGGGGAGGACCTCCCGCCTCGCGCGGCACGCGAGCCCCGCGAGGACGGAAGGACTCTCACTCTCGCGCCGACCCGTGTACCGATTAGCACTCGCCGCCCAGTACACCTTTTCCGCGACGCGACGCGACGGTTAGTGATCGTGCGTGTGTGAGCGTGAGTGTCCCCACACCACCCCGACGACACTCCGAGCGCTACAGCTGCCCGGAGGAAATAACGTTCTCCCTGGGCGCGCGGGGCAACTCAACCCTCGCCCCGCGAAAGCTGTAGGCGCGGCCGCGCACACCCGAGCCGAGCGCGAGCGCGTGCGCCAGGAGCAGCGACAGCGGCGACGAGAGCAGCAAGCGAGCCCGCCGACCATCCTGCGGGCGAGAACGAGAGCCGAGCGGCGAATTGTAAGTCGCGCGTCATTTTTGTATTCCCGCGAGCGAGCGAATACTCGGCCCCGTGGCCGAGCGGCCCTCTGCGCGTGCGCGCGTTTTGAGTCGTTGGCGGGCACCGGTCCACCAACGCAAGTGTATTATTTTATATCGTGTTGCACCTCAATAAAGAGGCTTTTCTTATTTTAATTTCATTTCAAGTGTCTCGCGTTTCATTAACAAACCTCCCGCACCTACGACCGAATCCCCCACTCTCCGCGGCCGAGAAACCCTCAGTTTCTCGGCTTACTGAGTAGCCGCGTTCGCGAGCGTCCGTTAGCTTTAAGTGCGTGATACCCAGGGCTCATTGCACGTGGTGATTACCACGGAGCCCCAGAAATCGGCGTGAGCCGCACCGTTGGACCGCGAGCGCCACACGAGATCCCGCAACCCCCTTTCCCCCCGCTCTTCCCAGCCCCAGGAAAGCGTCCACTACGCGAGCAGCGACGGTCCGTACCTCGGTACGGACGGCTGGGGGTCACCACCAAGACCCTTGGCGCGGCGTCTGCTCGCGGGAGCTGGGCGACTGACCCGGCCGCTGGGCGAGGAGCGGGGCATATTCAATTAGCGCGGGGTGCAGTTTCTGCACCACGATAAGTGCAGATTTCACCCCGTTGCATGGCGCCCAACCGTGTTTTTCGCGTGCGAGGAGGTCGGGTTTTGTTAAATAATTAAATTCGCGCGAAATTCCGACTCGCGAGTCGATCGAGAAACGAAAAGCCGCGTTCCGAGAAGCCGAAAAGGCGCGCGCGCGGGAAAAATTCCCGCAATTCTCGGCCGCGAGACTCGAAAAATCGACGGAGTCGGAATTGCGATCATAAATTCGAAATAATATTCTGAGTGGAGATTTTCCACTCGGACATAAAACCGACGAATAAGTCGGTGCGAGCGAGCGCAGAGGGCCACTGGAAGTAAACAGGGGCGAGGTGTTGTTGTGCACCTTGTTTACTTCCAGCGCATAGAGAGCAGCGAGCAGCTATTATAGCGGCCGCTGCGGTAATCAACGCGAGTGAGAGAGACAGAGGGAAATATTCCCGAATATTGGAGTCGAGCGAGCTGACGAGGGACAGCCCGCGAGGAAGGGGGAGAGAGCCCTCGGCAGCAGCGTGCGCGGACGCGAGCTTGCACCCGGGCGCGCCAACAGGTAGAGGCGCGCGCGCGGTAAGGGGCAGGCAAGCGCGGCGTGGTGGGGGCGGCGGATTGGCGCGCAGCGGCCGCGCGGGCGCGTATAGAGACCGCACCCGCGGCGCGCAGCAGCGGCGCGTAGGCCGGGACGGCTGACGCACCTTTTCGGGTGCCGCGGCAGCGCGCTCACCGGGGCCGTAGCCATACCGAATTTTGGAATCGGAACAATACCGAATTTTGGAATCGGATTGGGAACCGATTCCCTTCAATAAAATTTTTTTTCCTGGCGCGTTTTCATTATTTTTTTTTATTTTTCGAGATAATTCACTTTTTCTGTCGGGTCTCTTCTAGCCTACAGAATAGTGAGAACTTTCGTTAATATTCATAAAATTAGATTAACATAGTCACTATAAAGTAAAATTTTGATTTTTTTTCTCTTTTTCGAATTTTTCGAAAATTTTTTTTTCTTCCTCATTTTCATACGCGTTACGCAGTGACCACGCGAAATAGAGCCGCGATTCTTTCCGCATCGACGGGTGAAAAACCGTACACTTTTCACTTGTCGACGGCCGTAATCCGAATACCGGGAAAATGATTTTCCTGATTTTTCGCGGTATTAGAATTTTCGGGAACCACGGTTAGTAACGGCGCGATCACGAGCGTAGTTATTCATAGCATACCACCACCACCCTAGCGCAATCGCACCAAGCCTAATCAGCGGAGAAGGAGCGATTAGGTCGACTTAGCTAATTTTTTTTTCTTTCGATTTATATTAGTTTTTTTTTCTTCTCTTTTTATATCCTGTCTCTCTCGCTCACGTTTAGGGCAAACTGCAGGTGGTAGATAGGTTTTTTTTTAAGATTTGTAAATTACTGTACGAGGGCCGTACACGAGTGAGTACCTGACATCCCGCACAAGCAACAGATCCGTGTCGGATTTGATTGACTTCTGCGGGATTTTCAAATCTTGAAGCCACCAAGAGCGACTTGGTGGTGCGCATAGAGTCTTAGGTTAAGTAGACAGAAGCGCACACCTGTAGTTTCCCTAACCACCTGTCAACATCGCGAGCGGAAAGCTACAAGAGCGAAGATGCCGGCCAACATTCAAGACATGACCAGCTCACTAGAGAACTGGATCACGTACTTGAACCACGAGGATCTGCAAGAGACCCTAGGCTTGTTGGAACTGCGTACAGATGGCAGCAGATTTGCGCAACACCTGCGATTAGAGAGATGGCTCCTTGGCGACTACTCGGCTTCGGACTTCGCGCCGACCGACGAAGAGGAGCGCGAAAAGCGAGTGAGGCTGGTAAGCCTCCGAAACGAGGTAGTCGCGAAGATCGTCATGGAGCGGACGGGCAGCACGATAGCGGACCCGAACGCGCAGTTGAATGAGACGCACCCGCTCCAACCGATACAGGACGACCAGGAGGTACTGCGCAAACTGCAGGCCGTGCTCGGAGCCCCCGAAACAGAGAACGGGCAGAGCACGCTACTGCCAGAACTGGCGTTCAAGGGCAGCAAAAACGGCAAGCAGGCGAAGAGTGCTGCGCAGCTTTCCGCGTTTAGTGCAGGACCTGACAACAGCACAAACGAGCTGCTGAAGCAACTGCTGGCAGAGATGAAAGAGATGCGCGCGGCATCAGCAAATCGGCCCCCTAGTCAACAAACCGGGGGTAAAGCTGGCCATAAGCCCGGGGGAGGTAACAGCAAACCCCCCGGGCAGGCAAAGCCGGCGCAGCCAGCAGCGAGCAACGCGAGGTCCGGAGCACCCGAGGGCAGCCCGTTCGCGTGTTACGGGTGCGGCGCTCCCAAATGTGATTCGGAGGAATTGCCTAACGTGCCAGAAGAGAGAGGGAGCCACCGGAGGGAACCCGAATACGGGAAACGAACGGAGGAGCGGGTAAACGAGGCGGCACCCGTTCTATCGTCGATGGAAGCCGCAAAATTAGAGCAGACGTGCGAAGCCGACAGTGATTCCATAACCTCGGGGGAATCGTCGCAGTCCGAACCGGAAACTGAAACGGTAGACCCCGAGGGCAGAGAGGGACACTGGTGGATGCAAGTCTGTGTGGCAGACTTCAGATTGAGAGGGCTGTACGACACAGCAGGCTCCAGAACAACGATGGGCCAGCTAGGTCTACAGTTGGCGAGCGCGTGCAAGCGAAAAATAATGCCAGCGAAGGGCAGACGCACGCGCTGCGCAAACGGATCGTACTCGAAAATAGTAGGCCACACAGACCTACCGTTCACAGTCGCAGGCGTAACGAAAAATATCCGCGTAGATATAATGCCCGACTGCTGGACGGACTGCATCCTACGGACGCCTCCAACGCGGTACATGAACCCAAGGAGAAATCGTGCTGGGTCGGTACCGCCAACGAGAGAGTAGAGCTCGAATTCACAGAATTGAGCGAAGGCGTCAGCTCACTATCGGCTATGGGTATCGCTGAATTATCGGAGAGCGAGAGACTGCAAGTAGATTCGATGCTCGATGAAATGCTCGCGCCCCCAAGCAAAACACTGGGAGCAACGAGTTTGATCGAGCACGACATAAACATCGAGTCCGCTCGGCCGATAAAGCAGCGTTACTACCCCGTCTCAAAACGAATTGAGAAAGAGATGCACCGGCAGATCGCGGAAATGCTTGAAGCAGGCGTAATCGAGCCTTCGACCAGCGGATGGTCGAGCCCGATCGTCATGGCGAAGAAGTCAAGCGGAGCATACCGCATGTGCATCGACTTTCGCCGGGTGAACGCAGTGTCGAAGCCCGATGCTTATCCATTGCCGTATATGGACAGCATATTGCGAAAGCTTCGAAGCGCAAGGTACATCTCGACCATAGACCTGAGCAGCGCGTACTGGCAGATCAAGCTGACCGAAAGATCGAGACCCCTAACCGCATTCACAGTCCCCGGTATGGGACTGTACCAATTCAAAAGAATGCCGTTCGGGCTATCGTTCGCTGGTGCGACTTTCCAGCGACTGATAGATAAAATAATCGGTCCAGATCTTGAGCCGTACGCGTTCTCATACCTGGACGATATCGTTATCGCAACAGAGACGTTCGAGGAACACATTACAATCCTAAAGAGAGTCCTCGAACGCATACGAGACGCCAACTTGACGGTCAACCGGGAGAAAAGCGTATTCTGCCGGTCTGAAGTCAAGTACCTCGGCGTGCTCGTAAACAAAGACGGAATAAGACCCGATCCCGAGAAGATAGCGCCAATAATAGACTATCCGGCCCCCAGGAACCTGAAACAGTTGCGCAGATTCCTGGGAATGTCCTCGTGGTATCGGAAATTCCTGAAGAATTTCGCCAGCTTGGCTGAGCCACTAACCAAGCTTACGAGTCCGAAGTTCGGATTTCACTGGGGTGAAGAGCAGGAGCGAGCATTTGAAGCACTCAAGAACCTAGTAGCATCAGTACCGCTCCTGCATAGACCGAACTTCGAAGAGCAGTTCGTGGTGCAAACAGATGCGAGCGACACTGGACTCGGAGCCGTCCTAACCCAAAACATCAACGGAGATGAAAGGGTTTTGGAATTTGCTAGCCGTGTATTGACACCGGCGGAACGCAACTACACGGTTACCGAACGGGAGTGCCTCGCAGTGGTGTGGGCCATAAGGAAATTACGGCCATACGTGGAAGGCTACGCGATAAAAGTGATCACGGATCACAGTAGCCTCCGATGGCTGTGCAATCTAAGGAACCCCACGAGCAGACTGGCTCGGTGGGCGTTAGAGTTGCAAGGCCAGATGTACACGATCGAGCACAGAAAGGGTTCACTGAATCACGTGCCCGATGCGCTTTCGAGAATGTATTAAGGTGAGGAAAGTGAGACGTCCGCTTTCTCACACACAGCACAGACCACGGACAGCTGGTACGCCGAAATGTGGCAGAAAGTAGCCGAAGATCCACGAAACAACCCAGAGTGGAAAATCGAAGGGGCGAAACTGTTCAAGTATCGCCCGAACGTCGAGCTGAAATACGTGCTAGGGCATGACGACCTAGCATGGAAGCTCGTCGTCCCACAAGAGGAACAGAGACGCGTACTCGACGAATGTCACGACCAACCCACAGCAGGCCACCAGGGCCGCGATAAGACATTCGAGCGAGTAAGCGCGAGGTACTACTGGCCCCGCCTATACACGGCCGTGGCAGACTACGTGAAGAGATGCTTAGTCTGTCAGCAATGTAAGGTGGAGCAGAGGAAACCAGCCGGCTTGATGGGACGCCGACTGGTAACCAGACCGTGGCAGATAGTAGCTGCCGATTTCGCTGGGCCGTTTCCACGCAGCCCACACGGAAATGAGTACCTGCTCATTTTCGAGGACTTGCTCACCCGTTGGGTGGAATGCATACCAACCCGAAAAGCAGACGGGAAAACGGTGTGACAAAACCTCAACGAGCGAGTCCTGATGCGCTTCGGAGCGCCCGAGGTACTCCACACCGATAACGGTACGGAGTATAAGAACGATTACCTCGAGACGCGCTTAGATGAAGCAGAATGAACACCACCGGCCGAATTCCAGGCCCCTCCAGGTGGCGCATTGGCTCCTTGAGGGGGCCCTGAGGGCGGTGCAGCCCGCGTGCAGGGGGGACTGCGACGACGACGAGATCGCCGAGGTCGCCACCATCACGGAGGAGGGCAAGAGGCCCTCGCCCCAGGAGCGACTGAGGCGAGCACGGAAAACTCCCGGCTCAGCCACGCCGTCGGACAGCCCCCCCACGCCGCCAAGCAGCCGACCCGCGACCCCCAAGGAGGAGGCGTCGCCACCGCCCAAGGAGGAGACGTCGCCACCGCTCAAGGAGGAGACGTCGCCGCCGCCCAATCGCCAGCCCCCATCGCCCACACCAGCGGACCAGCCTCCGACCCCGTCGCCCCAGGACGAGCCAGCAACACCATCCCAGCCGTCATCACCATCAAACGGGCCCACTCCGCCTCGCAGACCTCGGTCCCCCCGGGATGGACCCGCCCACTCGGCCCGCGGGCAGTCGACCACGCCCCCGGGCGACTCGGGCCCGAAAGTCTCGACGCCCGAGAGCGAGTGGGCGGCGATCAAACGAGACCTCGACGCCCTGTGGAACGACAACGCCGAGCTGGAAGAGCAGCAATACCGTGCCTTCCAGCGGGTGGCGAGGTTCCGCAGGGCCCATCCCGGCAAGGCCACGGCCCTCATCGGACTCCGAGAGCGCGACCTCGTCGACTGGCGCGACGAGCTAGATCGGCGAGGGGAGTTCCGCCGCCTCCGGGCCAGCCAGCGGGCCAAACAGGAGGAGGCCGAGGCTAAGGCCCGGAGGGACGGCGAGGAGGCGGAACGTCTCATCAAGGCGGCTCGGGAGCGCCAACGAGAGGCCGAGGAGCAGGCGTCTCGGCTCTCCAGCGAGGCCCGGGTCAGGGCCGAGAAGGAGAGGGCGGAGATCCAGCGCCTGGCGAAGCTCCGCTTCGAAGCCGAGGAGCGGGCGCGAGTTCTGGGGAGGGCCGCCCCCATAAGCAAGAAGACCTGCTTGAATTGTGGTTGGCCGGGAGTTCGGGAGCCTAAGAAATGCCCGAACCGGCTCAACCACAAGCGGGGGCGAACCCACTCCTCACACCGCGCCCCATCCAAGCGCTGAAGGCCCGCCACCCACCATCCAACGGCAGGGCCGGGGCCCGAAGAAGACGAGGGAGAGGAGGAGCAACACCGGCCGTCAAGAAGACTGAAGGGGAGGCCCCTCCAGCCAGGGGGGGGTCCCTCCCCCAACCATGTACAGCCTGGCAATAAGCCTAAGTTTATATCGAAACATCGAGGTTTTGCTCTCTAATTCCTTCCCACCTAACCTTACCCCCGAACCCGCACCGGTCGGACACCCCAATCGCGCGAAACAATGACGAGTAGGCTCCGGGTAGCCAACGTCTGCGAGGGGGATGTAACGAGTGCTTCGCGAGCACTCGTTATCGCGCGATCGCCACGTGGCAAGCCGGAAGCGCGGGCGCGAGCGCGCGAATCGCGCGATCGACGCGGGCACGCGCCGCGGCCCTTCGGGGGGTGCGCGTCTCGCGAGAGAGAGCGAGAGAGAAGATAGAGAGGGGAGGACCTCCCGCCTCGCGCGGCACGCGAGCCCCGCGAGGACGGAAGGACTCTCACTCTCGCACCGGCCCGTGTACCGATTAGCACGCGCCGCCCAGTACACCTTTTCCGCGACGCGACGCGACGGTTAGTGATCGTGCGTGTGTGAGCGTGAGTGTCCCCACACCACCCCGACGACACTCCGAGCGCTACAGCTGCCCGGAGGAAATAACGTTCTCCCTGGGCGCGCGGGGCAACTCAACCCTCGCCCCGCGAAAGCTGTAGGCGCGGCCGCGCACACCCGAGCCGAGCGCGAGCGCGAGCGCGTGCGCCAGGAGCAGCGACAGCGGCGACGAGAGCAGCAAGCGAGCCCGCCGACCATCCTGCGGGCGAGAACGAGAGCCGAGCGGCGAATTGTAAGTCGCGCGTCATTTTTGTATTCCCGCGAGCGAGCGAATACTCGGCCCCGTGGCCGAGCGGCCCTCTGCGCGTGCGCGCGTTTTAAGTCGTTGGCGGGCACCGGCCCACCAACGCAAGTGTATTATTTTATATCGTGTTGCACCTCAATAAAGAGGCTTTTCTTATTTTAATTTCATTTCAAGTGTCTCGCGTTTCATTAACAAACCTCCCGCACCTACGACCGAATCCCCCACTCTCCGCGGCCGAGAAACCCTCAGTTTCTCGGCTTACTGAGTAGCCGCGTTCGCGAGCGTCCGTTAGCTTTAAGTGCGTGATACCCAGGGCTCATTGCACGTGGTGATTACCACGGAGCCCCAGCAATCGGCGTGAGCCGCACCGTTGGACCGCGAGCGCCACACGAGATCCCGCAACCCCCCTTTCCCCCCGCTCTTCCCAGCCCCAGGAAAGCGTCCACTACGCGAGCAGCGACGGTCCGTACCTCGGTACGGACGGCTGGGGGTCACCACCAAGACCCTTGGCGCGGCGTCTGCTCGCGGGAGCTGGGCGACTGACCCGGCCGCTGGGCGAGGAGCGGGGCATATTCAATTAGCGCGGGGTGCAGTTTCTGCACCACGATAAGTGCAGATTTCACCCCGTTGCAATATACAATATACAATAAAGAAGAAAAACCAAGATGCATTAACTGCGAAAAACTCATGAACATTCGACATCTAATTGTAGAGTGCCAAAATTTCTCCAACGAAAGGAAGCAGCACAAATTAAAAAATGAATTACAAGCTAATTTAAACAAATTAAATGACTGTTTAAATGTTATACATTTTATTGATGCGATAGGATATAGAAATCGAATATAGATGTTTTGAATAATTCAATTTTATGTTGTAATATATATGTATCACACTAATGCATTCAAGTAGAGAATCATATGTACCATCATTTGTTAATCATATGTATCAACACAATATGTATCAACTGTACCATATCGCTAATGTATTCACCATGTAATTATGTACAGGTCACTAATACCCAAACGGGGGATGCGACATTAAATCAATAAAAGAAAAAAAAAGTAAATCCCCCTCGGGACTCACAACTTAAATATAACATCTAAAATTTATATTGTAAGAGTGCGCGGTGGTCCCGGGGCAAAGCTTTTGCTTCACGACCCAAGGATCGGTGGTTCGCGCCCGACCCCCCGACTTTTTTTTTATTTAGTTGAATCAGATAGAATCATCTAATTTTTTGGGAAGTATTAACTCAAAGGACCGAAATAAAAAACTTTTATATTAGGAAATAATTTTCGAAATTTATTGAACGTTTTGACCTCAGGGCACATGGGGTAATTCATCCTACAGGTGGAAATTGATATGATTTCAACAAATAAATTTTCAAGGCATAAGTAACTTGCCAAATCACGTTAATACAATTTATTAATTCAATACGATTTGAATGAAACATCTACGTTAATATGTATGATAGACGTGTAAAAATAATAAACATCTATATAATACATTTTTTTATGCTTGAATTGATTAACATAATCTATTGGCAATTGCAATCTCCGTAATTGCTGATAGATGCAATTACATGGATATTTTCATAAGGGAGAATGGAATCCATCACTGATGAATAATGTTATTTATGATTGTTATATCATTGCAGAAGAATTCAATGATTTTACACATGAATTAAGATTATTCATCATAAAAATATATACTTTTAATAGAATTTTAAGTTGAATAGATAGTTATGTGAGGTAAATTGATCTTTTTTGTTCATTGTATTCATTTTCTCCAGATGTTTTATGGCAGACATGTTGAATTCACTCAATTTGTAAATTCAATAAGAATATATATATATACATATATACTCTGACTCACAAATTTATAAAACTTTTGGATAGAATCAATCTAATAAACAAAAAAAAAAGTGATTTGGCAAGTTACTTATGCCTTGAAAATATATTCATTTAAAATCATATCAATTTCTACCTGCAGAATGAATTACCCCATGTGCCCTGAGGTCAAAACGTTCAATAAATTTCGAAAATTATTTCCTAATATAAAAGTTTTTTATTTTGGTGTGTCAATCACGGCTGATAAGATTTCGCAATTGATTTTTTGTATATTCGAGTTCGCCAGGGTGCAGCTCTTGTAACTTCTAAACGTTTCTAGAAACACATAAACAACAGGTGAAGCGTCGATCACGAACGGAGGATCTCTCTCACGAATAGCGATAAAAAATTGCGAGAATATATACGGCGAGGGGGCGGGCATCAAGCGCACTTTTGATCCTCGAGCCTCGAATCAGCGGAAATATGCCTGTGTGTATCTAAGTGCGTTTGCATGTGCGCTTGTATGTGTACCTGTAGTATACGTAACAGTGGCAGGTATGGCAACAAACTGCTGTGGGACGTCGGGAGATACGTCGGACTACAGCAGGACCCTTTATCTCGTCAGTCGAAGGGAGGACCGAAGCCGCACCTTTACCGCGTTAGCTGGAAAAACGCGAGCCGTTGAAAGATGCTCCGGCGTCCACAACCTATTCGAGACACGTGTACAATGAAAGGCGATGTAACACACGCGTGAATATACATCAAATCCAAAAGAGCTGGATATTTATTTCCTCTTACTTTTATCCTCGTCCTGTTGATCGGCAAAATGATCTAGTATTCCTCTCAGTATTCCTCAAGCCCTGTCAGGGCGGATTGTTTATAAACATAACCTTCGTAATCTCGAAAAGAATATTTAATTTAGTTGCAAGTAAGTGCAAAATATTATTACCGCAATTTATCAATAATAACGGTTGACAATTCTTTTTTCTGTTATACAATAACATTTGTTTATTTTTTTAGGATGGAGTATACACATAACTGCCACAATGATGATCTGCCAATAATGTACAGATGTGGATTATGTATGCGAATGAGCGTACAACCTTACCCTGAATTCGTGTTCGAATGTACTAGGGAAGGAAAATCTATTAAAGGTTATATTGAGAATAACCGAATGCATATCATATACGCCCGACCGATTCCATACACATTGGCTGTCAATGAAGAAAATATGAAGAAAAAGCAATCATTTTCACGTTTAACGTAAGATATTCTAACCGCTCGAGTTGTAATCATATCATCATTCAATTGAATCCTGTTGGTTCGTTTGTTCATTCTGTATATGAGCCATTCCACGAAACCTTAGGATTCCATGCTTCTGTTTTGTTTGATGGCTATTCGATGATGTTTTTGAAGTTTGTGCAATAGGACTGTATACTAAAAATCATAAAATATAAGATCATATGTTCATAATTATTATAAAAAATCATTTACTGCACGTAAAATATCATAATATCCAACATTTTCATTGATTTTCGTTGCAACCAACCCAATTTTTCTGAGTTATTAGGGATCTGTATGCAAGCATTTTCACCAAAAATACTCGGAAAAATTTTTTTTGTAAAGAGTGATGATCGGAGAATACAGTAGAAACTGTTTTAAAAGTGTGCCCGAATCGCAAACTGGCTTATTAATTCAATATATACCTGCAACTACTTTTCAAGAAAAATGAATGAATGTTTTTATGGCTCATCAAAAAAGATCTATTTCGATTTAAGCGAAATAAAAAGATCTATTTCGAATTAAGCGAAATAAAAAGATCTATCTCGAATCGAGCGGAATAAAAAGACCTATCTCGAATCGAGCGGAATAAAAAGATCTATTCCGAATCGAGCAGTATAGAAAGATCGTTCTCAAATCGACTTTTAAAGAAAGATCTAACTCAGATTTTACATTATAGAAAAATCTATCTCAGGTTTAATTTTATTTTGCGGCGTTTTTTCGAGTTCGGAGTTGATGCGGTACGTGCGCACTTGAGTGCGATTGCTTGTGTGCGTGTGTGTGTATGTAAATATGTGTGTACGTGTGTGTGTAAGGACACATCTGAATGTAATATGCCAAGTTAACTATTTACATTAAACAGTTTTTGCCTCGATGGTTTCTCGTAAAAATTGGTATACATGTGTTTTTGAGGTCGCTGATAACGAATCCGGCCTCAAATTTTGAAAATTCAAATTAGAGCCTCTAAGATCACCTAACGAAAATTTGGAAAAAAATTGAATTTTTTGGAAAATTGGTAATCATGGGTTTTTGAGGTCGCTGATTACGAATCCGGCCTCAGATTTTGAAAATTCAAATTAGAGCCTCTAAGATCACCTGACAAAAATTTGGAAAAAATTGAATTTTTTTAAAAATTGGTATACATGGGTTTTTGAGGTCGCTGATCACGAATCCGGCCTCAAATTTTGAGAATTAAAATTAGAGCCTCTAAGATCACTTAACATTTGGAAAAATTGAACTTTGTTGAAAATTGGTATTCATGGGTTTTTGAGGTCGCTGATCACGAATCCGGCCTCAGATTTTGAAAATTCAAATTAGAGCCTCTAAGATCTCCTAACGAAAATTTGAAAATATTGAATTTTTATAAAAATTGGTATACATGGGTTTTTGAGGTCGCTGATCACGAATCCGGCCTCAAATTTTGAAAATTAAAATTAGAGCCTCTAAGATCACTTAACATTTGGAAAAATTAAACTTTGTTGAAAATTGGTATACATGGGTTCTTGAGGTCGCTGATCACGAATCCAGCCTCAAAAACCCATGTATACCAATTTTTAAAAAAATTCAATTTTTTCCAAATTTTTGTCAGGTGATCTTAGAGGCTGTAATTTGAATTTTCAAAATTTGAGGCCGGATTCGTGATCAGCGACCTCAAATACCCATGTATACCAATTTTTAAAAAAATTCATTTTTTTTCCAAATTTTTGACAAGTAATCTTAGAGGCTCTAATTTGAATTTTCAAAATCTGAGGCCGGATTCGTGATCAGCGACCTCAAAAACCCATGTATACCAATTTTCAACAAAGTTCTATTTTTCCAAATGTTAAGTGATTTTAGAGGCTCTAATTTTAATTTTCTAAATCTGAGGCCGGATTCGTAATCAGCGACCTCAAAAACCCATGAATACCAATTTTCAACAAAGTTCAATTTTTCCAAATGTTAAGTGATCTTAGAGGCTTTAATTTTAATTTTCAAAATTTGAGGCCGGATTCGTGATCAGCGACCTCAAAAACCCATGTATACCAATTTTTAAAAAAATTCAATTTTTTTCCAAATTTTTGTCACATGATCTTAGATGCTCTAATTTGAATTTCCAAAATCTGAGGCCGGATTCGTAATCAGCGACCTCAAAAACCCATGATTACCAATTTTCCAAAAAATTCAATTTTTTTCCAAATTTTTGTCAGGTGATCTTAGAGGCTCTAATTTGAATTTTCAAAATTTGAGGCCGGATTCGTTATCAGCGACCTCAAAAACACATGTATACCAATTTTTACGAGAAACCATCGAGGCAAAAACTGTTTAACGTAAATAGTTAGTTTGGCATATTACATTCAGATGTGTCCTTACACACACACGTACACACATATTTACATACACACACACGCACACAAGCAATCGCACTCAAGTGCGCACGTACCGCATCAACTCCGAACTCGAAAAAACGCCGCAAAATAAAATTAAACCTGAGATAGATTTTTCTATAATGTAAAATCTGAGTTAGATCTTTCTTTAAAAGTCGATTTGATAACGATCTTTCTATACTGCTCGATTCGGAATAGATCTTTTTATTCCGCTCGATTCGAGATAGGTCTTTTTATTCCGCTCGATTCGAGATAGATCTTTTTATTTCGCTTAATTCGAAATAGATCTTTTTATTTCGCTTAAATCGAAATAGATCTTTCTTTAGCGCGTTTCTGAGATCGTTGCTTTTTCCCCCCAGGCGACGATATATCCCAATGGTTGAGACAGAACTCGCATTCTGCAGCGAGAGAAAGGCTTAAGAAAATTTTTAAGAAATGCGAAATTATTCTATGCATGGTACGAAAGATTTTGAAGTAATAAACAGCTTGGAAAATGATGATTTGAAGAATATTCGGTATAATGGGTCGAAAAAGGAGGTCAAGAGCTACAATTTGAACTGGCTATGTGTTGGAAAAATTGATATTCTGGGGGCATATTGACCATAAAAACAATTATTTGACGTTTGATTCCAGAAAAACGTTGAGAAAATAATATAAATGGGTTATCTATTCAAAATTTGATTATGCAGATTTATAGAGGAGATTGAGCATTTTCATAATCTGAGGTGAAAAATCCAAAAAAATAGACGCGGGGGCGTAATCTATGTCATAGAAAATTATGCATAGTCGTCATACGAAAGATTTTGAAGTAATAAACAACTTGGAAAATGATGATTTGAAGAATATTTGGTATGATGGGTCGAAAGAGGAGGTCAAGAACTACAATTTGAACAGGCTAAATTTTTTTCTCCACATAAATAGTTTTTTCTTCACTTTTCCTTAAAACAGTGTTAGATGAAATGAGGGGTCCTATATTTTTTATACTGTCATGGTTATTTGGAATGTTATAGAATAAGTTTTAGTGGTGTGCCCTCAAAATTAATTCTTTCATGACGTTGTGGGGGGTTGGCAAGCGAAGGGAGCAGGGGGGTACCCCCCTAGTATGAAATAAAATATGTAGTTGCCGTAACAAGTGAGTCAAGATGGATTCAACTTGGATCAAGATGGAACTTTGAGATCAAGATGGATTAAAACGATAATGAAAAATTTGGGATTGCAGAGTACATACAAGAGCCACTTGATTCGCGCGATCTTCAATAGAAAGCAGTGGAACTTTGTCAAGTACTCACTCCAAGTACTCGTAAATTTACTAAGAATGTGAGAATAAAATCGCACAGTGAAATAATTTCGGGGACAGAAAAATAAGTTGTAGGCAAGAATCTGCACGAAATTCGGTGTCACATGATTCGTTTCTCTCCTGCATTCATATCGATTCTTTCCTGCTCTTCCAAGCTTCTTTTTTTCTTTTTATTACTTGACACTCCAGGGGATCTCTTGCCCTATCGCAAAATGGAAGAAGCGCACGTTGTTTTATTTATAACGTGAAGATATGCCACAACGTTTGGACTGAGTTTTGATGCGAGTGGCAAAGAGTATTTTCGAGAAGATTTTCTCTGGAATTATTTAGTCTTCAAAGGAATGTCCTGAGTGCATTTTATCCTTTCTATCCTGCACGATATTTAGAAGTTTTGACTATTCAATGAAATTTCGGAGATGCTTTATCTTAGGATGGTGAATGACATTTTCAACCAAATTATTTATACCCTAATTTATGGTAATCTCAATCACATGAGAAAAGATTGAATCGACTTCCGATTGGAGGTGGTATAAATAAATCATTATGGAATTGAAATGAGATGAAATGGAAATAATTGAATGAATTAGAAATGAACTCTCCGGGTCCAAGATGATCTATAAAGATACGATTCTAATACACGAATACCATTAATACAGCATCTTGATAGTATGAAAGCCTTGGCTAAATGTTATTGAAGTGGTATTTTGGTAACATTATAAGAGTGAAGAAATATTCCACTCTAAACTAAACTACTATCGAATTTTTCGCAAAATCAGTTACCTGGTAAACATAGGACCAATCCAGTGGAATATGAAGAACAAAGTAATAGCAGACTGGTGAGTTTTGTAAGATTATTGTTAGATTATTATTAGATGAAATTAATTCACGATCGATCATATAAGTTTCGGTATAATATCGATGATGTCTCGGGAGATTTTCAGGTTTTCTTATTGTATTGGTACTTAGCTATTTGAAATATCAAAATTTGAAGTTCAATTGCAATACTTTGAGAAAACATACTGCTGAGGCACTTGGAAGTGGTTTTTTTTTATTATTTAGTTATTCAACCATGCTTTTTTGTATTCTTGTTACTATTAAAAAATTGAAGTAAATCACATTCGAAGCTGATCGAATGGAATTAGAAAAGTTCCGGATCTGTCACAGTCCCGTGAAGGAAATAATTTTTTGAAAAAAAAAAAATAACATTTCGACAATTGACTCTTCGGTCTGAATTCTCACAGAATTCAACCAGTTCTATGGTCAAGTTCTTCAAGTGATTCAAGTTTTGCGATAGGTGCTTTGTTCATAGCAAACTCCCAGGAAATTTCTCCACTAGCATTATCCGAGCAGTTTTTTGTCAATTGCTGTGAGTTAGTTATCGTTACTGAACTCGGAGTGGCTTCGATAATAGTTGATAAAATTGTTGTTGCAACCACCGACATATCTAATAGTTCAGTTTGGTCTTGCTTCTCAGGCCGCTCAAGAGTACTCTCAAAACCATCTGAACTATTGCTCAAAAGTTCATGTATTGATCTACACCTGAAAAAAAAGATAATTGATTATCGATAGGAAAAATAAACGTAAACGCCAACTTTGAGCGATTGATCGAGTGATTGGAGTATATCAGGAAAGAATAGGAGATGCATAATTCTTGCACTCTGTAGGAGAGAATATATTTGAGTTTATTCAAATTCAAAATTTGGAATCTGTAACGCTCCTCCGAGGATACGGATTTTTTTAGTCTTATGATGGTAATTTGAGCGACTCTCGAAGAGTGAAATTGTGGAGACAGTTTTAATATATTGTTCTCCATTCAGAACCAATCGTGAAACCTCATCATGAAAATGAATTACATGCAACATTATAAGAATAAATTAGTTATCCATCATTTTAGTGAATGGATATGTGGACTGCTCGTCATCGAAGTTTTGTATTTCATTATTCTCTTCAATCGGTAGAACCCACGAATATTGATGTGGAATTCGAGGTGAATAATTTCGACTGAAAAAAATTATGGAAATTTGAGGCTCGTAATTCTCTCGGAAACATGAATATTGATCAATAATTATTTTTTAACGTCCACAAGTTTACAAAAGATGAATAATAAATTCTTCCGGGCTTGGCGGACTATTCCCAAAGTGATATTGCGAGGAAAAAATTCAACGCTCCCCGGGCTGGATTCGAACCAGCGTCCTCCTGATCTGTGGTCAGTTGTGTTACCATCTGCACCACCAGAAAGACAGTAGCTCGCCACATCCCTGGAGCATGAATACATTTCTCAGAAGATCACTTATCGACGGAGATCCACTCGATCCACTCAATCGAGGAGTTTTTGATCGCCGAATCCGCACGATCAAAGATATCTTCAATCTTTGCAAAGAATATTTTGGATGTCGTTGAACGTTTGTGGAATTTCTTATATTTTCATCTTATAATCAGAAAATTTTCTTCCAGTCGTTATGAAAATGATCTTACTATAAAATATGAAAGGAAAAAACTGATTCTCGACTATCCAATGCCCATCTCTCTCACACTACTTGTTCAGATTGATTCAGATGAACATAGAGAAGAAGGATATGAATATCTGACAAGTAAAGGATATATTTTTACTATAAAAGCACGGGTTCTGAATCCCAGCTATGAAAGTATTGAAATCAGTTCATTTTCTGAGAAGTTCATATCAATTCTCTTCCAATATATGCGTTTATTTGCTTACAGGAATTACCCTGATAATTTCATAGGTTCTCAAGTATCTTTCAAAATTCTCCATCGAACAATAGTATTTGAATAGAAGCATTTCAGATTGAAGTGTACGGAACTTTTTTAAAGAAAGGTAATGTTATGGCCCGGCAGTGCCCCGCCCAGAATTTTCAAAAATGTCAGATTGGCACGAGTCGCATCGTATATTTACGATGCGCATTTTCCCACATGCTACCCGAGTTGCGCCGAGAACGACGAATGGATGTATGTGCGAGTGTAAGAATGCGCTGAGTGCGACGCATCCATGCGACGGATGGCAAATCGCACGTAGCACATGAAAATCTTGTGGACAGCTTGCATTTTTGTGCAGCTGCCCAACAGTGAACGGATGGATGTCGGCTATAAGATATTCTCTTATCAGCCTGTGCGAAGCCACGAGCAGCCAGCGGGCGCTCGAGCGGGAGTATTATTTTATAAGTACGAGTTGCACACGGCAACTGCGCAGCTCCCTGTTCTTGAGAAACGGCCATAGGATATTTTCGATTCTTATCGGCACGTATAAGCTGACGAGTAGCCAGCGGGCACTCGAGCGAGAGCGACAAGTAAATGTATAATCAAGTATAATTAGCAAGCATGTGATGCAGATGAATTATGCGCTAAAGAATTAAGGACTGATCCGGCCGGATCAGAATACGTTATATTTGTATGTCATGAAGGAAAGCGAATCGATTGTTTATTAACCGGTTAATAAGTTAATGGTTTAATGACGCACATATGCGTGTATCAATATTGTAAGGCGCCTTTGTATACATATAATAATAATCAAATGAGCGACCGTATGCATTGCGGCGCATGAATAGTTTGTAATGAAGCGAGCGCGCTTCATAGCTTTAAGTATTCGCGCGTGCGAACGGGCAGAAGACGCTGAGCCACGAGCGCTTGTTATCACTCCGCGAGGGAGAGGTAATTCTCGCGAAGTGCAACTGCGCTTCTCCACCGTTTCGCGCCCGCGCTTCGCGCCCCGAGAGCGCATCTTGACGTGACGTCACGGCGCATATAAAAGATGCGGCCGCGGCGGACACGAACGAGTTGATCCGCGATAATCACGGATGCCACACGGGTGGCCGGACATGGAGCACGCGAGCGGCGCAGCTCCCCCGCGAACGCGTAGCATAATCACATCTACACCGAAAGACCAAGTTTTGTATTGAGATCCAACCACGCGGGATCAAGCATTTAGTTGTAGAGTTAAGATCAAAGAATAAATAAGTTTAGTGCTAGTGCACATGAAGTGGGTTTGATTAACAACACCATTCCCACCCCACACTCCATCCAGAGCCAGCACGAATATACGGCCCAGCGCGCCGCGGACTTCTCGGCTGCCACGCTGCCAAGCTCCAGCAGGGAACAACACAGCGCCGGACGGAGTAGGGAATATGTAAGTGGCCGAGCGGCCTTGCATTCAAACTGGAATCGCGACATCTCAACACGAGCAATATTCCCGCATAAATAGGGGTATTTCGCCCAACCGCCCCTCTAAATAACGGTCGGGCCTTAACAGTAAAACTTTCTGACAAGCAAATAATTGTTCCAAGGAGGTATACATCGATCTGAGCAAATGAAAGTACAGAGATCAATCTCTATTCATCCTGACGAGTTCAAATACATTTTACCATTTTAGATTTCCAAAAATACTTTGATGAGTTCACAAATTCTATGATCCATTCTGCAACTCTATGGCAAACACAATGGAAACGAAATGATATTAATTCCATAGTATACTTTATATTGAAAAGTATCAAACCTTTCTAAAGGAGGGTAAAATTGTTTGATGAGTAAAAAGTAGTTCTACGGGGATATATATCAGAACATCCCAAATCGTAAAAGTTAAAGTTAAAAGAGGCATGTTAAAGTTTGAAAATTCATTGATATTCGCTCTGTTAAGATCCACCGAAAATGATTCTTATAAATTGACATATTACAGTATGCGTTTTGTAATTTCCAAACGTTCATATAGATAAAACCAATGTACATTGTAGCGCAAGCATAAATTGTGACGAAGCGAGCGCGCTTCGTCGTTATAACGGAGGAAAGAAGCTGAGACACCCGCGCTTGTTACCACTCTACAAGGGAGAGGTAATTCTCGCGAAGTGCATCAGCGCTTTCCAACCAGCGCTTTCCAATCAGCGCTTTCCAGGGAGATTTTGTGCTCGCGCTTTGCGCCCCGAGAGCGCATCTTTACGTGACGTCACGACGCTTATAAAAGAAGCGGCCGTGGCAGCACGGGAGAGTTGATCTGAGAGAATCATAGATGCCACACGAGTGGTCGGATTTAGAACACGCATGCGGCGCAGCTCCCCCGCTAACGCGTGGCGTACATATATTTATTTGCAGAGAATATAACGTTAGAATATCGATCCAACCTCGCGGGATCAAGTACGTAATAATAATTGATTGAGTCTTGTAATAATAATCGAGTTAAATGCTAGTGCACGAGAAGGTGTTTTTATTTATAACCTTCCCCCTACAACACATCCATCCTGAGCCAACACACATCCAGCCCAGCGTGCCACTGACTACTCGGCTACCACAATGCCATGCTCCAGCCAAGGATATCCAAGCGTCGGATGGATGTGAGATTCGTAAGTGAGCGAGCGGTTTCACACAACTGAGCACCGATCGCGACACCTCGCAACCAAACATTCCCACTATTCAGGGGTATTTCACCCAACCACCTTTATAAATAACGGTCGGGCTCTTGCATCCTTACATTTCCTCAACTTTTTTGTTCCTCATCAGTGCTGCTTATTTTAGCTCTTTGTCTTTGCTCCTCAACTTTGATTCTCATTTTTGCTTCTCATGCTTGCTTCACATTTTCGCTTCTCATTCTTGTTTCCCATCCTCGTTGCTCATTTTTGCTCCTCATTTCTGGTCCCCAATTTCGTTCCCTATTATTGCTCCTCGGTTTCGCTCCCGAAGTTCGCTTTTTGTTATTGTTCCCCATTTTAGCTCTCCATTATACCTTCTCATTTTTGCTCCGCATTTGAGAGGCAGACATCGCGACATAAGGAAAAGAGGGGGCAGGTTTGAAGCGGCTATACATTGACTATCTCTATACCAGCCTGAAATTCAAACTCACGAGAACGAATCGGTCGATGCAAACTTCAAACCAAACGTTGTGAACGCTGAAACCCCTTCATGGATGAACGATTTCTTCTCTCTCTCTCTCTCTCTCTCTCTCTCTCTCTCTCTCTCTCTCTCTCTCTCTCTCTACACATCACATCTCCTAGGGACAAGTTTGGCTGGATGTGCATGGATATAAGGAGGCAGTATTTTATGACTGTACTTTTGTACAAGATCCTGCGCATTAGGCACGTTGTGACGGAGTGCATGCCAGGTCCAGCTTGTTGTGGACCTGACGTCCACTCCTTTTCCTACCTACCCGCCTAGAGCTAATTATTTCCCCCCAGAGGATTATTGTTGGGGGCAGAGCTCTTCACGCTCTGGAGGAGAGGCATGTGATCAGTATGCTCTCCTCCGCCCAGCCCTGTAAATATATATAAACTATTATTAAATGCCCCAGAGTCACTAGGTAAACATTGTTTACTTACCTGGGCGGTGAGGCTATGCTCACCGCCAAGTCCTGGTAGAGGCTCGCTGCTGGTCCCTGGTCCTGGGTGGTCGCTCCAGCCATGGAGCAGACCACTAACTCCTGTTTCCCTTGCCCTGGAGGTGCTGCTGACGTCCAGGAAGCAGCTCATGAGGACCCCGCTGTAGGCTGCCAGTCTGCTGCCGCTGCACCTGCAAACACAGCACAATCACTAGAGGGCCCACAGGACACTGGGCGACGCACCGGCGGTCACCCCCAGGACCCAGGAAAGCCGCCCCGGAGACGACTTTCCCCCGGAGATCCGGAGTGGGGGCAGCCAGCGCGCGGCCATGACACGAGGGCCGAAGAGCGATCCGCGCACCCCGGCCCGGGCCCGAATTGCCCGTACGCGTGCACTCGCGGGTACTCGCCGAAGCTCCAGGCGAGGAGCTCGGCTCGAGGATGCGCGGGCGCACGAGGAAACCGTCACCGAGGCGAGCGCGACGCGGAGACTTGAGCCACCATGTGTGCGAGCGCGAGAGAGACGGAGCTAAGGCCGCGTCACACGTGGGAGAGCCGGTGGCGCGCGGAGCGGCGGGACGAGAGCTCGCGCGGGGGGGACGCTAGACTATTAGGCAAGGCGCGCGCAGCCCCTCAGGTGTGGGCCTCGATGCGCGTAGAGCCTGGGATGGGTTATGGCGATGCGCGAAGCGGAATATCGATGCGCACGTGCGATATACGTGCGCAGTTGGGTAATTCTGGCTCATCCGGCCCCGGAATACCCCGCGGCACCTCTCGATGTAAATTTGCTCATAATTTATTGTACATAGTAGTATATAAGGTCGGCCGCGTGTATATATATATGTATATTGTGCATTTGAATGTCGCGGGCGATCGCGACGGCGGCGCTCGCGTCGACCGGCGACCAATCGAGGAATTTAGCGAGGTGCGCGGGCCCGGCAGATCATATAATTGGTCGGGAGAGATTCTGGCGGCGCCGGGAGTGCAAGGGATTGGACCTTATGTAAATGAGGCAAAGTAGGGATGGAGAGGACGCGGCCTCGTGGCTCGTCCTCGGCTATTCTAGTTCCGGCAGTATCCTGTGCTACACTTCTTTTGTGATCAGGCAGATCGCCACAGCGAACATAGAAGATTTCCCGAGTAGTTTCTTCGATCCAGAGATTCTCCACATACGGTGAGACTTGCGCTTATTAAGCCGATGCCATGGCCCCGGTGGGCCCCGGGAAATCGTCCGTCCGCGGTTCCGCGCGACCCGTGAAGTAATCGCAGTACCTCGCAAGCGATGCGGCTCCGCCATTTTATGGTCCAGAGAGCCGGCGCTCCCGCGATGGTTCGCGATCCCCGCCATTTTACTCAAGCATCTCGATAATTGTAGAGTCACGGTGATTCAGTTGTTGCGAGCGAGCTTCGTTGAAATAATTAGTGATGCTGGTGTATGCAGAGTAGAATCAATAAATTCAGTTCATATCACTTACCGTGTACTGTGTTCCTCCTGATTTTTCCCCAATATGATTGACTATGTAAATGAATATTATTTATGTGAACGAGCATTCAAGGATTTTCTAGTCAACGAACAGTGAGTAAGTGAACGGTTAGCGAGCCGGCGGTCACGCCAGGCTCCTAACCCAGTGCCTGTGTGTGCCCTCTTCGGAGACGGCACCCGGGGAAAAACTCGAGTCAGTCGAGGAACTCCGAGGAGTACTCCTGACAGGCGGAATTTCCCTGAGCCAAAATGAGTGGAGATTCGGCCATCTCCCCGACCCTGCCCAACCCTGAACGAGTCTCTAGCCAGGTGTTCCCTTTGCAATTAATTAATTAATGGGAGGTTAAATTAACGTAAGCCGTCATTGTCCTTCGCATATATTGAGTGAGGCACTTCATGCCTGGCGCCCGGAAATCAATCATTCAATTATATGTTGTGCTACGTTGCAGGCCGAACAAATGCAACGTCACAACGTGTATACTAGGCCCTCCAGAACTGATGCACCGATTTCTCGGTCCCCAAAACGTTTTCAGAATAAATTCCTTCCAGGTGTAAGCAGTATACCTTTGGAACTACCTCCACTACTCAGACAGAAACTTGCCGTCCTCATCAAGTTTCAAGCGATTCGTAAAAGTATATTTTTCAAATTTAACCGAATGACCTTGATAATTCCTTATATATGAATCGACACGTCATCTGTGATAACTAGTTCAAATATATCTTTGATGAGTAGTATACTAGTACCCTGACACTTCATCTGTGATAATCAGCTGAATATATATTTGTATGATGATACAAGGATGATATGTAAAATATGTTCATATGAATGACTTATGATTCTAGAAAAATGACTGATATTCTGTGAAAAGTCAATCTTGTACTTTGATACGATAAAACTTAGAGTGTCTAGCGTATGTAATAGCGTACGCTATTTTTGGAGTACGCTAAAAATTGTACACTAGACAAACAGCGTACGCTAAATATGAATCTGGGGAAAATTTTAAGTCAACCAAGCGTACGCAGAACAAAATCTAGGGAATAGTCTGGATCAACTTTAGCGTACGCTACCGTTGTGTACGTTATCTGCATCTTCATGGAGAGGAATATTTTCAAGAGTCAACATAAGCGTATGCTACTATTGCGTACGCTACTCTTGCGTACGCTACTCATAGACACTCTGTAAAAGGAGCTGTAGCGTACGCTACTCTTGCGTGCGCTACCATCATCTATCATGAGAGACTCTGTCGAGCAAGTCTCACACGTTCAATCCATCAGACACTGCGTAGAAAGAGTTATAGCGTACGTTACTTTTACGTACACTACCTTCATCTGTCATGCGATACTCCGATGAGCGAGTCTCACACGTTCATTCGATCTGACACTCCGTAGAAAAAGTTGTTACGTACGCTACTTTTGCTATGCCATAATTTTTTCTTCGCAGTGACTAATCGTTTGTATGTATCGGACCCGCTCGACAGAGTCTCGCATGACAGATGAGGGTAGCTTTCGCAACAGTAACTTATACTATACCTTCTTCCACGCAGGGTCTGACCGACTGAACCTGCGCAACTTGCTTATCAGAGTCTAACGGTGCTTTCACAGTGGTAATTTTTCAAATACTTTCTTACATGCACAGAGGTTGCAGTGGAGTTGGACTGCACTAAGTCAATGACTCCCGCACTATTATGAGTATCGAAAAGAACACCAGCGGTAGGTTTTATGTCGCTACACATAACTTGCGCGCGTCCACCCACGAACCTTGACATCTCGGCCTTATCCGCACCCAGTCCGAGGAGGTCCCGAATACGAAAACCACTCCAAGGCAAGCACGAATGCAAAATCGCAGCATTCGCGCCGTTGCCTCGAGCAGTAGTGAATCTCTATAACACAAACTGACTGTCATCCCAACCATACTTTACTAGCGTCCCCCGTCGCGGCTTTGCCCGCGAATATGTGTATTGAGTTCGAAATATGTATTTATTGTAAACTTATTTATTTATTTATTGTATTTATTCATTGTATTTAAGTTTACAAGTAACTTTATTGTATTTATTTGTAAACTTTGATTAATTTGATAATTTGTAATTCTTGGAGTTGAAATTTTCATGTACCCTCTGAAAATTGGAAATTTATAAGACTTCTGAATAAACGACGTTCTTAGTGTTTGAATTTTGAGGAATCAATATGAATTGGTTACGTCCATCCCCTGTCCGTGAAAGACAACATACAATTGGCCGGATGAAAAACATTCTGTTTGCAAATCTATCCCTATGTACTTGAAGGTCTGTATAAATGCTGTTTCTCCAGCTGCAGATTCTGTAAGAATACTTGCTTCGATTATATTCTCCCGCACAACTTTAATTCGCAACCTTGTGTAATTACATAAATTGGAAGTATTTAGATTGCGTGATAGCATTATTGAAGAACCAATTTTCAATTTTAAGTCATGAGGTGGAAAGCCTGAAGGATCAAGAGAGTTCACAAATTCTTGAGGGTAGTGTAGAACTTCATCAATGTTAATCACTACATCGCTAGAATGATAATGTCGTATTTCTCTATCTAACTTTCCCAAAATAATATTATTGATATTATGAGAGGTAGCGTTTTGAAGCGTTATGATTGCCCTTTCGCATTACCGAATGAAAGGTTTGTGAGAGAGATTTTCAATTTCTGGATAGACTTTAAAAATTAGGTCCATGACTGTATTAACAGTCGTTCCTACTTTTGTATCAATATTTATGTGATCATTCTCAATTGATACTTTCCCATCTCCAATTTTTAGAAGTTTCAAAGGAAATCGCAAATCCCCACCCCCAACGTGAGCTCTCATATTTGTTCGTAAATGTAATTTTTCTATCAAACGAGCAATGATCTCTCGCTCGCTGTCGCTCGCTCGAGTCTTTCGAGTGGATTTTAATCAAAAAATTTACAAAATATTCTATAATCTTCAATATTCAATTCAGTTTTGATAAGTTATACTTTTAAATTATTGTAAATAGATATCAATCGACATCATGATGCATATAAATTATAACCCTTGATCTTCTCTTTCGATCCATCACACCACATGTTCTTTGAATCGTCATTTTCTAAGTTGTTTATCAGATAGAAAATTGGAAAAAATGGTTTTCGGCAACGCGGCAAGTTTTCTATGACGTATATTACGCTCCCACGTCTATTTTTCCGGATTTTTCAACTCAGATTATGAAAATGCTCATTTTACTCTATGAATGTGCAAGATCAGATTTTGAATAGATAACCCATTTATATTATTTTTTCAACGTTATCCTGGAATCAAACGTCGAATAATTGTTTTTATGTTCAATACGCCCCCACAGTATCAATTTTTCAAACACATAGCTAGTTCAAATTGTAGCTCTTGACCTCCTCTTCCGACCCTTCATAACGAATATTCTTCAAATCATCATTTTTTAGATTGTTTATCGCTTTCAATTCTTTCGTACGACGAAAATTCGACTATGCATAATTTTCTATGACATAGATTACGCCCCCACGTCTATTTTTCTGGATTTTTCATCTCAGATCATGAAAATGCTCATTTTACTCTATGAATCTGAAAGATCAGATTTTGAATAGATAACCAATTTATATTATCTTTTTAACGTTATCCTGGAATCAAACGTCGAATAATTGTTTTCATGCTCAATATGCCCTCACAGTATAAATTTTTCAAATACATAGTTAGTTCAAATTGTAGCTCTTGACCTCCTCTTCCGACCCATCATACCGAATATTCTTCAAATCATCATTTTCCAAGTTGTTTATTACTTCAAAATCTTTCGTATGACGAAAATTCGGATTCAGATGATTTTCCACATAATAGATCACGCCTACGTGTCTATTTTTTTGGACTTTTCACCTTAGATTATGAAAATGCTCGGGCTCCTCTATCGATCTGCCAGACCCGATTCCAAAATACTCTAATATAACATTGTTTCCAAGAGCAAAATATGGGAATCATAATTTGTGTACGGATTAATTTTAATATAATGTAGATTCTGAATTGAAGATGACTCCAAACATGCTTTCAAAATGTCAGCGCGAGTTCCTTTTTGAATCACAGGCAAAGTTTGCCGAAAGTCCCATTCATCCCATACTATAAGAGAAGTTTCTTCGATAATTTTGCCTGGAGGTTTTGCCTCCAGCAAAAAGAGTTGCTCCAATACCTGAAGATGCAACAGCTAAGATTAAAGCACCCAAAATACGAATTTGAGCTAATATTGAGTTGGGTATGAAACGCGTGGCTGCAAAATTTGTCAATGATGCACGATAATGCACCTGCCCACACATCGTTGCTTATTCGTGTTTTTTTGGCAAAAACTAACACTGTAATGATATCCTAACCCGCAATGTTCCTGAGCAATATACTTTTGATTTTTTCATATGGATATCAATTCCATCCCTACTGCAAAAAATCACCTGAGAAATCACCTGAGAAATCACCTGATTTCTCAGGTGATTTCTCTGGTGATTTCTCAGGTGATTTCTCATGCCAATTTCTCATGTGACCTTTATTACATAGAGTAAGTTATTCAATTTCCGTATTAATTTTATTTTCTATTCAAATCAGTTTGAGGATCAATAAGCATTTGCGGAAAAGCGTTGAATCGCAAAAATGTTTGCGTGCTCATATGAAAATACGTATATATAGTGAATTTTCTTTCTCGGAGAGAAAACTTTGTGACGAATTAAGAATCAACCTCTTGAATTGTTATTGCAGAACTTTATTTGCGTAATCTATGAGTTTCAAAAAATGTGTGTTTGAGCAAATGCGGAACGATATTTTTCGTGCACACCCTTCGGGTCACCAATCTTGACCAAAATTTGAGGGATCTCTCTTGATACTATCACCAGAGATCCCTGAAAGCCACAGGGTCTAACGCTCAGCCATTCCTGAGAAAAAAAATAAAACATATTATGAGATTTATCAATTATTGGCGGTACAGGGCATAACATTGCATATGCTATTTGAATGCATATCAATACCCGCCAACCATATGTACCAATCAATTTTTTATAAATTTGACTCAAAGATAAACTCTAAAACTATCTTGACAAATTTCCACTGGTTTTAGGCATACTTCCCTTCTAGGATGTATAAGGGTCTCAAGCACTAACCAGGTTATCATGGGAAACATGTTATACCACTTCCCACCCAACAAAACACGCATTTATCTTGAGCCCACCCATGAATATATATCAGAATATATATTCTACACTTGAAAAAGAAAGGAAATACCGTCAACACTACTTCTCTCTTTCCTACAGTCCAGAACACTTGAATTTTTGACGTTAAACAGTCGTATCTATTCAAAACTGTGTCTGGACTTACAATATCCTCATGCGTGTGGATATTTCTTAAGCCTCTGGGACTGATGGGCACATAAGACAGAAAAAATGTACCTACTCACCTCAAGTAATATGCGCTTCATAGATATGATGCTGCAAAATAACCTATCCCTTACATGCATGTTGACAACACTGCAAGTTTGTTGGGGATTAGTTTTTGCGCAAACTTGTTCTTTTTTCTCTGAATCACCATTATGTTCACCAGCTCCCACTGAATGTGTAGCCTCCAGCATTCACAGAAATGATGTCCTATAAAGGGAGAAAAATAACACTCCAAGCCTCATCCACTCATGATTGTACTCTTGAAGTACCTGAAAATGAAAACACAAAGAATCATTTTCTTTGAATTTAGAGGTTAAAAGTAGGAAAAATCTAGTTAAACTAACAGAGAAAGAGAGTTTCAGAGCTACATAAATTCAACTAGAGTAGAAATTAGACACCCAAAATCAAAGGTTAGGTTACACTATGTACTTATCTGATGATTGATGATCCTTTCTGCAGCAATCAGCGTTCCTTCATGATCCGGTAGGAGAATTTTCCCAGACCCAAATTTTAGAAAGAGTTTCACTTCCACAGCACTATCCATATAGTTGTACACAGAGTTACACAGCACCACATGTGCCAAACCAAAACAACAGGATAAGTGTCGGCCATCCGTTGGCGCAACAAGTTATCACTGACTGTTGTGAGATGCCAGTCAGCTGTGATCTGGTGTGAAATTCAAATGCTGCAACTTTACATGCAATATATGGGTTTGTACTACTTTTGCTGCTTTTTATATAATTTTTTATCAAATTATTTGGAAAAAGCGATTCAATATTAGAGTGAGTTGGATATTAATAATATCATTTTTTTTAATTATTATTTAATAATTATTTAATTTTCTCGATAATTTAACAATAGCTACAATATTTTTTTTAATTATGGTTATATGTAACTATGAATTAATATGTTGAAATAAGAACAATAATCAATAATTAATAATTAATTAATGTGATAAATATTTTATCAATATTTGAACATTTTATATTTTCAAGATATAATTTGAATAATGTTGGCTATTGTTAAATTATCGATAAGTATGTGATAAACGATCTCTTATTATATAATTATTGATTATCGTTCTAAATAATTAAATAATAATTAAAAAAAATGATATTATTAATATTCAACTCACTCTAATATTGAATCGCTTTTTCCAAATAATTTGATAAAAAATTATATAAAAAGCAGCAAAAGTAGTACAAACCCATATATTGCATGTAAAGTTGCAGCATTTGAATTTCACACCAGATCACAGCTGACTGGCATCTCACAACAGTCAGTGATAACTTGTTGCGCCAACGGATGGCCGACACTTATCCTGTTGTTTTGGTTTGGCACATGTGGTGCTGTGTAACTCTGTGTACAACTATATGGATAGTGCTGTGGAAGTGAAACTCTTTCTAAAATTTGGGTCTGGGAAAATTCTCCTACCGGATCATGAAGGAACGCTGATTGCTGCAGAAAGGATCATCAATCATCAGATAAGTACATAGTGTAACCTAACCTTTGATTTTGGGTGTCTAATTTCTACTCTAGTTGAATTTATGTAGCTCTGAAACTCTCTTTCTCTGTTAGTTTAACTAGATTTTTCCTACTTTTAACCTCTAAATTCAAAGAAAATGATTCTTTGTGTTTTCATTTTCAGGTACTTCAAGAGTACAATCATGAGTGGATGAGGCTTGGAGTGTTATTTTTCTCCCTTTATAGGACATCATTTCTGTGAATGCTGGAGGCTACACATTCAGTGGGAGCTGGTGAACATAATGGTGATTCAGAGAAAAAAGAACAAGTTTGCGCAAAAACTAATCCCCAACAAACTTGCAGTGTTGTCAACATGCATGTAAGGGATAGGTTATTTTGCAGCATCATATCTATGAAGCGCATATTACTTGAGGTGAGTAGGTACATTTTTTCTGTCTTATGTGCCCATCAGTCCCAGAGGCTTAAGAAATATCCACACGCATGAGGATATTGTAAGTCCAGACACAGTTTTGAATAGATACGACTGTTTAACGTCAAAAATTCAAGTGTTCTGGACTGTAGGAAAGAGAGAAGTAGTGTTGACGGTATTTCCTTTCTTTT
Source organism: Aphelinus atriplicis (assembly GCA_020882685.1). Taxonomy (NCBI): domain Eukaryota; kingdom Metazoa; phylum Arthropoda; class Insecta; order Hymenoptera; family Aphelinidae; genus Aphelinus; species Aphelinus atriplicis. The sequence continues at coordinate 168,305 of JAJGQD010000029.1, forward strand.
TCAAGTGTAGAATATATATTCTGATATATATTCATGGGTGGGCTCAAGATAAATGCGTGTTTTGTTGGGTGGGAAGTGGTATAACATGTTTCCCATGATAACCTGGTTAGTGCTTGAGACCCTTATACATCCTAGAAGGGAAGTATGCCTAAAACCAGTGGAAATTTGTCAAGATAGTTTTAGAGTTTATCTTTGAGTCAAATTTATAAAAAATTGATTGGTACATATGGTTGGCGGGTATTGATATGCATTCAAATAGCATATGCAATGTTATGCCCTGTACCGCCAATAATTGATAAATCTCATAATATGTTTTATTTTTTTTCTCAGGAATGGCTGAGCGTTAGACCCTGTGGCTTTCAGGGATCTCTGGTGATAGTATCAAGAGAGATCCCTCAAATTTTGGTCAAGATTGGTGACCCGAAGGGTGTGCACGAAAAATATCGTTCCGCATTTGCTCAAACACACATTTTTGAAACTCATAGATTACGCAAATAAAGTTCTGCAATAACAATTCAAGAGGTTGATTCTTAATTCGTCACAAAGTTTTCTCTCCGAGAAAGAAAATTCACTATATATACGTATTTTCATATGAGCACGCAGACATTTTTGCGATTCAACGCTTTTCCGCAAATGCTTATTGATCCTCAAACTGATTTGAATAGAAAATAAAATTAATATGGAAATTGAATAACTTACTCTATGTAATAAAGGTCACATGAGAAATTGGCATGAGAAATCACCTGAGAAATCACCTGAGAAATCACCTGAGAAATCAGGTGATTTCTCAGGTGATTTCTCAGGTGATTTTTTGCAGTAGGGATAGGGTTTTAACCAACATGGATAATTAGAAGAATGTATTGAATCAATGATAAAACCATTATAAAACGTCAAGAACATCAATATACAAAATTTAGTGAGCCTGTTCTCTGCTATAAAATATCATTCATTCAACTGATTCTATCAGCAACCCAGGAATTATTTTCTTATTGATCATTATAATCAATATAACTTGTGCAAGAGACTAATGCAACTCGGTATCAAGATTGAGTGAAGATTATTGAATATAATTTTTTTACCCCTTCTGAGACCATATATGGATGATTCTCTGTCAAATGAGTGAGGGGAAAGAATCCGAAAATCTTAAAAATTTTTGTAAGACTCTTTGACTTCAAATAATCCATATAACCAAAATAATCTAAGCAACCCAAATAACCCAAATAACCCAAAAACCCAAATAACCAGAACACACCAAGTAACCCCGATAACCCGAATAGCTAAAGTATGATAAGATTCAACAATCAGTTCACGTTATCGACTTGATCGACAGAGTCTCGCATGACAGATGATGGTAGCTCAGACAAGCGTAGCGTGCGCAACAGTAGCATACGTTACAACTTCTTTCACTCAGTGTTCAATTGACTGAACGTGTGAGACTTGCTCTACGCTCCAAGAAGCACAATGCAAGTCAGGCTCAGACTTGAATGAATATAATGAGTTTTGGTTATTGAGAATGATACTCCAAAAGCACACTGCAGTCAGAGCTATTAATCTCGGTTAGTATAGTATGGATTCAATCATGCGACCATCGAAAAGTGCAATACAGTTCAATCTCTCACAGTCATTGGTCCGTGTAATAGTAATGGAATGTATACGATATGAGTAGTTCTACGTTATCTGACAAGAAGCGCACTACAACCCAGACAGATACTTCGAAATATGATATTTTTACCAAGAAGCACAATGCGACCCTGTCTCAGATTATATGAATGTTTAATATGTATGAATGTTTGTGTAATATTGAATTGTCTTAATTTTATTCATAGAAAATTAAAATTAAATTTAAATATTAGTTTTTTGTGAGTTTACTCTAAAACTTGTTCGAGAGAGAATTTCTAAGTATGATAAATCTCTTAATTTATTGGTATTGATAATTAATTGATATAAACAGATGAAGCAAAATTTCCTTTTCGATTGTATTTTCTTTTAATTTGAATCATTTCTAAGTTCAGCTATGAAGAGATTTTTAGGCACTTTTAAGTAGATTCAAATGGAAATACAATTCAATGAAAACAGATGTATTCCAAATTCAAAGAGGCATTCATTAGGTTATATACATAGATATATCCATGCTAATCTCACTTCAGGCAAAGCTCTCGCTCGTCTGATCGCTACCAGAGTAATGATAAATATTGCTCGTTTGCAGGGCTATTCATACTGGAGATTGGCATAGGGCGTCAATGTGTTAGAAACAGAGGTATTGTCGCTCTCAGTCGCACTCATCGTAGGCATAGGAAAGCGCGTGAATCCTGTGCTGGCGCGCGGGAAGTTTTTCCGCATAAACTCTCGTTACTCTGACCTGGCCCTCACAGAGCCCCCCTAAAAATTTTTAAAAGTTGTTTCGCCACGCAGAATAACTTTCAAAACATTTTCACTTCTTTGATCTCAACTGTCACCATATGAAGTTGTATGTAAATTTAATTTCAAATTATGTTTCAGAAACTTGTTAAAGAGTATTTCTAAATGCTCCTTCATATCTTTACATTTAGATATCGTTCCATTCATTTGTTGAACTGTTATTTCCATCTTCTCATCATACACATTTGTCCTCTTCATATTCTATTCCTTCCTTCTACATCCTCTTCATATTCTATTTCCATGCAAAATTTTGAGTGTTCTGGTGATGGATATCATTGATTCATCTATACAGAATTACAAACAAAATTTTGAGTGTGGCCACTTAACGTGGAACGTCCCATACATACAGGGTGATGCAAAAGTAGTGGTCCACCTGAATATCTAGAAATCTGTCGGGAGAAAAAATGCGGAAAAATCATGAGGGTTTATGATTTTTTTCTGGCTACCCAATAGTGACCTTGAATTTGACCTTGGACGTAATCTTCAAGGTCATATCAAGGTTGAGATGTTTTTTTTTCGAATGCTTTTTCAAGCTCGGAAAATTTTTCATACAAAAGTAGGTATTATTACATGCGAGTAGTACCGTATACACTACGGCGCGTCATAACATGACCTCTCCTGACCCCACCAGATTGGTGAACGACAGGAGCATGCTGATGCAGCATGGAGCATACATTACTGACCTCTATTCACTAGTAGAAATGTGGTAAGAGTCAGCATATCAAATATCCAGCCCGATATAGATTTCAATTTCATAAAACATAAACTCTCGTTAGAAAAATGGCAATCTTGTTTTCATGCAGCAATGACATATATTCAATGACTCAGCACGGCTCATATTCAAAATCTTCAAGTTTGCTTATTATTCCTAAGAATTAAACTTTCGATAATTGTTCCTATATTCGAGTGAAGCTCTTGTGTAAGAATGAATTTTCGATATTGAGGATAAGTCATTGATCCTTCCTTAAAAAAGTGATGTGAAGCCTCGCTTCCGATGATTTGATTGGCTAAGACCAAACCATGAGACATGTGGTATATAGAGTCAATATAGAGACTATAGGTAGAGTACAGACTACAGAGATGTCTCTATGGTATAGTTGGATTAAGGTAAGAGAAATTGTAGGAGGATAAAATGCATCGTGCAGGCTCGTTCATTTGCATCCAGGCAAAACTGTAAATTCGAGATTTTGGATCTACTTTTTGAAAGGACATCAGAAGCTGGATAAAAATGACACGATCGTATACGTCAGATATCTGAATGTATATATATACATTTCGAATTTCATGAAGCATATAATGTGGCATCAATTTAAAGGCGCGCGAAGCGCGTTGAAAATGCACTAGAAGGTAAAGATATTCAAATTCATATTTTTCATGGTGATATTGAATAACATTTATAAAACCATCTTAACTTACAATACATGTTTATAAGGGTACATTGTTCAATGCTTGTAGAATATTTACCATGTGTATAGCATAGAATTCCGAGGTTAACATTTTAATATCCATAGCGCTTAACATAGTTTGATTCTCGAGTGCTTTTGTTTTCTCCACTACCTTCGATATAATCATTTTTACATCGTCATCGGGACTCGCTATTTCAGAAATTCTCTCTATCTCTCTATATTAAAAGCCAGACCGCCACTGCCGCCAACGCCGCCGCCGCCGCCATCAAACTTTGCCACCCCTTTTCTGCACTCCTTTTTTGCACCCCTTTTCTGCACCCCTTTCCTGCACCCCTTTCCTGCACCTCTTTCCTGCACCCCTTTCTTGCACCCCTTTTTTGCACCCCTTTCTTGCACCCCTTTTGTGCACCCCTTTTGTGCACCCCTTCCTCGCACCCCTATTTTGCACCCCTTTCTTGCACCCCTTTTTTGCACCCCTTTTTTGCACCTCTTTTTTCCACTGCCTTTTGCCACCTCCAACTCTCGAAGAACTGGTCCGATTTTCTTGGAATTTTGCACACAGGTTAGTCGCGACAAAATCTAGGCCAAGTTCAATTTTTAGAAAAATTTCTTAGTTACTTCCCTAGCAACCTATACTACCGTGTTTTCTCACTAATCCTCATAAGTGCTCATTGGGACCATAAAAGTCAATGAGAATCAATGACAATCGATGAGAATCGATGAGAATCAATGAGATATTTCTCATACCAACCATTGTCGATCATTGAATCGTTGGCAACCGTTTGTTAACATCCCTAGCAACCGTTGCTTCGGAAGCCGGAAAATCAGTGTTGAGTCACACTCGATAGCCAAGGACACTGAATTGTTGTATTTGCTCCATAGCAACCGCTGGTTACCACCTTAGCAACCGTTGGTAGGGGGAAGGAAAATTCACGTAGTTTCGTTTTAAGTATTTTCAATTGCACAGGATAGAAAATCTCCATTTTACCCATAGCAACCATTGTTTAGATCCCTAGCAACCGTTGCTTCGGAAGCTGGAAAATCTGCTTTGAGTCACAGTCGATGGCCACGGACATTGAATTGTTGTATTTGCTCCATAGAAACCGTTGTTTACCTCCTTAGCAACCGTTACGAAGGTTGAAAATGAACAATTTATGACCCGTTTCCATCATTTTCGATGGCACAGGACACAAAATACAAATCTTTCCTATTAGCTCCTCAGCAACCGTAGTTTACCACCCTAGCAACCGTTGCTAAGGGTAAGAATAATTCATGTGAGTTTCGTTTCCAGTATTTTTAACTGCACAGGATACAAAATCTCCATTTTACACATAGAAACCATTGTTTACGTATCTAGCAACCGTTGCAATATTTCTCGAAATCTTACCGAAAATCTGAAATGAAACACGCGAAAAACCTAAACCGAAAAAAATATGATCTGACACATGACACTATTAACCTGAAACTGAATAAACAAACGTTTAACATGAGCATAGATGAAATTAAGCTTTTATTTTGATTCGAATCGTTCGTTTAGTATTCTTTTCAATTGAACAAAATCGAAGTTTGAAGTTTCAAGTTTTATTGATTTAAATTTAATTTTTATTCAATTATTATGACACTTATTATTGAAATTATTGATTATCAAAGAACACACGGGGGGAGGGGTTGGCGAGCGAAGCGAGCAGGGGGATACCCCCCCTAGTACATCTTAAAAAACGTCCTGGGGTTTGATCTCGCGGTTCTTGACAAAGCTTGCGTTTCAGCCTGCGACTCAAAGAAAGAGGCCGAGCTACTTCTCAAAAGATTAATATACTCGTTCACGATACAACTGACAGAACCTATTACAGTATTAAGATATTCGATACGTGCATTCACATATTGACACAATCTGAACAAGTTATCGAAACTCACTTTTTTCAAAACCACACTGTGTCTGAATTTCTTTGCTGTCGAACAATCGGCGTCAGATCTGTGGTCGTCATCTTGCTCGATCTCGACGGCTCTATCCTTATAAGCAGTCGTGAAAAGCAATTGCCAGCCATGTCCAGCGAGCGATGTACCGTTGGGGTAAATATTCTGCCTTTCCAAATACTTGGTGACATCTTCAAAGGCGCCAATGAAGTTGCGCCACTCTTCTGCTCCAAATGCGACGCCATTGTAGTCCTTACCAAGGATTCGGACCGTTGACGTGTAGTACTGTTCCTCGATCTTATCATACTCAAGACCAATCAAAAACTTCCTCGACATCGACTTATTCAGCCCATGCACAGTATTCAAAGTCGATTGAGCCCGATACTTTGGCGACGGCTGTTAAGCTGGCCGACTGATTATCTTGTGAGTAGCCATGTTCTCTAGAGTATGAAAAAGGTAGATGCTGTAAGCCAGCTATCTGTAGCAACGGCTGAGTTGAACGTCGTTTCTCGGGTGGTCTTATGATGATATTTTTGTCAGACAAGCAGTTTTAGAGGAGCGACATCTTAGAACTGCTACTGCTTTGCAAGCAGTTCACAATACATCCACCACTCCAAGTGCAAGCTCGAATATCACGAGCGAGCTTGATTCGTTGCCTGAATAACTCATCATTTTTTTTCAAGATCAGCAGATAAATTGTTTAGGAATTTCTCCATACCAAAACCCGAATGTAATACAAGAACATCAAACAATACTGTCCGCGCACATCTGACGATTCACTCTGCAGCTGTATCGAATTCCAACGAAAATGCTCACAACTTTTACGTTAACGATTTATATGATCAGGCACGAACGGTGGCAAACCACAGCTATTAAAGTACCAGCGATTGTTTTATTCATTAACGTATACAGCAAACCAGTGCATTCCTGATTTCGTATGATCATCAGTATTGAATACAAACGCTGTCGGTTTCGTCCACACCCGTGGGATCTGATCTGCTGGGAAAATAACACCCACTGTATGCGCTCGTATACGTTTCAGTTTTCTTAAAACCTCGAGATTGTCCATCTCAAAGTTGAATAGGTGGTCGGAAAGTAAATTCCGTATCCTGTTTGCTATAAATTTGATAACCACGAGAATGCATCCAAGTTCTTTCGCTTTTTTTCGTTAAACATCATCAAGAGCACAGCTATATTTCAAATGAGATTCTTTGACAGCATGATGAATACAATACTTATCAATGCCTGGCAAATCAGTGAATGAAGGACAATCCTTGTCGTACTCTTGATTTATAACGTCTCGCGTCGTTATTTTATGCATAGTCAACCATTTTTTATTACTCCTGACAAATATTCTTCTAGCGTTCTTGGCGAGTTCGCGTAAGGTTTTGTAAAGCGCTCTCAAATATGTTCCACCCTTAAGATAGTCGATACCATGATGATGACGAGTCAGCCAGTCGTTTGTTCTTCTCATATCGGCGCTCAAAGTATCGATATGAGATTGAGGCAGGATGATCCAATGATCACTCTGATCACCTTTTAGAGAAGTCACAGCTACCTCCTTTGGAACACTGACGTTGTTTTTATCTTTGAAAAATTGGATATCGACGGTGAGATCCATTGTGCTGTAGTCATGAGCTCTGTTACTCGACGACTGAAAACTATTTTCAAGATCTCTCAATGAACCTCAGGGGTACAGCGTTCAGTGACACCTATCATCACGAACTAAAATCCAGAAGAATTTTCCGCTATGAATCAATCTCCAAGATATTATCGTACTCGGCATAAACGATGCAGTTCACCGTTCTACTCAGCGGTGTTGCAAATCTGACATCGATTCTCACGCTATCATGTGTAACTAGATTCCAATGGCTACAATCGTTAGCCGATGAATCGGGTGTTGAATCAAAATCAGATTATTTTTGAAATCAGGCTAGAGAGGCTTCGAAGGAACCTGAACGCTATCCCCATACAAGCACAGATAATTCATGTCTTGATTTTCGAAATTGGAAGGGCTGAGCGATCGATCACCGTTGAACGCCTTATTCTCGACGAGACCCACGATGATTCTTCTAGGTAATTGACCCAGTATTATATTGTCCAAAGTTTCTCCATGAATGTCACTGTGCAAAGCCCTTTGTTCGAATCACAACTGTTCATCTGACCTACTGTGTCATTGGCCCACAGTACATTCGTCAAGTGAGAGTTCTTGGCAGCTGGCTCATAATTTAGTAGACTCTCGATATACGCTCTATAAGCGTAAGCGTTGTTAGGAGGCGTCACAGGCTTTTGATTGAACGACACGTCTACTTGATTGTACAGTGAATGCATGAAGCTGTTGACAGGGCTTGCCTTTTTCGACCTTATCTCCGACGCCTGCTGCGGAATCCTTTTCAGCTATATTAGTCTTTACGGATACACGTACACTGAGCATAGTATGAGCAAGATCGATATATATATATATATATATATATGGGCAATTCTCTGTGGGATCGAACATGAAAAAATTTGATTTGGCTCAAAATTTTTTTTCAAGTTCTAGGGCATCATGCCGAATTCCCAGAATTTTTTCAGATGTTTTCGAGCACTTTAACCCTGCTTAATAAATAGGCAAAGTTGCTGATTTTGCTGTTTTTGCATTTTCAGAGGCATTTTCAACCTTCATTTACACCCTGAAGATGACCTCTGAGGCAAAAACTGAATAGGACACTTTTTTCTGCAAATTGCCTAAATTTTATAAAAAAAATTATCTCCAAGGTCATTGGAGCACATTAAGTACTCCACATTACCAATTGGAGCCTCTATTTTTGAACCCAGGGAGTTCGCTCGTCAAGCCCCATACCACATGGATACTAAAAGTTGTCCCAACTCATACTACATACAGCCTATATAGTGAAAGAATGGGCCTGGACTCTGAAAGCTCCCAAAAAATTGATATATTAACTAAAATAGGGGTAAAAACAGGTTAAAATGACTATTCAAGGGGAGCCTTGGACCTCCAACACTTCCAATATTTGCAAACACTTGTCTGTGGTATTATTACAATTATTCACTTTAAAAACTCACATTCTATCATACCAATACATATCCTGAGTTGTCAATATCATATTTATATAGATTAAGCATGACTATACTACTTGACGCCACCTAACTTTCAGTAGTTACATGTATTGATGGCCAATATATTGTCTCTATTGTGCTAAAATTGACAAGAAACTACCAATAAAGTACTTTTTCATGAATTGCATTCACTCGATAACAAAGATTAATCCAAAATGTAAATTATAAGCTGTGGATTACACGTATACCATATAACACACTAGGCAGTGCATAGATATCATATGATTTTTTTTAATATCAACAAGAAAATGTTGAAGTTCACTAAACATAGGTAATATTCATGAATATTAGACTCATGAAATCCACTCATATAGTATAAACTGCTTAGCTAAGGTCCAAACAGCTATTGCTGGGTGGGCTCAAAATACAACTTCAAGTTATTTACTCATGGACTTAGCTAATGTGAATCAATCCACTTAAAAGTATGATCACTAGACGCGCAATTCGATACAGAGTTCAAATATATATAGTTTGCCAGTCCGGAAATGAGTTTGGAGCTTCCAAAGTGGCTTTGCTGGTCTAAAAGTCTATGTTCGGTAACCTAACCAGCGCCATACATGGGTGCTAGTGGTGTCTAGTGATCATACTTAAGTGGATAGATTCACATTAGCTAATTCCATGAGTAAATTACTTGAAGTTGTATTTTGAGCCCACCCAGCAATAGCTGTTTGGACCTTAGCTAAGCAGTTTATACTATATGAGTGGATTTCATGAGTCTAATATTCATGAATATTACCTATGTTTAGTGAACTTCAACATTTTCTTGTTGATATTAAAAAAATCATGACATCTATGCACTGCCTAGTGTGTTACAAGGTTTACGTGTAATGCTCAGTTTACAATTTACATTTTGGATTAATCTTTCTTATCGAGTGGATGCAATTCATGACAAAGTACTTTATTAGTAGTTTTTTGTCAATTTTAGCACAATAGAGACAATATATTGACCATCAATACATGTAACTACTGAAAGTTAGGTGGCGTTAAGTAGTATAGTCATGCTTGATCTATATAAATATGATATTGATAACTCAGGATATGTATTGGTATGATAGAATGTGAGTTTCTACAGTGAATTATTGTAATAAAACCACAGACAAGTGTTTGCAAAATTTGGAAGTGTTGGCGGTCCAAGGCTCCCCTTGAATAGTCATTTTAGCCTGTTTTTACCCCTATTTTAGTTAATATATTAATTTTTTGGGAGCTCCCAGAGTCCAGGCCCATTTCTTCACTATATAGGCTGTATGTGGTATGAGTTGGGACAACTTTTAGTACCCATGTGGTATGGGGCTTGACGAGCGAACTCCCAGGGTTCAAAAATAGAGGCTCCAATTGGTAATGTGGAGTACTTAATGTGCTCCAATGACCTTGGCAATAATTTTTCTATAAAATTTAGGCAATTTGCAGAAAAAAGTGTCCCATTCAGTTTTTGTCTCAGAGGTCATTTTCAGGGTGTAAATGAAGGTTGAAAATGCCTCTGAAAATGCAAAAACAGCAAAATCAGCAACTTTGCCTATTCATTAAGCAGGGTTAAAGTGCTCGAAAAAATCTGAAAAAATTCTGGAAATTCGGCATGATGCCCTAGAACTTGAAAAAAAAATTTGAGTCAAATCAAATTTTTTCATTTTCGATCCCACAGAGAATTGCCCATATATATATATATATATATATATATGTATATACTCTTCACCAGTCCCAGGTATCACAACCTCTATGGGTGAATCATCGGTAAAGAATGGTATAGGTTTGTATTGCACATAGTGCGAGTTCTCCGACGTTGTTTGAGTTGATGAAATTTCTAATAACAGGAACTCTGATTTCAAGCACTCACACGATTGATTATGGAGAAAAGCCATTTTTTCTAGCCAAATATATCCCTGGTCGTTCTTTTAGGTGTACTACTCCTGACACTCTTCTTCTTCTTCTTCGTTTTATCTGCCCTCTTGCGTCGAATAATTTTCGTTTTAGGCTTGCGTTTTTTCTTGCTATCTCAACCACGGGTAGCCGATAACTGGGTTGAACCTTCGAGACGCGGTATTTTATAACCTGACCCCTCTATGAGATTATCCAGATCTTCCTCGGCTTTCCGTTTCAAAATTTCTCCAGACTCTCTGACGCGACTTCTGAATGCTTCTTTTACAGGGATATCCATAGTGGTGACATCAAATATTATATTATATTCATGCCTGTGCGAAGAGCCTCTCTCCCTACAGCTTTAGCACCTCAGAATAAAAGTGGGATAAAAGTGGCATGACTCTACAAAATAAGCCAGCCAAAAAACGACTGATACCACCGTAACCCCGTTGATGATTTGAATCAACAGATATGCGCCGTACCCCAGCTACCTTCCCACCGCATATCTGGGAATCAAAGTACTCAACGTATCGATCCATCTCAATCCATGCGTTTAAAGTGTAGTGTAGCTGTCAACGTTCCAAAATCAAATGGTATAGAATTACCTCGTTGGTCTCTGATATCTATCTCGATGGTTTGATAAGCAAGGGTATATACATTGGTGAGGGGAAATTCTTTATCTATATCCCTCCATATGTAAATTCGTCCATATTGAGAGATATAGCCCGCAGCAGTATTGCTTGAACATCCCCAGTAACGTATGGTTCGCTTATGTCCGTGTATAACATCAACATGTTAGGTAAACCATTCATAAGGTGTGCTGGTCTGTTGCTGGTTACGGGCGCTTTGAAGCATTGCGACGCTACATCATCGAATTCCAAAGTTTTTTTCAATTTCTCGGGCAGAGCAAACTCGTGTTTTGCTTTGCAGTCAGCATTGCATGTACTAGTAGCCCTCAAGTATCCTCCTCGTTCGACGATAAAAAGTAGATGATTTTTCTTCACGATTCCAAATCATCCATTTCGTCGATAAGACCCTCGACATCCTTGTACACGCCAGGATGAATCTGAGAAACGTCTATTCCCCCTTTCTCGCTGGAAAATTCCAAAGAGTTGTCACCGACGACTACAGCGGAGACGTGAGAGAGGTGCGACAAATTACCGGTCATGATGACTCGAACATCTTCTTGTAATAAATGCTGAAAGGTTAGCGGTATTTGGATCTCTGTTAGAGCCACGGACCATGACCCGTGTAATCGTATCTGTTGAGGTAGCTGCGTGATGAAATGAGTCGTTGTGTTGTCAGGTTAATACTGCCTACTGCTATTGTTCTCCAGATTTTTCCGTACTCTGCTTAGCTCCTCTTCATAAAAAAAACCGTCAACTTCCTTCCTTGCTTGATCTCTTAGGTAATATACATGAGGTGCTCCAAACAAGGAGATACGGGTGATCGTAAAAATTTCAGTAGTCCAACCTCCCTTGTAACCTTTACCAGAAACGTTCCTCGAGCTACTGATACGCACCAGATCTCCAACACGGTATTTAACTGTTCTCGAGGCGATGCGGTCATTGGCGTAGCGTCGTTCAATGTTTTTGCGGACCGCTGCAGCATTGTCGAGTGTTACCGATGCAGGTGTGATACTGGTTGCCGAATGTCTACTATGATTGAAAGACTCAGTAATATTTTTCAGGATGTCGACGTATTTCCGAGTTTTCTTGTGCGTAAAGTATCACCACATTCGCTCTTTGATGGTTCTCATCAGCCTTTCCACGACTGCAGCTTTCGTATCTGGACTGCGCACAACTCTGTACGTTATCCTCTTCTTTTCCAGAAATTCTTGCATGTCGCGAACTACAAATTCTTTTCCCAAATCTGTCTGCAGCATCACAGGTTTACGATTCAGATATTCTGATAAATTTCTCTCAAACGCAAGGCTAACACTTTTGGACGTTTTGCTACTTAAAGGTTCGCACCATGCATATTTGCTGAGTACATCGATGACTACTTGAACGTATGTGAAACCATCATTGTCAGTTTTCAATGATCTTAGATCCATCAAATCAGCTTCCCATATCACGTCGTATTTTTGCTAGGGGAAACAACGACGCACCAGCTTGTGCATGTTGTAAGCATCTTGTTCTTCGAGCCATTCGATGACTTCTCGAGGTTTATAATTTTTTCGTGTCGCGTGTACCAGCTCGTTGGCACCAGCATGAGCTATAGGATTCGGAAATTCGTAGTAAAGGTTACTGAATTTCTGGTCCATGTTTGTTCTTTGATTTTTTACCCTTAGCGATCGCTGTTTTTCTATCACTGCTCTTCTTATTTTCCTTGATAGACCTCTTGATTCGAGAGAGTTTTTCAAAAGTATCTTGCTGACCATACAACAAGGAGTCATCAAAGCCACGGTTCTTTCATCAGGTGGGGTTTCACCTGCTAGCATGCGTGAAAAAACGTACTCCAAAACGCGGTCGGCTTTTTTGTGATCGGTGCTCTTGTCGTTATAAGCTAGGTCGTGGCGTCGACAAGCTTCGTCTAGAGGATTTACACCAACGTCCTTCCACTCGAGTCATTCTAACAGCTTTGTTCCAGGACCGCAGAATTTATATCCAGGGACATGCTTCTTCGAAAGGTAGTAGGTCAATGAGAAAGTCCAAAGTTCTATTCTCCTCTTCGTGAGCCATTCCCACCTCTCCCATCATTTGCTCAGTTTCAATCGTTTCCATGATTGAGATTTTGATGTGCACAAACTTTGATTTCTTGTTGTTCTATCTGCACTCGACTCACCACTGCTGACGTTCTCAAAACTATCGTAAACTATTTTTTTTTTTAAGGCGTCTCTTGATTGTGTGGAAAATCAGCGTTATCGATCTGAGACAAGTCTGAAGATTTATTTACACTTCTCAAAACTCAATTATTACCGATGAAATCACGAGGTAAATCACTGTGACAAAGCGTTGATACAAACTGACTGTAACCAGCCGACTGGTGCTCGTTTTCTATCTCTCATGGCATCATCGATCAAATCCACTATACAAGCGCCTTGCACTGTATTGCCATCTATTGAAACAGACCTACGTTTATCCCACGGAACTTCACCAGTCATCCTTAAACGTTTCAATAGCTGCATAGCTTTCAGTCGCCATTTTCGAGGAACGGTTTCCACGATTGACGCATCGATATCTTTCACCATTTGTTGCTCAAGTTTGCTCTCCCTGCTGTCTCCATTTTGATCAGTGCCACTGTCTTCTCGTGGATTAAACTCCTCTTTGTCCTCGTTCCCGATATCCTTCACCATCAGATACCGTTGCAGAGCTTTGTTATACAAAGCCCATTTTGCAGAATCGTTTTTGCACGATGTCATGTCGATGTCAAAATATTACTCATCTCTTCGTCGAGTCTTGTCATAGGCGTTCCTGGCGTTTGAACGGTTTTCAAGCCTAGACTAACCATCAGACCCTGCAAACGGTCGACACTTTCTTGAGGAAGTAGAATCATTTTTCTGGCATGCTCCATCTTTTTTATTTGGTCAGCAAATCACCAAGAATAGTCCTTATTAGGGGGACAAAGAACGCTGGTAAAAATCCACCACCGTGTTGAGCGACGATTCTCTTCTTATTGCCAAGATTATCGTGTGGGCTCGCTAATTCTCTGAGAACGGGTGTGTGTTTGCGAAGACGCACCCGTTCTCAGAGAGAAGTTCTTGGTTGAGGTAACGTTTCCGTTCAGTACGTTCAAGTCACACTCGCAAATGTATGACGAGTTGTGGATCAGCTCTGTGGAGGATCATTTTACGCTGTTCGGCATCGAGGTGGTACAAGGCTCTGAGAATGTCGATGTATTTTCGTCCTATGGGACGATGACTCCTCAACGCCATCACAGCGGCATAACTGGTACGTTTTTCGTAGTGTCGCTACGTTCTATCATTTTTTTAGGTACATAAACGTACTGATGCTCATCGTCGGAAAAAATACATGCTCGTTACCGAAAATTATCAGTGGTTTCCTGCTTCACATCTAGCAGAAGATAACCAAATGGCCGCGAAGTCGCGTCCCAGTAAGCCTCCTGTAAGAACCGTGAGTCTTCGGGATACAGCTGCCAGGCAAGATGTTGTATTTGAGCACGCCCTCGTAAATTTCTAAAAATCACAATATACTGAGCATTCAGAGATATATCTCTTTGTCCTTCTCCTTGGTGGAAAACGTTTCGGGTTATAAATATGATGCTCAGATTATTGTGATGGCTACCATTCGTGAACAGTTTCACAATGCTACTATCCGAGGATGATTCTCGCATAAGATCGTCGATGATCAGGAGTTTCGGCCTGCAATCGTTTGTGTAATCCCCGCTTTGCGGTAGACCCTTGCGAAACTCTAAGTTTTTGCAAAGTTCCTTATAACCTGTCTGCCACTCGGAGTAGTGTAGAATTACTCGATCAAACGCCGTGTCGCTCATACGTTCGATATTTTTTGAAAATTTTCTCACGAACTCGGTTTTACCGCATCCCGTAGTCCCGCAATGCATTGATGTCCAGGGGTGTTTCCAATGCATAGACATGACAACGACTGATGGTTGAAACATCTTGATTGCGATTTCATACGTGGGTTCTGTCGAACTCTCCTCCTGTCCACGGTGGGGACGGGCCCCCGCACGTGCCGCAAGGCTTGCGCAATCCTAGCGCCGATACAATCGCGCGAGCCCAGCGCCGAGACGCTCGTGCGAACCACGGCCTGAAACGCTTGCGTGATCAGGGGTCTGATTCTGTAATTAAAAAAAATCGACTTGAGCTTCCGCATGCTCGCGAAGCTTTGATAGAGATGTACGTTATACCTTTATGTTGTCACATTGTTTTTTGTATAGTTTCTGTTCCTTACCTTGTAGATTTTTTTTCGGATTATTATGAGAGAATCAATAATTGTAGTATTTTCAAATTATATATTGATTTATTTATTAAGTTACAGATCAAATATCATCATCATGAGACACACTACAGAAAAATATATCATATAAATCATAGTCTTATGTATTTATTTCTCACAACTATTGTACATTGATTCAGGAATAGGCGAAATCACACTGCCAGCCGCGATAATACGTCTCTGGAATCGTATACAGTGACGAGCCATCTGCATCCATTCCGTACCTTTTCGGGCTTCTGTACTTTCATCAGGCCACTCTGTCATAGCGTGAACAATATTTTGGCTCTTGTCGAATCGCACGTTTCTTTTTACTTTTTGATTTCCCTCGATGAGGAACAGAAGAAAAAAATTATCTTTCGAAAAAATTTGCACGCTGAAATCCATATGGGTAACTTTCTCTATCATCCACGAACCATCTTTTTCCGTGAACAGGTTTGCATGTTTTTGTCTCTTGCAACGTAACAACATCGTGAAAAGTTGTTTGTCTTATAGCCATTGACGATACCTCTATTTTAGGCTATTCGAGCACGAATTCACGGACCGAATCAAAATTAACTTGATCGTTGGTGGAATAATTCAAACGAATGCCTTTGACTTTGATTACTGATTCTTCGATACCATCTGGTGTCACGTATTCGTAACCGTAAAATTTTGAGCCAGCCGAAACGAATTGTCTTATATATGTATCCTTGCCCTTTTCAGCAAGCTCGTCAGTTAGTTCACCTAGCATGGAACCAATAGGTAGTTCATGTTCGTTAATCGTGCTATTGTAAAAAATTGAATTAGTGTTATAATAGAAGACTCTGTCACCTAATGCATGTAAGCAATGAAAAAGTTTCAACCGCGCTTGTGCTGTCGTGGAAGCAGCAACGACTACATTGGTTTTCCTAAGGTTGCCAATGACGATGCATATTCTTTGTAACACCAATGAACATACAATGTATTGTCGTTCACATGTAAAATACCGTTTACTACCGTTTCAGCACACGATAAAAGTCCCATCAACCGCGATGGTTCGGTAACAACTTCCGAAATATGGGTTTTACCCATATTTTCACGCTGGCCAAATTTCCCCCATAACAAATTCAATCATAGCTTTATAACTGATCTAAGTCCTGCGTTATAATTGATATCATCTCGTTTCAAATAAGTGCCTTCCGTTTGCTCAATTTTTTGGACGAACTGCTCTTGTTCTTCAACGCTGTTACAATCATCTGGAAAACCGAATGCTGCAATTTTCTGAGATTTATAGATTCTAGAGGGGTACTCCCCCTGCTCGCTTCGCTCGCCAACCCCCCATGTGTTCTTTAGAAATCAATAATTTCAATAATAAGTGTAGTAATAATTAAAAGAAAATTACATTCAAAACAATAAAACTTTAATCTTGAACTTTCGATTTTGTTCGATTGACAGAATACTGAACGAACGATTCGAATCAAAATAAAAGATTAATGTCAGCTATATTCATGTTAAACGTTTGTTTTTTTAGATTAATAGTAGGTTTAACTTTAGGTTGATAGTGACATGTGCTAGATCATATTTTTTTGTTTGGGGTATTCCGCGTGTTCCATTTCAGAATTTCAGCAGCAGATTTTGAGTAAGATTGCAATGGTTGCTAGACACGTAAACAATAGTTGCTATGGGTAAAACGGAGATTTTGTGTCCTGTACAGTTGAAAATACTGGAAACGAAACATACGTGAATTTTTCTTTCCCTTAGCAACGGTTGCTAGGGCGGTAAACAACGGTTACTGAAAAGCTAATTGGGAAGATTTTGTGTCCTTTGCCGTAGAGAACTATGGAAATGGGTCATAAATTGATAATTTCCAACCTTCGTAATGGTTGCTAGGGAGGTAAAAAACGATTGCTATGGAACAAATATAACAATTCAGTGCCTCTGGCCATCGAGTGTGACTTAAAACTGTTTTCCCAGCTTCCAAAACAACGGTTGCTAGGGATGTAAATAAACGGTAGTTTCGACGAATAAGTGGATTTATATTGAAAAAAAATTGTCCAAAATAATATTTAGTCCTTTCCTTCTACTACAGCAACGGTTTCTAGACACGTAAACAATGGTTGCTATGGGTAAAACGGAGATTTTGTATCCTGTGCAGTTGAAAATACTGGAAACGAAACTTACTTTTTCTTTCCCTTGGCACCGGTTGCTAGAGCGTTTAACAACGGTTACTAAGGAGCTAAGTGGGAAGATTTTGTGTCCTTTGCAATCGAAAATTATGGACATGGGTCATAGATTCATCATTTCCAACCTTCGCAATGGTTGCTAGGGAGGTAAACAACGGTTGCTATGGAGCAAATATAACAATTTAGTTTTCTTGGTCATCGGTTGCTAGGCAAATAAACAACGGATTTTATTGAAAATTGAACTCGGCCTAGATTTTGCCGCGACTAACCTGTGTGCAAAATTTCCAGGAGATCGGACCATTGCATATTTATTGGAAATAAATAATTTATTCGAAGATACGGGTGGAAAAAGAGGATGGAAAAAAGAGGTGGAGAAAGGGGTGAAAAAAGAGGTGAAAAAAGGGGTGAAAAAAGAGGTGGAAAAAAGGGTGGAAAAAGGGTGGAAAAAAGGGGTGGAAAGAGAGATAAAAAAAGGGTGAAAAAAGGGGGGTGAAAAAAAGGGTGAAAAAATGGGTGGAAAAAGAGGGTGAAACTGATCAACCAGAAGGAGCAACCAGAGGGAGCAACCGGAGGGAGCAACCAGGGGGAGCAACCGGAGGGAGCAACCGGAGGGAGCAACCAGAGGGAGCAACCGGAGGGAGCAACCGGAGGGAGCAACCGGAGGGAGCAACCAGAGGGAGCAACCGGAGGGAGCAACCGGAGGGAGCAACCAGAGGGAGCAACCAGGGGGAGCAAAATGACGACGGCGGCGGTTCAGCTTTAAATATAGAGAGATACTAGCCAGAATCCCTCATTCGCTATCGCTCGCTCGTGTCTTTCATTTGCTCTATCAAGAATATAGGTAGATAATGAAATTTTTATTGGAATTGTTGGTGGATGATTCAAAATATCTTCGGACGCTTTTACATCACCATGTATTTCACCTCCAGGCTATCAAAATTAATGTCCCGATGTCTGATTTGAGATGTCGATTTTCACTTCATTCTGAAGCTTTCTCTTTGAGGAAGCAAAATAACATAATCAGGAATAGATTTTCTAATGATGATGATTTAGCGTCAATCTTTGAGTGAAATCTTTGAGTAATGAGAATAAATATCTTCTCTACTATGATTCATCTTATTACTATATAGCAATTTAATAAGTTCCGCCATAAAAACATGCAATTTAACGCCCACGCACCGACATTTTTCAGATTTCAACGATGAAAACGAGAAGCGCTCAATCAGGTATACCTATCTATTCGTCTAATCGGAATTTTCATCATGACGCTGATTCATAGATTTTTCAACGGTTTATATGGCTCAACTTGCTATAAGTCAGATTTGACATATATCTCGCACACGCATCAATTTTCGTAAAATTCTTTATTTCTTCCAAATTTCACGTATTTTTTTTTACCGAATTCCAAGTTCTTACAAATTGAAACACCGATTTCCAAGTACATACTTCATGCCCTTGCAACAATTCTTTTGAATTTTTCACGATGAATAATTGAAGCGCTCAATGAGCTCTATCGATATCTCAAATCAGAATTTTCATCACGACGCTGTTTCATAGATTTTTTCAACAGTTTATGCGGCACAACTTGACAAAAGTCAGTATTTTCCATGTTTCACGTCCACACATCGATTTTTCCGAAATTCTCCCCATGGATGTTCAATCCCATTCAATGTTCTTCCGATCAAACATACCCTAAATTGCACCAGATCATAATCTCACGTATTCATCTGAAAGCATAAAAATCGCAAAGTAAACTACCAATTTTCAATTTCTTACTTTACGCCCACGCATCAATATTTTTGAATTTTTCCCGATGAATAATTGAAGCACTCAATGAGCTCTATCGATATCTTCAATCAGAATTTTCATCACGACGCTGTTTCACAGATTTTTTTAACGGTTTATGCGGCACAACTTGACAAAAGTCAGTGTTCTCCTTATTTCACACCCACGCATCATTTTTTCCAGAATTCTCACCATAGAATAGGAAAGATCTTCGATTGATCTATAAATCAGTGAACTTCAAATTCGCACCATACAACTATTTCACAGTTTTTTCCAATGGTTTATCGGATACCAAAAAAAAACGCAATTTGAATTTTACCGTTTTTGACGCCCACGCATCGTTTTTCTCGTGAATTTCAATGCGGAACATGATACCACAGGCAATTTCCTTTTGATCCGTTTTATTAGCTTCCATGGAAGTCAACTCCTTCATTGAAAAATCTTCACATGAAATTTCCGGGAGGATTAACTTTATAGTACAGTATAGAATCCCGCGAACAAACCACCCGTGCGCATTTCTGGATCGTACTGTGTCATCTCGTACTGCCATATCTCGTATATAGGTCCAATTTTGTAACCTACATCGATAGCTTTTTTAACTTACTCGGAAATCCAAACCCCTAAAAGAGATCATTGGTCTGGATCGTCATGCGGACAGTCATTGCTCACGCTATTTTTGGCACAGAATCGACATAAAGGAAACATCAACTTGCCATGCATGCGAACTGGTAAAACGGGGTGAAGCAAATTGCGTAGCGGCAGTATCTCGCATTTTATGAGACCGTTCACGTTTTCAATGTTATCGTTAATGAAGCGTTTGCAGGCTTCCGTCCCAACATATATTTCCGGATGTCCTACAGGATATTTACCACGTTTACAAATATACGGGTAAAGCGAACTGAAATCCACATATCGCATCTTCTCACCTTTCTCGCAATTGAAAATTTTTACTTTGTTATCGGTGCGCCCGCCAAAAAAAGCTTCACGAGGATCTACCAGTTTTCTTTCGAAAATTTCATCGTGTTCGTTGATGAAAATGCACATCTCGTCGTTGGTTTTCAACTCTTCATTAAAGTCACATTCCCACATAACGATCAAACGATAGTTCATTGCTAATATTCTCTCGTCGCTCGCACGTGTGCTTTCAAACTTCTCATCCATTGATTTGTCATTGGGTGTACACGTATCCCGATCTCTGTTAACACTGTAGGAACGAGGGCAGCCATGCCAATAACAACCGTGAAATTGAAGAACTATCCCCTCGTGGCTTTTACCGTCTATGGGGTCGCAAAAACCGTATACAGGAATGTTATTGACGAGTCTTTTTTCGCGTCAGATACCCGCGTGCATCACAGGCCTACTCAATACTTCGTCAGACATCCAGTAGAGTCACTGAATTGCTTTATGCGACTGATTGTCAGTCATTCTATAGCCACCCTTTGGAATAATCCCTATTAAATCATTCTTCAAAAAGTTCTTACGATAAATGCGCATACACGACGAAGCTATTGTGACACATTCAACAAAGGGATCTACTCTGCTTTCTAAAAATATTTTTCTCAACTCCAAACAAGCTAGCCTAAGTATGGCAACATCTTGCTTACAATACGCAACTATTTCAATCTTGAAGTTGAAAACTACATTTTTTTCCACATGCTCATTGTATCATTTGAAGAAAATGGTTCTATCATTTTTAACGTTCACGTTTGTTCGGATAATCCGCGTTATTTTGTGAACGCACTGACACGGTCGCCGAATACTTAAAGCGCATCAAACTTCTTTAGAAAAAAAGGCCATTTGCAAATTCTTTAAATTTAGTGATTGTTTAATATCGATAAATTCGCATCTATTCTACCTTGTAATCAAAATTTCAAAATTCAAGATTCTACTAAAGTTGAAAATAATATAAATTTATATTGGCCATAAGAAAATATAATATTAATTGATTGAAACCCGGCGCAAACTCGAAAAACCCTGTACTACGCTCACGACCGCACTCCTACCCGACACGATGCAGGTAGAACCTTGGACGTTGTACGTAATTTGTACAGAGGAGCTATGATCGCACTCTCATCCGACACGATGCAGATGAGACCTTGATCATCGCTACACTCCCGAGTTATGAAAAGAATACATTTAATTTGGCGATTACGCCCGACGAGCCTTAGGATCCTTGCACTACGCGTATAGTCGCACTCCAACTCGACACTATGCAAGAAGGACTTCACTTCACTATAGTGCGCAGTTTGTGCAAGTGAGCCACGGTCGCACTCTTATCCGACACTATGCAGATAAGACCTTGATCGCTACTACACTCCTTTGGCTTTGTTGATTCGACATGAAAATAAATTTTTATATTGATTTTGCATTGATGATAATTGAAAAAGCATGAGTTATGGAAACATAAATAATTAATTTATTTGATGATTATTTATACATGTTCAAAGTTTGTCAAATCGTCTGTCATTTTGAGCACCTATTATAAATGTTTGTATTATAAGTTGATAGATGTATGGAAAATTCATATTAATAATAAGCTATTTGGAAATACAAATAATTTCACGTTTTGTTAAGTTAATAAAAGTCTTTACGCTGAATCCACTAGTACTTAATATTTTTAATACACCATTCGATATGTAAAAGTATGAACTGTGACGAGGTCCAGCCTCGTCAACGATTGCGCGAGACGCGAGGCGGCCGCCGAGGGATCGCAGGGCCGATACTTCGTCAAGCGATCGTTTAGGCAGGGTGGGGGGAAGAGCGAAGCACGAAGTCGCGGCGCGTGCCGATAGCGCGCAGCGCGACAATCGAATTCGAGCAGTCACGGTTGACTGAGCGATTAGCCCGCGACCCTTTTTCGAGCCCGACACCCTACGTCGTATCCGCGTGTGCGTGCGCCCTGGGAGGAAAGCTCGATTTCCTCCAGCGACAAGCCAGCGACAGGAGAGCGCCACCCCGCACCGCCAAGCCGACCTGGTGGGACGCCACCGGGACGAGCCAGCAGCCCCCGTCGACCGCCGCCAGACAAGCCGGCCTTTCGCGGCAACGAGTGCTGCATCGACGACGTCAGCGAGAGTCGGGCCTACGCGAGGCAATCTGTAAGTCCGCACCTGCGAGTGCGCATCCTCTTTGTTGCGTGCGAACTAGCGAAACTCGTCGGCGCCCGCAGCCGACGAGCGGCCCTCAGCGTCCACGCGACGCATCGTTAGAAGTCCGTGGCCGTCCTTCCGACGGTCTCGATCTCTGTTAACACTGTAGGAACGAGGGCAGCCATGCCAATAACAACCGTGAAATTGAAGAACTATCCCCTCGTGGCTTTTACCGTCTATGGGGTCGCAAAAACCGTATACAGGAATGTTATTGACGAGTCTTTTT
Organism: Aphelinus atriplicis; assembly: GCA_020882685.1. Taxonomy (NCBI): domain Eukaryota; kingdom Metazoa; phylum Arthropoda; class Insecta; order Hymenoptera; family Aphelinidae; genus Aphelinus; species Aphelinus atriplicis. The sequence continues at coordinate 191,237 of JAJGQD010000029.1, forward strand.
TCGCGTCAGATACCCGCGTGCATCACAGGCCTACTCAATACTTCGTCAGACATCCAGTAGAGTCACTGAATTGCTTTATGCGACTGATTGTCAGTCATTCTATAGCCACCCTTTGGAATAATCCCTATTAAATCATTCTTCAAAAAGTTCTTACGATAAATGCGCATACACGGCGAAGCTATTGTGACACATTCAACAAAGGGATCTACTCTGCTTTCTAAAAATATTTTTCTCAACTCCAAACAAGCTAGCCTAAGTATGGCAACATCTTGCTTACAATACTTAACTATTTCAATCTTGAAGTTGAAAAACTACATTTTTTTCCACATGCTCATTGTATCATTTGAAGAAAATGGTTCTATCATTTTTAACGTTCACGTTTGTTCGGATAATCCGCGTTATTTTGTGAACGCACTGACACGGTCGCCGAATACTTAAAGCGCATCAAACTTCTTTAGAAGAAAAGGCCATTTGCAAATTCTTTAAATTTAGTGATTGTTTAATATCGATAAATTCGCATCTATTCTACCTTGTAATCAAAATTTCAAAATTCAAGATTCTACTAAAGTTGAAAATAATATAAATTTATATTGGCCATAAGAAAATATAATATTAATTGATTGAAACCCGGCGCAAACTCGAAAAACCCTGTACTACGCTCACGACCGCACTCCTACCCGACACGATGCAGGTAGAACCTTGGACGTTGTACGTAATTTGTACAGAGGAGCTATGTTCGCACTCTCATCCGACACGATGCAGATGAGACCTTGATCATCGCTACACTCCCGAGTTATGAAAAGAATACATTTAATTTGGCGATTACGCCCGACGAGCCTTAGGATCCTTGCACTACGCGTATAGTCGCACTCCAACTCGACACTATGCAAGAAGGACTTCACTTCACTATAGTGCGCAGTTTGTGCAAGTGAGCCACGGTCGCACTCTTATCCGACACTATGCAGATAAGACCTTGATCGCTACTACACTCCTTTGGCTTTTGTTGATTCGACATGAAATAAATTTTTATATTGATTTTGCATTGATGATAATTGAAAAAGCATGAGTTATGGAAACATAAATAATTAATTTATTTGATGATTATTTATACATGTTCAAAGTTTGTCAAATCGTCTGTCATTTTGAGCACCTATTATAAATGTTTGTATTATAAGTTGATAGATGTATGGAAAATTCATATTAATATTAAGCTATTTGGAAATACAAATAATTTCACGTTTTGTTAAGTTAATAAAAGTCTTTACGCTGAATCCACTAGTACTTAATATTTTTAATACACCATTCGATATGTAAAAGTATGAACTTATATCTGATCTCAAGAGAAATAGATGAGTGACTTTTCAATACAAAAAAATGGATCCGAGTTAATTATTAGTGTCAGTGAAATATTTAAATAATACGAATTTGAATTATTAATATGAACCGACTTTCGTGAGTTATATTTCATTCAACTAAAAATAAAAAATTAATGTGATGAGATACTTGTTGACAGTGAATGAATGATATGATAAATTTTGTTCTGGGAGAAACATGTGATTATGAAAACCTTGGCTAAGAATTTCCAAATAGTACAGCTTGCCTTCGGCCGGAAAAGAAATATAGGTCAACCCACGCAAAAAAGGGACCCAGGTCATTTTCCGAGGACTGGCTCAGTCCCTCCTCTTTCTTTTGTACAAGACACAGGCTCCGCCTTGGAGTCAAGGGGGGGTGCGCGTCGCGTGAGAGAGAGCGAGAGGAGAGATAGAGAGGGGAGGACCTCCCGCCTCGCGTGGCACGCGAGCCCCGCGAGGACGGTAGGACTCTCACTCTCGCGCCGACCCGCGTGCTAATTAGCACGCACCGCCCAGTACGCATTTTCCGCGACGTGACGCGACAGTTCGTGATTGTGTGTGTGTGGGCGTGAGCGTCCCCACTCCACCCCGACGACACTCCGAGCGCTACACCTGCCCGGAAAAAACAACGTTCTCCCTGGGCGCGCGGGACAACGCAATCCTCGCCCCGCGAAAGGTGTAGGCGCGATCGCGCACACCCGAGCCAAGCGCGAGCGCGTGCGCCAGGAGCAGCGACAGCGGTGACGAGAGCAGCGAACGAGCCCGCCTACCATCCTGCGGGCGAGAGCGACGAGCGAGCGGCAAATTGTAAGTCGCGCATTTTGTATTCCCGCGAGCGAGCGAATACTCGGCCCCGTGGCCGAGTGGCCCTCTGCGCGTTTGCGCATTTAAAGTCGTTGGCGGGCACCAGCCCACCAACGCAAGTCTATTTAATTGACGTTGCTTTTACCTCAATAAAGAGGCTTCTTTTACTTCAAACTAACACTAGAGTCACGCGTTTTTCTTGGTAAACCTCCCCGCACCTACGACCGCATCCCCCACTCTCCGCGGCCGAGAAACCATCAGTTTCTCGGCTTACTGAGTAGCCGCGTTCGCAAGTACCCGTTAGCATTAAGCATCTGACTAAGGGCTCATTGCACGTGGTGATTATCACGGAGCCCCAACAATCGGCGTGAGCCGCATCGAGGGACCGCGAGCGCCGAACGAGACCCTTCAACCCCCTCCCCCCCGCTCTCCCTAGCCCCGGGGACGCGCCCACTACGTGAGCAGCGACGGCCCGTATCCGGACGACCGGCGGTCACGACCAAGACCCTTGGCACGGCGTCTGCTCGCGGGAGCTGGGTGACCGACCTGGCCGCTGGGCGAGGAGCGGGGCAAGTAAGAATAGCTCGGGGTGCAGATTCTGCACCTTGATAAGTGCAGAATTCACCCCGTTGCAATATATATATATAGTTTGTTAAACGAGTCGATTCGCCGCGCGAAATTCAAATCAGGCGATATTCAACCATAGTATTTTTTTAAGAAACTAAGGTGAAATTTTCCTCGAACCTTTTCAGCATTTTCGTCAAACAACATATATGGGGCGTTCTTTGTCAGCTCTCCGAAGCTGGCGCGCGGACGCTAAAACCTCACGTTTTCGACGCTTGTTTTCGACTCTATATGACCCATATCTAAATAATGTTGGATATGCAATCAATGTAATTTTTTCTCAGCTTTCCGATGGTAAATTTAGTGTTCCAAATTTTTCACATTTTCACAGAAAAAATATAAAACAGGCCATATCTCAAAGCTGAGGTTTTTTTTACGTTGATAAAGACCTTTTGGATACCTACTATTTTTTGTATTCGAGTAATTGAGTAGCGGACATGAGAAAATGCGCCGCGTCGGGCCAGGCCGCGCCGTGCCGCGCCGCGCTGACTCCACGCGCTCCAGCTCAAGTCTTCTGTTCACAAGAGTGCCGGAATCGGAATATATTTAATATCCATACAAGTCTCTATCTGTTGGATAAACTACTATCTAGCGTAGATCATGTACTCATTCGGGTTATGGACTGTGATATGTGGACATTATTTCATTTCACATTCTTTGACCTCCGTTTTGGCTTTGATATTGAAGACTTTGCCATACTATGTTTCAACTGAACTACTTTTTCAGTTCGTTTTGACCTAGGAAAAATTTCATATTCCTCAGCAGATGAAATTCATTTGACCACCAATCTGTCATCGGAGTTGGTATGAACGCATGAAATTGCACAGTACCTTGTATAGCAAAACACTTATCAAATCTTTTTTTCAATTTCAGTTTAGCTTGCTTATAATCATAAATTACCTCAAGAAAGAATACAAACCAAAGGAAATTTATTATAGTACCGATGGAGCGGGTCAACACTTCAAAAATCAGAAAAGTTTCTCTAATCTTATTAATCATAAGAAAGATTTTGGCATTCTCGCGGAATGGCATTTTTGTGCGACCGCACATGGGAAGGGAGCATGCGATGGAATTGGAGCTAATGTGAAAGGAGGTGCTAAACGAGCAAATTTACAACGCTCTGCAAATAATCATATCTTAACCGCAGAAGGTTTATTTGAATGGGCAAGAAATTACTGTAAAGAAACCATGGTATTTTATTGTAAAAAATAAGATTATGAGCAAGCTGAATTGAAATTGAAAGAAAGATTTGATGATTGTTTTGCTATACAAGGTACTCTGCAATTTCATGCGTTCATACCAACTTCCGATGACAGACTGATGGTCAAAAATATTTCATCTGCTGAGGAATATAAAATTTTTCCTGATCAAAACGAACTGAAAAAGTAGTTCAGTTGAAACATAGTATGGCAAAGTCTTCAATATCAAAGCCAAAACGGAGGTCAAAGAATGTGAAATGAAATAATGTCCATATCTCAGTCCATAACCCAAATGAGTACATGATCTACGCTAGACAGTAGTTTATCCAACAGATAGAGACTTGTATGGATATTAAATATATTCCGATTCCGGCACTCTTGTGAACAGAAGACTTGAGCTGGAGCGCGTGGAGTCAGCGTGGCGCGGCACGGCGCGGCCTGGCCCGACGCGGCGCATTTTCTCATGTTCGCTACTCAATTACTCGGATACAAAAAAAAGTAGGTATCCAAAAGGTCCACATCAACGTAAAAACACCTCAGCTTTCGATCTAGACTACTTAAAAAAATTTAAAAAAATAGGTTTTTGAGATATGGCCTGTTTCATGTTTTTTTTCTGTGAAAATGTGAAGAATTTGGAAAACTCAATTCACCATCGGAAAGCTGAGAAAAAACTACAATGATAGCATATCCAACATTATTCAGATATGGGTCATATAGAGTCGAAAACAAGCGTCGAAAACGTGAGGTTTTAGCGTCCGCGCGCCGGCTTCAGAGAGCTGACAAAGAACGCCCCATATATATACGTATCCATTATTTTGTTTAATTAATGTAATCATTCATGAAAATTGGTTAAAATCTCAACAGTATGCAGAATAGCATACGTATTTTGAGAGAATGAGACCGTTAAAAAAATCGATCTAAGCTTTCGTTTACGAGTAAAACGCCGAACCGGAGTTTGATTTAGCCAGTTTGGCGTGATAGCGATTTCTTCGCTGATTTGACTGGCCTATGGGTCCTGGGAATGGAAACCAATGCGTTGCCCAGTGTTATTTTCCTTTGAGTAATGGAGTGGTGTGTTACAGGTGCAGCGGCAGCTGCCATACAGTTTGCTCCATGACTGAAGCGACCACCCAGAACCAGAGCCTTAGCAGCAAGCCTCTGCAGGGACTTGGTGATGAGCACAGCCTCACCGCCTTCGTAAGTGAATGTTATGTTTATTTCATCTTTTAATGATACGACGGGGTATCCCCTACTCGCTTCGCTCGTCAACCCCCTACTTTTGATTCAATATTTTGATATCCACCGAGGAAAAGAATTTACATGGAAGAATAAAATCAAGTTGGTAAAATCGAGGCCCCTTGCTCGCTTCATTCACTAAACCCCGCCCTCGTTGGTTACCATAGATTTCTATATACTGCAAATTAGTTATCTCTCTATATTGAAAGCTGAACCGCCGCCGCCGTCATCTTACTCCTCACGGTTGCTCCTCACGGCTGCACCTCACGATTGCTCCTCACGGTTGCAACTCATGATGCTTTCCACGGTTTTTTCTTACGATTTTGCCTCACGAATGCTCCTCATTCTTGCTCCTGACATTTGCTCCTCGCGGTTGCTCCTCACAGTTGCTCCTCACGATTTTTCCTCACAAATGCTTCTCATTTTTTCTCTTCGTATTTGCTCTACATGTTCGCTCTTCATTGTTACTGATTTTTGCTCATTTTGATCTTTATTTTGATCCTCCTTGATGATATTATCCATTATGATAATACTTGACATACTTTGATATCAGTAAATTCTAAATTCTGATTTTATTTCTCAGCAATGTGGTTTAAGCATACGATGCTATACTCATGGGTACCAAATACTTCAAATACTTTGAGACTTTTTCTATTCTTTGAATTGTGACTATGAAGGATTAATCAAATCTCGCTGGTATTTCATCCATGTTATCTGTTGTGACGTCATGCGTATTATGCCTTTTTCAGTATCAAATTACTCGTTGAATTGGATGAAAATTCTCTACCTTTCAATAATTCAGATTACATGTAAATTCACGCGATCCTGATCAAAATTCATTCATTGATGCCGCCACTCGAGATGTCTAAGATGACGAGCGCGGACGTCTAGATCATAAGCTTTTCCGTGTGATACCGATGGCTGCCTGTCAAAATGCAATTTATGTGTCTTTGTGAAGCTGGGAAATTAGTTCGTCAAGCCTCCATATAAACCGAGCGCCAATGATGACCGGTTGAATGCCCTTGCTCCTCCCGTGCCTGCCCCAGAAAAGCGATCGCCAATGACTATCAACTCGAAGCAGCGTACGAGCCGACTTTTTATTGTTTCTCCGCGAAGATAGTTTCCCTCTGGAAGACGCTGATTTTGAAAACGCCTAGGACGCGCTCCTCCCACGATACGAATTTCCTTGCGCGTCACTCTAAAGAGGGACGCTATTCTCTTAAACAACAATAATTATTAATTTTTCACTTTTATACGATGCGGCGATACGATCTGTCTCAAAATCCCTGAACATTCAGAGAATATGAATTTCATCTCTTACTTTTTATTTTTGCAGGATATTATGTTGTTGTTCAATGAATATTGTTATTAGCAATACATAGTATCCCCAGCCTCTAGTTATTAAATATATTGACAAACTCTCAATTCGATCGAACTAACCGGTAATTGAATATTCCGCACTTTTATGAAAATTTACCCACGTATTGTTAATTTTGGTTATTTAGATAGTAGTAAGCGTTTTCAAAATTGAAGAATATTCATTTGTCCGCTTGCAGTTGACTGAGTATCATAAAAAATGCATTTTATTTTTATTCGCGATTCATAATATCTTTCAGTTGTTCGAATAGAATGGAACTTCGGCAATCACTAAATATACTCTACTTGTAGGAAACATCCTTAGTTTGTAGATTTAAACACAATTTGCGCATCATTCAACAACGCGCGAATCTCTGTTTTTAAACGCCGCACAGCGCACGAATTTCATTCCTGCGGATGGCACGAAATGTGCGTTTCATCGCTAATATCGATACCCGCTCGAATGTAACTTTGGTTTAATCAATTAGCCTTCATTTTCATTAACCCATTAGGTCCTAAATTGCAGAAATTTTATTGGTACTTTCGAGCTGAAATATTTTGATGAATGAGACTTAATCTTAGATACGGAATTTCGAGAATCTGATGTCAGATTTATCATCAGCGCCCCCGAAAACCCATTATTCGAAATTTCCACGATTCCCCGACTAAAAATGTGGAAAATCGTTAGTCATCATCTTGAAACCGCCATCTTGGATCCAGAATTTTGAGAATTTGATGTCAGAATCGTTATCAGCGACATTGAAAACCCCTGTATACAGAATTTCAAATAAATATATCGAATATGAAAATGTATGCTTTAAAATATTGATAGAATGAAAATCCAAAATATTGATTCCCGTTTTTTGGCTGCCATTTTGCTGAAAAAGATTATAGTCGAAAAAACTCAACGAATTTGGAAAGTTCAAATATTTTGTGCACTTTTGTGCATATTTGTGACCGTAAAAATAAAATTCCTTCTTCCTCTGATTTTGGATTGAAAAAAAAGTGCTCCAAAAAAACGCATTTTTTATTTTATTTTATCAATTATTTGTTGAAAATTGATTTTTTCAGTCTTTTCAACCATTGTATCGTGTAGAGCATACCCGAAAATAGTAGGAATGACTATTTTGCAATGAACCTTCCGTCTTTTTCATCAAAATATTTGAGCTCGAAAGTACCAATGAAATTTCTGCAATTTGGGACTTAATGGGTTAACTCAATTTTGATTGGTTTGAGGGAGGAGTTAGAGGACTTGTCCTCAAAACCCCCTTTCTTGAATGAAACGCAACCAAGAAAATCTGTATACGGTACGCGGAGGAAGGCGTCACTCTTGGCCTAGGCATAGACCGGCAAAGTCCTCGCTCTTGGGAGTTGTTCTCGGGCTAAGTACCCGCAGGGATGAGTCCGTTTTTCTATTTTCATACCTCTTTCTTGGAAGCGAGTATCTGTCGCTTGTCGATATTGACGGTTTCCGCCAACGATATTTCTTCTTTATCTGGAGTTAATGAAGAATTTACACTGAGAGTGAGTTACGAAGTTTTGTTATCATATCTATCTTCCTCCTCTCACCCCATCCTCTCTATCCAGAGCTACTGTTAAGATCTCTAGATAGCTCGAGAGTGCTCACCACCACGAGCCTCTCATCGAGTCAGATTTCCCATTCCCTAATCCTGTATTTCCTGGCTCCTCTCGGTCTTCGAAAGTATAAACGAGGCCAGATAATCATATACAGTTGGTCTTTAGACAGGTCTATTGAATTTATCTAACTTGACGAGATGGAATCTCTTTCCTATCTTTCAAATCATCTCTTATTTCTTTATTATATTCTATTTCAATCGCCAACGTATCACCCACGCAAGTTGTTTTACAATTTTCGGCAAACACGAGCTATAAGTGGTAGCTTGCCTCTGAAATACGCGATTTACTAGGCCCGCGCGCCACGTCAATAATATCCCGATATCACACTGTCAATTACACGTTACAAGACTTTTAAATCTCTATTTAATTTAGATTTTTGTTGAATATCAATTCTGAAATTTAATATGGTTTAGTTATGATTCTTAACCGTGTTATCATAACGAACAACATTATTATATAAAGGAGGGCCAAGATGAAGAGCGAAATGAGAAGCAAAGATAAGCAATAATGACGAGCAAAAATGTGGAGCAAATGAGTGGAGCAAAAATGAGGAGCAAATATGAGAAAAGATCGTGAGGAGAAACCGTGTAAAGCATCGTGAGTCGCAACCGTGAGGAGAAATTGTAAGAAACAACCGTCAGGAGCAACCGTCAGGAGCAATTGTGAGCAGTAGCTGTGAGAAGAAACCACGAGCAATAATAATGGTGATCAAAAATGTGGAGCAAACATGAGAAACAAAACTGAGAAGCATTTGTGAGGAGAAACCGTGAGAAGCATTCGTGAGGAGCAACCGTTAGGAGCAATCGATGTCAATGAACTATTATCTCTGCTTTAACCCTGGTTTATGATTATAATATGTGATTGGTGTTTCTAGAGAACGTAATCATCAGTCAAACATGGTATGATATAGCACTGTCACTCACTTGCAGTTTGCGTGATTTACAGTAAAGTTTTCTGCATTAATCTCGTCATAGTTCTCTCCAAAGTAGGAACAGATAGGCAGCTTTACCGTGTACAGCTGATTAAATTACAATGTGATGAAGACGAGTAACAGGATTAAATACGATGTAATACCTAGTGAGAATGATGGAAGTGTGGTACAGTGAGTAGAAATACGTTTCAGATGACATTTTGTTGTTTGGGATGAGACCAACGGCTTCAACCAGGATACATTAATTGATATTTTGGTAGCTAGGACCAATGGTCCCTCAAACTGTGATTACACTCTATTTTTGATACAAGCAAACACCAAAAAAGTTTTGGTCGAGATTGGTGACCCGCATTTCAAGTAGTTTTCTAGTTAGTCGCTAATTCGCTATTCACCCTCTCTTCTTATTTTCTTCTCTCACGACCACACAACTACAACTTAACAACAATACAACTTCTTTCATTCTCAACAACCACACAACCACAATATTCATTGCAATATAACGTCTTCGATTTTTCTCCGTCACTATCATCAGATCCACGATTCCACTATCACTCTTGGCTTAATTTTTATCGACGCAAAATCACCACAAGGGGTGCTATTTTGTCAGGCGGTGATTCCACGATCCAATAATTTTCTGTAAATTCGGGGATAATGCCTGCCACTCGACTATTGATCACTCTTACTACTCCGACCGACCAGTTCCCATCAACAAAGGGATGTTCTGCCGATTGCAAATAACCAGGGATCAGGCAACAATGAAATTGAACACAAGAAACATAACAATTCAATTTATTCGTATTCTTACTTAATATGCGCCCTTACATCGGTTACCTTCTTCCTAGTCACTCTGTCTTACCATCACGCACTCGCATGCTCATAGCCAATGCTCCCTGACACTATGCGCTACTCGCCAATCGCAACCTGATTCGCGTGATTACCGGCCCCGGTATCGTTTCCACACGGCGGCAAATTTGGAACGATTCCGTCCAACTCTCGACGAACGCCAATGCTTCTGTCTTCCTGAACTCTCGAACGTGCCCACGCTGCATACTCTGCTACCACTCTCACCACGAACATCACCGTTCTTCATTAAGTCACTACGCGCACAATACCCGCAATTCTACCTTGCTAAGCGACCGCAACGACGACCAGTCCTCCTCTGTAACAATGACTGCGATTCTCTTGCTGTCCTTCACTAGTACGACTTTTAAGAACGACGTCTTTGGTAACCACGACGACCAACAAGGACATCGGAGACAACGAGGGCAGCGCAGGATCATGTTGGTGCTTTTGGCTGCTTCGGCTGCGGTGGTGCGACTATGTCCACCTCGCTACCTTCTCTCGCGAGCACGACTGGCCCGTGCGTGTCACGACTGCGTTAACCCGACTGACCAAACCACGAGTTCCGACCGCGCTAAACCTTGCATTTCTTCGTTATTACTCTCGATAACATTAATTTATTTCGATCAACGCCTGACTGATCTCCTTCGTTCCCGCTACTCAATAGTATCCTTCCAAACTCTCTTTGGGACGTTGATACTTTGGGGGAAAATATTCCTCGCGCCCCGTATTTGCCACGTATTGTCAGGTCTATTCCTAGTCCTCACACGAAATCTCAAATGAGAGGGATCGCCAGGCTTGTTCCCACCTGAGTGTGGACGGTGAATTGAATTGAGCTACTCGCAGCTCTCTCACATTCACAGGTACATCTCAGCCCCCCCCCTCACACACACTCTCTCTCCCGGAAACATCCACTCAGCACGCATGCAAACACGGCCATGCCAACGCTCGCTTGGTTACTGCGAATCGGCTGCGCCAGCCCATGACGACCGCGCGGCGCAGCTGCGCCGCGATGCTACCACTCGTCCCGCACCGCCGGCCACCTCGTCGCGTCTTACTCGGATCTACGTGCCTCACGCGCGCGGCGCTGCTACGCCGCGATTCCACCACTGTCTCGCGTGGTTTGTGCGAAATTTGAGGTTAGAGACCTCACATTTTGTATCTGGCCTGCTTCCAAATTCCACCCGCTGCAAACATCTTACCAACCTGGACTTTCACCTGCCGGCTGCGAGCTACAGGAGGAGTTATTCGTTTGCGAGGAGAGTGAACACCGGATAATTATGTACGGACGAAAAGTGAATAATTATATACGAAGGATCTTTTATTTGAAAACTCACTGCTGTGAAAAGTTATCACAAGAGCGGTGGTATACATGCAATTAGTGAGAGAGTGTATTTCGTCGCCTGGGGGGAAAAAGCAACGATCTCAGAAACGCGCTAAAGAAAGATCTATCTCGAATCGAGCGGAATAAAAAGATCTATTCCGAATCGAGCAGTATAGAAAGATCGTTTTCAAATTGACTTTTAAAGAAAGATATAACTCAGATTTCACATTATAGAAAAATCTATCTCAGGTTTAATTTTATTTTGCGGCGTTTTTTCGAGTTCGGAGTTGATGCGGTACGGGCTCACTTGAGTGCGATTGCTTATGTGCGTGTGTGTGTATGTAAATATGTGTGTATGTGTGTGTGTAAGGACACATCTGAATGTAATATGCCAAGTTAACTATTTACGTTGAACAGTTTTTGCCTCGATGGTTTCTCGTAGAAATTTGTATACATGTGTTTTTGAGGTCGCTGATAACGAATCCCGCCTCAAATTTTGAAAATTCAAATTAGAGCCTCTAAGATCACCTGACAAATTTTGGAAAAAATTTGAATTTTTTAAAAAATCGGTATTCATGGGTTTTTGAGGTCGTTGATTACGAATCCGGCCTCAGATTTTGAAAATTCAAATTAGTGCCTCTAAGATCACTTGATATTTGGAAAAATTGAACTTTGTTGAAAATTGGTATACATGGGTTGTTGAGGTCGCTGATCACGAATCCGGCTTCAAATTTTGAAAATTCAAATTGTTGGAAACATCATGTTGGTTATACGTTTAATATGACTCTCGTCTCTACGTGCTCAAGGTTAAGGCTGACTTCAGTCTGAGGCCGGATTCGTAATTAGTGACCTCAAAAACTCATAAATACCGATTTTTAGAAAAATTCAAATTTTTTCCAAAATTTTGTCAGGTGATCTTAGAGGCTCTAATTTGTATTTCCAAAATTTGAGGCGGGATTCGTTATCAGCGACCTCAAAAACACATGTATACAAATTTCTACGAGAAACCATCGAGGCAAAAACTGTTTAACGTAAATAGTTAACTTGGCATATTACATTCAGATGTGTCCTTACACACACACATACACACATATTTACATACACACACACGCACATAAGCAATCGCACTCAAGTGAGCGCGTACCGCATCAACTCCGAACTCGAAAAAACGCCGCAAAATAAAATTAAACCTGAGATAGATTTTTCTATAATGTGAAATCTGAGTTAGATCTTTCTTTAAAAGTCAATTTGAAAACGATCTTTCTATACTGCTCGATTCGGAATAGATCTTTTTATTCCGCTCGATTCGAGATAGATCTTTTTATTCCGCTCGATTCGAGATAGATCTTTTTATTCCGCTCGATTCGAGATAGATCTTATTATTTCGCAATTACAATATCAACTATCCACGTACACTGTTCATATGCTCGGCCGATATCACGCCGCTCTCTCTCTCGCACACCCCTCCCCGAACACCCCTCTCCCACTCACGTATACACTTGTCTCACATATACACTATCTGCCCTTGCTGCCTCCAGTGCATCTTGAGACCACGTAGCTCAGCTAGTACTGGAGATCCTCCAGAACATGCTTCTTCATCAGCGGTGATGTCAACTTCTTTTAGCGCAGTGCACCGTGTGCCTCTTGATAGGAACCCTCGTACGTCCCTTACTCAATCACACTTTCCCTCCTCCTGGAAAAAAGCTGTAGTCTTTGCTCTCAACAAGATCCCCTCTCATAGGTGTCTCGGAGATTTCCGCCCTATCTCTTTGCTTAATTTTCTCTCCAAAATCCTAGAGTTACTGGCTTCCAACCAAATAAGTGCCTTCATTAAATCGGAAGGTCTGCTGGATGGGCATGAGACGGGCTTTAGACGAGATCACAGCACGTAAACTGCCTTGCTCAGACTTACAGATGACGTCTGTCGGGCCAAGGACTCGCAAAGACTGACTGCTCTACTCCTGTTCGACTTTAGCAAGGCATTTGACACGGTCTGTCACTCCACTCTGCTGCGCAAACTCTCAAAACTTGGTTTTTCTATGGCCGCACTAGAGTTGATTGTTTCATATCTGACGAGAAGGGAGCAGTATGTTAAGCGTGAGGACGGAACATTCACTGGTTTTTGTGGACTCAATAGGAGAGTACCTCAGGCCTCTGTCCTGGGCCCCTTATTGTTTGCCCTCTACATCGGTGATGTTTCACTATGCTTTGGACCCGAAGTGCACTACATTCTGTACGCAGACGACCTTCAAATATACATTCACTGTCACCTTGACGACTTACTGCGTACGCTCGACATGCTTAGCGAGGTCGCTACCAGAATCGCACACAAAAGCTTAAATTTTTTTACAAGGAAAAATTTTCTTTCCAGCGAGTATTAGAATAATTCTCTTTGAGGAATAGGATTTCGAGAAGTAGGTGCAACGCTACTCCAGCGCACAGCATGCGTGAGCACCAGAACTCCACTCAACCAAACTAAAATGCATCTAAGGAAATACTTCAATGAGATATTCTTGTATAATATTTCTCAGCTTTCCAACGGTGATATCAGTTTTCCGGAAATCTTTCGTTTCCATCCCAAAAAAAATATTTTTTAGAGAGTGATCGAAATATACTTCATGTTATACGTGATCATAAACAGACATTTTACGCATCGATTTCACGCACTAGTGCTGTAATGGCCCGACCTTTATTTAGAGGGGCGGTTGGGCGACAAACCCCTATGATGATTGGGATATCTGTTTCGTGGGTATCGCAATTGCAACAGCTAAGGAAGACCGCTTGGTCACTTACATTTCCCTACTCCGTCCGGCGCCGTGTTGTCCCCTGCTGGAGCTTGGCAGCGTGGCAGCCGAGAAGTCCGTGACGCGCTGGGCCGTATACTCATGTTGGCTCTGGAAGGAGTGTGGAGTGGGAATGGTGTTGTTAATCAAACCGACTTCCTGTGCACTAGCACTAACTCTTTATTATATCAACTAATCTCTACGGATTACAATCGATCCCGCGTGGTTGGATCGTGAAAGGATTCCGTTCGATGGCAAAAGATGTAATATGCTACGCGTCCGCGGGGGAGCTGCGCCGCTCGCGTGCTCCATGTCCGGCCACCCGTGTGGCATCCGTGATTAGCACAGATCAACTCCGTCGTGTCCGCCGCGGCCGCTTCTTTTATAAGCGTCGTGACGTCACGTCAAGATGCGCTCGCAGGGCGCGAAGCGCGGGCGCGAAACGGTTGGGAAGCGCAGTTGCACTTCGCGAGAATTACCTCTCCCTCATGGAGTGATAACAAGCGCGCGTGGCTCAGCGTCTTTCCTCCGTTCGCACGCGCGAACACTTATGACTACGAAGCGCGCTCGCTTCGTTACAAATCTATGTATGCGCTGCAAGGCGCATCGGTTTACTTATACATGTCATTCAACTATTTTACATAGCACTTATTAATCCTGGCAAAACGCTATTGATAAGATACTCCATTCGCTCATGGCACCTCGGCCTGTCTCCGATAAAATTGTTTAAACATAGATAAATTCTGATCTGGCCAGATCAATTGCTTATTTCCTATAGCGAACAATTCTAGTTGCATTACATGCAGGGTTACATACATTCGTCTATACATTCATTCGTCGTTCTCGCTCGAGTGCCCGCTGGCTACTCGTCAACTTATACGTGCCGATAAGAAGATCTCCTATGGCCGTTTCTAACTAATTTGAGGCTGCGCAGTTGCCGTGTGCAATTCGCACTTACAAAATAACATTCCCGCACGAGCGCCCGCTGGCTGCTCGTGGCTTCGCACAGGCTGATAAGAGAATATCTTATAGCCGACATCCATCCGTTTCAATGTTGGGCAGCTGCACGAAAATGCAAGCTGTCCTCATGATTCCCATGCACTACGTGCAACTCGCCATCCGTCGCATGGATGCGTCTCAATCAGCGCATTCTTACACTCACACATGTATGCTTAATCCTAATGTCGCTTCTCGGCGCAACTCGGATAGCATGTGGGAAAATGCGCATCGCGAATGTGCGATGCGACTCGAGTCAATCTAAAATTTCAAAAATGGGCGGAGCAAGGCTGGGCCATAACAGTGCTTTAGCCCCTTTTTTAGCACTAGTGCGTGAAATCGCATTCCACGCACGGGAACCGATGCGTGGAATTCGCCTAGATCACTTATATCATAAAATATCGTATGCAACTCGTGAAATCGCATTTCAGGCACAAGTTGTATAAAATACTATTTGAGATAAATAACCAAAACATTTGTTGGAAAATATCTTTCTCTTCGTAGAAAAGCTTCAACTTTCGACAGGAATCATCAATGAAAATGATAGAAATATACTTTTTGGGACATGAGATGTTCTATATTTTTTGGGGATGAAAATGGAAAATTTTCGGAAAACTGGTAACACTGTCGGAAAGCTGAATGAAATCTAAATTAGAATTGCCTTATGAGATGATTCCTAAAACGAGTTGAAAATAACATGATTTGGTACTCGCACGCCATGCTGTGAGAGTTGACGTGAAACGCTCTCTATACCATATGCACATTCCAGAATCACCCATCATGAGTGATGATTCTCCTCCTGCATCACAGAAATTTACATTCTCCAATAATTTTGTATTATCATGACATTATGTCAAAAAAGTTTACCTGATAAATTTACTCAAAGTATCTAAGTGTAGCACATCCAATTTCTCATTCTTGAGGCGATGATCATAACTAAGTTTATCCCAGCTTTGCCTGCATTTTGTCCTACAGAATTCTTCCGAATGGTCTTCAAGATAGGAGATTAATTCATCATGAAGAACTTTTGTCTGTGCAGATTCATTAGTGTTGTCGATTTTATCTATACTCTGATGCCATGTTAATGGACACGTTTTCGAATGTACCGGAACGGTTGTCTTACTCAGAATAACATTCCCTTCAGATAACTTTGAAATCTGTTGTAGGAGAGTAGAGATGATTCTGATTTTTCTCGACAGAGAGTATTCTAAAGAACTGATTTGTTGAGCCAACTGATTCATCTTTTCATTAAGTCTCATTAATGGGCGGTATGATGCAGTCCCTGAGTCTTCTGTAGAACAAAAAAATGGAGTCAATTATCAACTCGTTCAGGTGCGTTTACCTCAATATGAGGATTATTCATTAAGTTTCCATATAAATCTACATTATGAACGCTCTCAGTAACGGAATTGAGATCAATTCACGTGAATATAATGGCTATGATTCAAGAGATTGTCGTTATGAAGTGAATCCTAAACTACAGAAATGATTGGTTTGAACTATATCACTCCCTATACTACTATAGGGGTGGATACACAATATACCAGGTAAATCATGGAAAATTGATTTGTTCGAGCGACTTGATCATACAAATTGTGAAAAAATTAGTATTACGTGGTTAGATATCAAATTTTAAGAATCGTAGATATCTACAGATTCGGTATTCCAATTGTGCAGCCAATCGTAGCGCAGCATTGCTCGACGAGAGTTGAATAAACGTGGAATGAATGGTGGCAGGATAGATATGGATAATATATGCGTACATTGATTCGCTTCATAGACAAACTGTGAGTGTGTATTGAAGGATTCAAAATATATTATAATGAGTATAGATAAGTTGAATATCGGGAAACTGAAAGTACTGTTCTACTAACGTGAATACCTAAGTATAAGTGATGCTGACTCGCTTACCGTGCGAATGCCCACCACGGCCTGTGGCGGTCGCATTTATATCTTCACGGGAGCAAGTCATATTGATTCATTTTCAGAAACATTTATTATGAAGAGCACTTGAGTGATAATAACGTGAAAGATACAGAATCAACTCGAGTCACGTTTCAATAGTGTATACTTTTTCTGTTATTTGTTGTTAATTCAAGACAGGATAGTCGAGACAGTGAAACTTTTGGATCACATTAGGGTATTTCATGCATTATCTGGACAAGTAGCAGGTGTTGTCTGTGAATTGTTATCTATTCACTTCTTGAAAAGAAAAACGGTCCTGTTCCGGACAGATGCGCGTCTCGAGATTGAGCGTGGATAGCGAGGATAATCTGTCAATTTTGAATTGAGATTAGAAACGATTAATCGAGTCTCGCTGGTATTCTATCCATTTTATCAGTCAATAACACGTTACAAGACTTTTTAATTTCCATTTGATTCAGATTCTTGTTATAATTTGCGATTATGTTATCATCAACTTATGATGAAATAAGTAAAAGATGACTGATAGAAACCACGGACCATTCCGTCAAATGACTCAATGGATACGGTGATTATTCGAATCTAATATGTTTAACAGAGGAACTTCATGTATATAAATATAGTTATATTTGGGAGCACACAATTACTATATGGGAAATATAATTACTCTCGAAAGGCATGCTTCCTCCTTCCAGTCAACCGTGTTAAGGGTTAAGGCTGATTCCAATCCGAGGCCTGAATCGTAATTAGCGACCTCGAAAACCCATATACACCAATTTTCATAAAAATCCAGTATCTTTTCAAATTTTTGGCCTGCAATCTTAAAGGCTCTAATCTAACATGTGAAAATCTGAGGCCGGGTTTGTGATCAGTGACCTCAAATACCCATGCATACCAATTCTCATCAAAATCTAGTGACTTTTCATATTTTTGTCAGGTGATCTTAGAGGCTCGATCTAATTTGAATTTTCAAAATCTGAGACCGGATTCGTGACCAGCGACCTCAAAAACACATGTATATCAATTTTCAACTAAATTAAATTTTTTTCCAAATTTTCGTCAGCTGATCTTAGAGGCTCTAATTCGAATTTTTAAAATTTGAGGCCGGATTCGTAATGAGCATCCTCAAAAACTTATAGATATCAATTTTCATCAAAATCCATCGATGAAGAAAATATGTGATGTAAATAGTTCACTCTCAGAGTATCACGTCTCGAAGTGGATCAAGTTGTTATTTTCAGATGTGCATACACACATACACACATGTGCATACAGACACATACATGCCACATCATCCCCGAAGTCGGAAAAACTTCGAGGGTGAAAATTTCTCCTGAAAAGGCACTGTTTATAGAAAGTTTCTGAAATGGAACTTTTTATAGAAAGTTTGCGAAATGGAACGTTCTTCCTCCCAAGCGACGATCTTTGCTCCTCATTCTGCTTCTCATTTGGATCCTCCTTAATAATGTTGTTCGTTACGATAGAAAAGAGATCTCCCAGAAATACATGAACATGAAAATAAGTTGAATTAACTTATTTGAATTTTGTAGCGTCTCCATTGAAAATTGATTAGCTGTATACAATTAAGTTTCAAACTCAATATATATATATATATATATATATATATATATATATATTTTACGCGAGCGAATTTGACGCAAAATCGCAAACAAGAATCATATCGATGAAAACCATGAAAAATCACGTTGTTCGTGATATTCGACTGATAAAAATCATTCAAGTCGCAAAAATCGCGACAGTAAGCAAAAGTATAACTAATTGGGATGTGCACACTGTTGAGATATTGTACTATAACTCATTATTTGTGTACGAAAAGTCGCGAACAAAATGATGCGCCAAACAGTGCGAAATCCGTCGGGGCACTGTTCGCCGAATTTCATTGCGTTTTTATCGATGAATGCTAAAGAGCGAAACAGTATGCAATACCACAGGTATCAACGATATGCACACTGTTTAAGAAATTTGTAAATAATCAATAACATCCAGAAGATTTGTGAAGAAGTCACACAATTCGATACGACCATTCCCAATATAAGTGGAACAATTCAGAGCTCCGCATGCATAATTGCGCCGGCCTATAAACATCTGGGGACCGTGTCAGTGCGTTCACAGAATAACGCGGAATATGATCCGAATGAACGTGAACGTTACAATATACTCAAATATAGTCAAACAGAAAAACCCACTTATACATAAGTAAGATACGATATGTGACATGAGTGATCTTGATTATAATGAAGATCAAGACCCATTTACCTAACCGGATGAAACTCAAAAACAACTAGAAAAAATGCACATGTTTCATCTTGTGACCTCTAGAAGAGCCGTTCAACTATAACTCACCCCCCCCCCCCAGGAAAATGGGTAAATTCAAAGACCTACAATCAAATAAAACTGAAGTCGAACTCAACACGATCCAAGATCACTTGCAGTTGAGCCCAAACAAACATCCGATCAATTTCAAACGTGATTTTCAAATTCAAATTTTCAATTTCAAAAATGATTCAAACGTCGTACGATGCTTCAACTGGAGCTTTCGGAGATGAATCCAAGAATTCACATAGCTAACTACGAACAGTGAATAACACTTTCCGATCCATGTTTTGGAACGCAAGGAACATGAAAATAAAAATGATTTAAATACAATCAATTCTCACGAATCTCAACGTATTCATTTGCATTAAGGGGGGATATACAGGTCGAACGAGAAAAAAAACTCATTTTTGAAAATCGATTTTCAAGGGTAGTTTTTAATCAAATCTATCGAAAATTTTTGACAGTTATAAGTTGATCCATGTAGTATACAAAAATATTTTTTTTAAATTTTTTCTCACAAAATGGCGGCCGTTAGATAGCGTTGAAAAATTACCTCTATTTTGCTTGTGCCGGCTCTCCTGGTCGCAATTTTGATCGGAAATCAAAAAATCAAAAAAATTTACATTAATTACATTCATAGTTAGTAAATGAATTATCAAAAAAAAATTAAAAAAAAAATTTGCACTTTTGGCGTATCTTTTTCGAAAAACTCAATTTTTTTCAATTTTTTTCCCGCCATTTTCTCACATTTTTCCATATTTAATAATAAAATATTACAATAATTTTTAATTCATCTGATAGGTAATACTATCATAAAGAAACCCTATAAGTTTCAGCTCAATCGGATAATTAGTTTTCGAGTTATCACCGGCATAAACTCCAAAAATGCAGTTTTGAGAAAAACGCGTTGAAAGTTTTAAATTACCGTTAAATCGTACTTAGACTTCAATCAGCAATCCCTTGAAAAAAACACTTGGAGTTCGAATTTCGGAGAAAGGGTTTCAGGAGCGTATTCTACGGAAAATTTACTAACTTTTCATGAAAGAAAAAAAAATCGAATTTTTTTGTCGTTCGACCTGTATATCCCCCCTTAAAAACTGATAAAATGATGATAAGGAGCAAGATGTCATTTATCCAGGATTTTGCACCTACAGGATGAAAAGACACCATAAAAGGAAAAACTGTAATATCAAATTGTAAGAGCTTAGCATTCAAAGAAATTGGAAACATTTAACAAATTACGTTTAACAAATACATTACCGACCCTAGATCTGATAGATTGTTACAGAGCCTGTAACGTACCTATCGGTTTTTAGGTACGTCTGGGCATTTTTTTTCACGGTCGCCAGATATACTCGCAGTATATCAAATATTTTATTATACTTTATCATGAAACATCATCTTTTAAAGAAATTGACATGTATCGGATTCATCAAATTGAAGTTGCAGGATTTCGTACAAGACACCCACTTACATAGATTGTGTGTGTGTGTGTGTTAAGATTTGTAAGTGTAAAAAGAGTGTATTTGGCATGAAAACACCAGCATTGGGTAATGAACCACAACGCTTGGTTTAACAGCCGTGTCACCTAGCTTGGCCCCTTCCAACGTGTGGTTAGGCCAGCCGGCTAATGTGCGTGTGTAATGCACCCAAATGCAGCATCACTTCCTACGAGAGGTTAGATGCTTCGCAAGTGAGTGATTGTAAAACGCTACTTCCACCATGTGGTTAAGCGCCTGTGATTTTAATATGGTTCGGACTTGGTAAAAGATTACGAAAAAATTGATTAAAAATGAAGTTACTCGTTTATTGAATACTACGAAAATTATTCACAAAGATATTACAATTATCGCGCAAGTATAAGATTCGCGGTCGCTCGCAATACATGATGTTATATGCGCGTAGAGACGATCGTATTCCAATACGCGCTCTACCGATGCTCGCGAAAGAATGACCATGATTGAGGACGCGCGGCCCTTTATATAGTCTAATGCACCTTTGCAGGGTATTGCGTTGACTCGTTTTTCAGCTTACTTATTTGATAAATACCGATAAACGTCACAGTGTGAAGTCGCATACTGGTTCCTTATGTGTCTATAATCGAGATATTTACAGTTGCTCTCATAGTTCGTTTTTTACGCGGTTCACTAATTTTGATAATTTGTTGACTCTAATTATGCAATAACTATTGTCGCTACATAAGTGTATTCGCCGTCTATCAAAGCCTGAGAATAATGCCAATTGCCTAATGTCGAGATATTTTTGTTAAGTTCAATAATTTATAACAATCAACTAATTGTTCATAACATCTTGGTGTCTTCATCTATATTTACCACAAACTCAACATTAGACAATCGTTAGTTCTCATCATGTTTTCGCAAACCGTTTTGAATTCCATAATAAATCAACGTCACAATTTGTGTTAACATAATTAATCAATAAGCTGTTGACATTGTTTATTCGCAATGTAATAATTCGACTTTCATATTTTAACTTGTATTCGATTCTGGAGATCACGTACGAATGTCTATTGTAACGCTTCTGTGAAAAATATAATGTAAAAATAATTAACAATAAACAAATTGCGTTATTACATGATGAGTTACGATTCGTTCGCATATCTCCACATAAGGATCTTAGTATTACTTAGGCAGTTTCGAATTTAGCTTGAGTCATATTTTTGCATGATAAACTACGCCACAAATGCAGTTAACAGATCGCGTAATTTGTTGACTCGTATGGCAGTATATCTAGTATGTCTGGATAGTTCGCTCTATTTCTACTGATCCCGTAATAATGGCGTCTCGATCCCTATGTCCGCATAATTCGATTTTTCATAGTTCTACGCATCATTTCAGTATCATTCACATTTTCATATTTTTCGCAAACGGTTAGATATATCTATATATATACATTTTGAATCTACCCAACGATTCATGTATACCGCGTCACGCACGTGCAGGCGCATATATGTACGCGATCTTATAACTAATACTTTCATGCTCCTTTCCACCAATAATTATTTATAATACTTTAACGTTATCATTTCATACTAAGGGCATGAGTTGCCCTTACAAGCCCTGGGCCACACGTTCAATGAATCTTAGTCGGACATGGTAGTTAGTTATGAAAACCGAAATCCTCACGCAATTACAATAGAAGACTTTCATACAAATAACATGATATAGAATTGCAAGAAAAGTGAGAGATTAAAAGTGAAGAAAAGTGGTGGTAGATTCTAAGAGATCATTCAAAATTGTGACTTATTAATTCACAATAATAAGACTGAGATCCAGACAGATTTTCCAACTGGCAATGATTTATTCGATAAAATACATCTTGAAATTGATGATAACACCCAAGGCTTAGAATGAATCTGGTCCCTTACTTCGGGAAGCAGCTTTAAAAAAGTAAGAATTCAGTACAAATATAGAGGACTCAATATTTAATAGAAAGAGTTCTGCTATTGCAATAAAAATCTTCGAAAAGGTCAAAACAGGATATTTCAAACAGCTCGCGGGAAGTATAAATTTCGACACAAACTCTTCGTACGTTTGGAATGAATGTAATGTACTGAACCGGAGTGTGCATCTAAGAGCTAGTCCTGGCTGTTTAGGGACCTAATATGTCCGTCCGGGCCGTCCGGGATCCAGTAGATTGAGGTTTGATTCCCCGTCTGTTCGGAAACAGAACACGTATTTTTGTGAGATCATTCCTAGACGTTTCACCGTTACATGGTGCCCAGCGTAATAACCTACAAGGTTACTTCTTCGAAAAATCTTACTTCCCTCTATACCGAGCTCTCCTAGGCTTAAGATCTGGGATGATGCCCGTGGCCTGGCTCAGAGACCGGCTGTAATAGATTGAGCCTACGGTTCTCCCAAGATGCATCTCTCATTGAAGGTGAGAATGGATTCAACGCTTCTTATCGGCTTGCCGCAGCCGTAGGTCGCATTTGGAGGGGGATTGTAACGAGGTGTGCATCCAAGATCTAGTCCTGGCTGTATAGAGACCTAATATGTAGGCTTCACTCCTTCCATCGGCTAGAGAACGCCGAAGTCAGCAGTGTGTCGCTGGCCCAGTGATCTGGGAATCCGTCCGGGATCCAGTAGATCGAGGTTCAATTCCCCGTTTACTCGGAAATACTTCACGTACTTTTGTGAGACGCCACACCATTACAGTACCAAAAGACAAATGGTCCAAAATATACAAAACACATTACACTGAAAATCTTTCACAAGACAGCATTGAGATAGTGATGAACTAATTAAGTTCACCATGGGTTAATACCGACCCTACATGGATCCCTGAATATTGATAGAATGAAGTTTTCGATGCTCCCTTCGGCAATTACGAATTCTCTTATCGCTAAACATGAAGGCTGCTCCAGGTAGTGACGGTATACATTATGAAATAACTCCAAATTCGTCTCCTAATTACGTCACCTACCCACTAACTATTATCACTAGATATTCATGATGAAATATTCTCATACAATATATACAAAAGATCATGGTAGTTATCTCCCATTCACTCCATCAAAAAATCGGGGGCTCAAAGACACGAAGACACAAATCGATTTGATATTGCTTGGGAAAAGAATCAGTTCCTTTACATCACTCCATTGAGAGTCAACAAGAACTACATTGTAGCTACAGATTTGTTCTCACACCCTCCATAGTTCAAAATTCTGATTGGTTATGATATTTGAGGGCCGATCCGTAATATGGAGTTCAATTGATGGAACAATCTTTATAAATTTATCCTCTGCGACGTTTCGTCAGCTTGGTTTGTTGGCCTTTCCAAGCAGTATGAATCAGAGATTATTACATTAGTAAAGTAGAGAAGAAACTGCTGCTAACTGCATTAACAGTGTGCTCTCTCAATGAGGCTTCGCGTGAAAATAATAATGCTAATGGAAGATGTTTCCCGCCATCGACAAATGAACCTCAAACATTTCGATCGTTATTCCGTAGTAATAGTTTATAGCAACAGTTGCTAGGGACGTAAATAATGGTAGTAGAAGAAGAGCTGGATTTCCAGACTGTTTATTTACTCCCACTCCGCAGCCGTTATCTATCTTGCTGGCGGGTGCCGTTTTCCCAGACTCCCACTCCATGCGGCCTGTGATGTCAGCCGTCGTATGGGCCTCTCTGGACTGGGTGTTGGGCGGTGGGTCTCCCCTCCCTGTCCACTATCTGGAGCTTTGTTGTAGGTCGGGGGTTTTTCTTTACCACTCTTGTTGGTTCGGAGAGAGGGTACCTTCGGGCACTATTTCCCTAGCGGGCATGATAATGGGGAGTTGGGTGATGGATGAGGGGGCGGCTCACCCACCGAAAAATTCTAAATGTGAATATCTCGAGTTCTACTGAATGTATTGGGATTGTATTTTTTTTAGTATTTCTAACTACTAGGGGGGTACCCCCTGCTCGCTTCGCTCGCCAACTCCGCCGCGCCGTGTGTTTCTTAGGAATCAATAATTCCAATAATGAGTTTAGTCTCTCTATATTAAAAGCCAAACCGCCGCCGCCGCCGCCGTGGGAAATTTTGACCCCCAAGTTGCCCCCTAAGTTGCCCCCCTAAGTTGCCCCCCTTAGTTGCCCCCCATTTTTGACCCTCTTTTTCCACCCATTTTTTCACCTTTTTTTCACCCCATTTTTCACCCTCTTTTTCCACCCATATTTTCACCTTTTTTTCACCCCATTTTTCACCCTCTTTTTCCACCCTTTTTTTCACGTTTTTTTCACCCCATTTTTCACCCTCTTTTTCCACCTATTTTTTCACTTTTCTTTCACCTCTTTTTTCCCTCTCTTTTTTTCACCCCCCTTTTTTCACCCTTTTTTTCACCCCGCTTTTTCACCCTTTTTTATCCCTCTTTCCACCCCTTTTTTCCACCCTTTTTTCCACCTTTTTTTCCACCTCTTTCTTCACCCCTTTTTTCACCTCTTTTTTCACCCTTCAATGAGAATCGAAGAGAATCGATGAGATATTTCCCATAGCAACCACTGTTGAAATCCTTAGCAACCGTTGCTTCGAAAGTTGGAAACTCAATTTTAAGTTACACTCGATGACCAAGAAAACTGAATTGTTATATTTGCTCCATAGCAACCGTTGTTTACCTCCCTAGCAACCATTGCGAAGGTTGGAAATGATCAATCTATGACCCATGTCCATAATTTTCGATTGCAAAGGACACAAAATTTTCCCACTTAGCTCCTCAGTAACCGTTGTTAAACGCCCTAGCAACCGTTGCCAAGGGAAAGAAAAAGTAAGTTTCGTTTCCAGTATTTTCAACTGCACAGGATACAAAATCTCCGTTTTACCCATAGCAACCATTGTTTATGTGTCTATAAACCGTTGCTTGTTCTAGGTTCTACACGATGCGAGACATTTGGACCTGCATAATTTTTCGATCAGTTCATCTTGTGACTGTCATACGGTTAAATGGCGGTCAAAATCGATCCGCACTGCCCTTAAGTCCGTATTTAGCACACTTGAAGACTCATTTTGATCATTTTCGACGGCAAAAGACACCAAATTTTCCCAATCTTCTCTATAGTACGTTGAAAATACTGGAAACGAAACTTACATCAATTTTTTTCATCATTAGCAACGGTTGCTAGGGCGGTGAACAACGGTGGCTAAGGAGCTAATTGGGAAGATTTTGTTCTTTGCCGTCAAAAATGATGGAAATAGGTCTTAAATTATTCATTTCCAACCTTCATAACGGTTGCTAGGGAAGTAAACAACGGTTACTATGAAGAAAATAGAACAATTCAGTGTCCTTGGCCATCGAGTGTGACTCAAAACTGATTTTCCGGCTTGCTCCAATGAGCACTCATAAGGATTTGTGAGAAAACACGTTAGAAACGGTTTCAGCAAGATCGGACGATTCCTTCGAAAGTTATCCTAGACAAAAGAAACGAAAAATTTTACACCTTAGCAACGGTTGCTAGAGAAATAAACAACGGATTTTGCTGAAAATTGAACTCGGCCGAGATTTTGCCGCGACTAACCTGTGTGCAAAATTTCAAGAAGATCGGACCATTTCTTCGAGAGTTATCGTGGACGAAAAAAAACGTTACACACATACATACATACATACATACATACATACATACACACATACATACAGACACTTTTGGATTTCCTTGTTTTTCGACCCGTAGATTACGAAAATCGAGGTCCCAAGGTTTGATTCGGTGGGTCGATTTTTGCCCCATTACAAAGCTTTCTCTTTGAGAAAGCAAAAACAAACGTTTAACATGAATATAGCTGACATTAATCTTTTATTTTGATTCGAATCGTTCGTTCAGTATTCTTTTCAATCGAACAAAATCGAAAGTTCAAGTTTAAAGTTTTATTGTTTTGAATGTAATTTTCTTTTGTAATTCTATGAATGTAATTATTACTACACTTATTATTGAAATTATTGATTTCTAAAGAACACACGGGGGGTTGGCGAGCGAAGCGAGCAGGGGGGTACCCCCCTAGTGATAATTAAGAGGAAATTACATTTAAAACAATGGAACTTTAATCTTGAAACTTTGATTTTGTTCGATTGAAAAGTGTCACGTGGCTAGCCCCGCGATTATTAGAATCGCATTGCGCAGGGCCACGCCACGAATATCGGAACGTTCTGGGAGGACGATGTTGAAATCGTGACGCACGGAGCGTAACTTAAGACGGCGGGAGGCGACTGACCGCCTCCCAACGAGCGCGCCATCAAGGGGTTGCAACGGCACCCCCACGAGGGATTAAATACGACCGCATCAAGGCGCTCGGGGCAGTCTGACGGGAGAGACACGGTTAACCACACGGGTAACGCGGAGACGGTAGACAGTCCGACGCTCATATTGTACACAAGTATTTGGAATAATTACACGAGCTCTCTCAGTGAAGTGAATAGGGAATAAAGGCACATCTAATCCAATTCCTGAGAACTGAGTTATTGATAACCTGATTCGACACGTAACAAAACCTTACCGAGTAGAACGTCTACAGTCAATACCGTAGCCGAGATCTGAACCCTGCTAATTAAGGACCACGCCACGTAACAAAAGAATACTGAACGAACGATTTGAATCAATATAAAAGATTAATGTCAGCTATATTCATGTTAAACGTTTGTTTATTTAGATTAATAGTGGGTTTAACTTTAGGTTAATAGTGATATGTGCTAGATCATTTTTTGGTTTATTTCGCGTGTTCATTCCATTTCAGATTTTCGGCAGCAGATTTTGAGTAATATTGCAACGGTTGCTAGACACGTAAACAATGGTTGCTATAGGTAAAACGGAGATTTTGTATCCTGTGCAGTTGAAAATACTGGAAACGAAACTTACGTGAATAAGTAAGTTATAAGTATTTCTTTCCCTTAGCAACGCTTGCTAGGGCGGTAAACAACGGTTACTGAAAAGCTAATTGGGAAGATTTTGTTTCATTTGCAATCAAAAATTATGGACATGGGTCATAGATTGATCATTTCCAACCTTCGCAATGTTTGCTAAGGAGGTAAACAACGGTTGTTATGGAGCAAATATAACAATTCAGTTTTCTTGGTCATCGAGTGTAACTTAAAATTAATTTTTCAACTTCCAAAGCAACGGTTACTAGGGATGTAAACAAACGGTTGCCATGGATATCAACAGTGGTTGCTATGGGAAATATCTCATCGATTCTCTTCAATTCTCATTGATTCTCATCGACTCTCATAGTCCCAATGAGCACTTATGAAGATTCGTGTGATAATTC
Organism: Aphelinus atriplicis; assembly: GCA_020882685.1. NCBI lineage: Eukaryota > Metazoa > Arthropoda > Insecta > Hymenoptera > Aphelinidae > Aphelinus > Aphelinus atriplicis. The sequence goes on from JAJGQD010000029.1 coordinate 219,334, forward strand.
GTTAAGAACGGTTGCTAGGCAAATAAACAACGGATTTTATTAAAAATTGAACTCGGCCTAGATTTTGCCGCGACTAACCTGTATGCAAAATTTCCAGGAGACCAGACCATCGAATATTTATTGGAAATATAGTGTATAATATTTTTCGTACCCCGCGGCAGAAAAGTGTCATTCTTTGCAAACGCCAGGACGCAAAGTAGGCACTTTGCTGCCGCTGGGACGAAAAATAATTTATTCGAAGACACGGGTCGAGAAAGAGGATGGAAAGAAGAGGTGAAAAAAGGGGTGAAAAAAGGGGTGGAAAATAGGGTGGAAAAAAGGGTGGAAAAAACAGCTCTCCCGGCTTCCGGGAGAGCTGTGTCGGTAAGGTGGGTACTGCCTTCTACAGATGGTAACTCATACTCACTGTCGGTAAATCACCTGTAATGGGCCCGTATTCTTTCGTAACTTCCTCTAGTTGTAAAGAGGGAGTACCTCAGGGGACCTGTTTCCCCATGGCGGTTGAATAAGTGGGAGTTGGATGGTGGAGAGCGAGGGTGACCCACCCGCCGAGAAATTTTGAACGTAAATATCTCGTGTTCTAACGAAGGTATTGGGATGGAATTTTCTTTCGTATTCATGGCTTGAAGTTCACCAACGTATCAAGATTGGAATTATTCAATAAATTTGAATCAAACTAAAATGTTTTAGAGTAGAAGATATATTTGGGTGATGAGAGGTGATTCGATAAATAAAGTAGATATTTTGAGTAGAAACTTTTTTTTTATTCCACATACTCATATAAGATACATGTTTTACACATGGTACTTACATACAACATATACTTCTTAATACTACAAATACCCGTGGGGTGGAACTGATTATATACACATATGTTTTCCTGGGTTTACAAAACTGCTTACAACTAATACATCAGTCTTACTTTTCCTACAATGTTTTCTATGCCTTATGATATTTTTATGAAGATATACACTGAAATAATCATTAGCCCTGATATTGTTTGGAAATAATGTGCGAAAATTGTAGAGAGAATGACCAGTAGACATGTTATACGGAAAAGCGATGCAATAGTGGCCGCAGACATCCAAATCAATGCTCTGCATGCGCTGGATGTTCCATTCGTAGAAATTACAATTCCTTCTGAGCCTGTTGATATGGTGTGAAACGGCTGGTTGGAGTCCATAACTATCGAAGAAAATGTATTTCCTGTCTGAGTCAGCAAAAATCGCAACTCAATGCGAGCTAGGTCGAGAGCTTCCATCTATGCACACGGTTTTGTGTGATGGTGAGGTTTTTTTGTCCGTGGGAAACACCCCCACTGTTTGAGCCGGTATGCTTTGGAGAGCTTGCAATATTTGGCTCAAATCCGGGAAATTCCTCTACGGAAATTGGCGTAGGTGTCGACTTTCCGTCTATACTCGAAACTAGCTCTACTGTTTCTTCTTTAACGTCAATTAAACATTCTGCTTGACGGTTTGTATACTCAATCTTCTTTTTCTCGAGATTGATGACGTGTTGAGAGCCGGCGATTTTTATTTTCTGAATCGGGTCTGCTTCATTTTTTAACCAATTACGTAGTTTGTATGCGACAGACAAAACACACCGTGAACTCTTTCATGCATGTATAATGAAAACAGCTATGGCTATTCGTGTACTGAAGATTTTTGTATGATGGACAGTGTAAACCTTGAAGGCTCATAACATGTCTCAAAAACGGTAAGGCGGCTCGATTATCCAATGAGCGACTACAATGTAGTCGATACCTACTACAGCGATTTCTTTCGGTAAAAATTCTCTGTTTTTACCGTGAAACCCTTGTATACCCTATAATGGAGCCGAGGTCATCCATACTGACCGGAAAACCGAGTACCTAACGACCCAAAACTTCAGATAATACTGAGCGGGCAGTGTGAAAGAATTGCATTATCTCCGTTATTAGGCTACACTGAGCGATGTCATTGGTAAATGAACGATTTTAGGAGTTAAAATTGACCATTATCTGTCGTGTGGAATGTATTTCTAGTAGATTGTCGAACTCCGCGTTGTTTATAGTCTTAGCGGCTGACCAAAACGTACTTCAATCTTCATTGTACCGTTCTTGACTAGGTTCCAATGACCTGCATAATGTGCATAGAGATCTGGTGTTAAATCATATGCGAATAGACAATATCACTTTGCATAAGCAAGTTGGTTTAAGTCATTGCCTTCATTCATAAAATGTATACTGGTCCTCAAAAACAGAGTGTGATACGCTTCAATGTACTGTGGAGAATCAGTAAACGATGGTTGTAAAGGTTTGCTCGGTATCTGTACACCATCAACGTACAACGTACAACGATAGGGAATTGATACAGATGTTTCGAAAATTAAATGGATTGTATTTTCTATCTGCATTAAAAGCTTTGTTATCCACAAAACCAATCACGACACGTTCAGGTAACTGTCCTAATATAACATTTTCTAGGCATTCACCAGTCGTATCCTTATGCAAAACAAAAGATTTCAATTCTACTCGCGTGAGTGGATATTTTGCCGTAGTTGTAGAGAGACTTTTAGCATGTGCAATCAAAACATGTGCAGCCACAGTAACACGTCTAACCAATAGAGTAGCCACTTTCATATGCACAGAATAAATTTTTCCTGAATCATCCATCAATCAAAAAGTATCTTTCAACAAACTAATCGTGTACGAACTCCACATCCGTTGAGTAATGATTTATCTTGATTAAGAATATCGTAATATAAATATCCAATCGAATCAACTGTTACGTGGCGTAATCCTTTATACGCTGGGTTCAGATCTCGGCTGCGGTATTGACCGTAGACGTTTTACTCGGTAAGGTTCGATTACGTGTCGAGTCAGGTTGTCAATAACTTAGTACTGTTACGTTGGACTGTCTACCGTCTCCGCGTAACCCGTGTGGTTAACCATGTCTATGCCATCCGCCTGCCGTGTGACTCCTCGAGCGCCTCGAGGCGGTCGTATTTGAACCTGCGTGGGGGCGTAGTCGCAACTCCCCGATGACGCGCTCGGTGGGAGGTGGTCAGTCGTCTCCCGCCGACTCGAGCTACGCTCCGTGCGTCATAATTCTGTCACCACCTTCTAGAACGTTTCGATATTCGTGGTGTGGCCTCCCAAAATGCGATTTCTGATAATCGCGGAGCCAGCCACGTGACACGTTAGGGCTGCCATTTCGTCGTCCCCGAAAAAAATTAAAATCATCCCATCGAATTTCAGAAATGTCTGAAATAATGAAGTATAATTTCTCAAATTTTCACCGATACCCTCTTGAAATCCAATTCCCGTAGTATTGAAGTGCGGTTCGTCTGAATTTTACCGAAACCTTTATGCATCCAATTTCCTTACATATTTATTACCAATGCCGCAAATTATATTCCTGGTCGCCATCTATCTATCATATATGTCCCAGTTGTTAAGTATCGTTCCATCAACGTCTGATTTCACCGATACGAATGTTTGTCTTTCAATATGATACATCAATAACATGTGTATGTGAAGTTGATTATTATTTTTTTAGAAAAAATGATAAAAGGGTCGAATATTCCTATCTTTCTTATAGTTATTGTACTACGTGTTGGTGTAACACTTATGTATGTATGTGAGTGTAATGATGGGTTGTGTACTGTTACCCTAATACATCAATCTAACCTAAGGTGTCTCTCTCAGTATACTAAATCATGAATAATATATTTCAAGTCAATTGTTGCTCTCCATTCGTTTTCTTTATATAATCTTTCTCATTATTGAATCTATATTCGAGGTCTTCAAATAATTGGTTGTCTCCCATGCCCTCCCTTGGTAGTAAGGCAACCACGTTCTCGGTTAGGTCTGATGAGCTTACAGCTGGTCTTAGCGTCCCGGCATGATGTGGCTGTGGTTGCATTGTGACACTTTCCTGGCCGCGCCCCCACTGCATCTTGATGTCCTCACGTAACGTCGGCTTGGTCCTCTCTTGTTTTTCTGTTGACAGTCTTTGAGCGATTAATTGGAGGGGCTCACAAAAACTAGAACATTCCGAATACAGATCATAATGACTGCTACTATTATGATCGAGCTGCTTGATATCGCGACGGTTCTTTGTAAGTACATTAGCTCCCGTTGACGCGTCCCCGTGCCAGATTTGCCACGGCGGGTCGACGAGCCGTACCTCCACATTTTGGAGGCCACGCGGGGTCCAGATCCGCGTGTATTTCTCACCCGGCTGTCTAATAGCGGCGTACTTCGGGGGCGTAGAGGTGTTCCACACTCATGATGTCTAGCGCTTTCCCCCTGTATTGAGTGTTTTTGAGGAACTTGTCTGAAATGATATACATTTTTTTACTAGAAATTTATAGTACACATTTACGCACCAGTTGTCTAATACATATCACCATAATATACAAATTGTAACGTTCACGTTTATTTCGGATATTCCGCGTTATTTTGTGAACGCACTGACACGGTCGCCAGATGCTTGAGCGCATCAAACTTCTTCGAAAAGAGCCCATTTGCAAATTCTTTAGATTCAGTGACAGTTAAATATCGATGAATTTGCATTCTACTCTATTTTGTAATCAAAATTTCAAAACTAAAAATTCAACTTGAGTTGTATATAATATAAATTTTTTTTGGCCATATAAACATATAATACAAATCGATTTAACCCGGCGCGAACTCAGGAAACCCTGTACCACGCTCACAACCGCACTCCTACCCGACACGATGCAGGTATAACCTTGGACGTGGTGCGTAATTTGTACAGAGGAGCTATGATCGCATTCTCATCCGACACGATGAAGATGAAACCTTGATCATCGCTTCACTCTCGAGTTATGAAATGAATACTTTCATTTCGACGAATATGCCCGACGAGCCTCAGGATCCTTGCACTGCGCGTATAGTCGCACTCCAACTCGACACTATGCAAGAAGGACCTTGACTATGGTGCGCAATTCGTGCAAGTGAGCCACGATCGCACTCCTATCCGACACTAAGCAGATAAGACCTCGATAGCCGCTACACTCCGCTAGCTTCACCGATTTGGAATGAGACTGAATTTTTGTATTGATTATACATTGAAAATGATTGAAAAAGCATGACTAATGGTAACAAGAATAATTATTTTATTTGATGCTTATTATACATGTTCAAAGATTGAACATGTTGCACGACCCGAAAGTAACCGTTAGACATAGTGAGCGAGGCTGGTGTATGTCACAGCGCGATGTGTTCGCTTCAGCGGCCGGCGCAATAATGCATGCGGAGCTCTGAATTGCTCCACTTATATAAGAAATGGTCGTATCGAGTTGTGCGACTTGTTCTACGAATCTTATGAGTGTTATTGATTATTTACAAATTTTTCAAACAGTGTGCACATCGTTGATACCTGTAGTATTGCACACTGTTTCGCTTTTTCACAATTATTGATCAATTCGCAACGAAATTCCGCAAACAGTGCACCGACGGATTTTGCACTGCTTGACGTGTCATCTTGTTCGCGACTTTTCGCACCGAAATAATGAGTTATATTACAATATCTACATAGTATGCACATCACAATTAGTTACATTTTTGCATACTGTTGCATTTTTTGCGATGTGGATAATTTTTATCAATCGAAAATCACGCAGAATGTGATTTTTCATGGTTTTCATCGATATAAATCTTGTTCGTGATTTTGCATCAAATTCCTTCGCGCACAAAAGAAATATTTGAACAGATTGAATAAATCGACTTGTAACTTTGTGCCTACTGTTGCGATTTTACACAAAAATTATGAATAATTTTAGTTTTATCGATGTACGTATTACGCCATACAACTATGCCAACTCAAATTCTGGTTCGACGTTTTATGCGTAGACGAAAGCTTCGATCGACGTTCTTTCTGTCTCAGTTTATCGAGATATATATGCTAGTGTGCATACTGTTCCGATTTTTCGCATTTTTAAATAATAATCATATCAATCAAATAGAAAAATAACTACGTATATACATATATACAGCTATATATAGACATGTATACACATGTCCTGTGGTTACAGAATGAAATTGATTATGTGGTTTATTTCTTTCCCTTTCAATCATTCCTAATTTTGATATTGGGACCCTACGAAAAGTTATTATGATTAATAATATTTAGTATAGGATTGTGATTTCACTATTTTATCATCTTAACGTTAGTGAATTCATCCGGAGTGTTTTACATTCGATAACAGCTACAATAACTAAACCATAATACTATAGATTTCACTACTTCCTCATCATAATAATAGTAAGTTGATCTGGAGTGCTGTACAATTTGAACAGCTATAAAAATTGAATAAGCATTTATTCTCTAGTAGAATGATCATGATTCAAAATGTTCTATAAGCAGCTTGTCATCCCACTAACGCTACTCTATCGTAAGTCGATCAACACGGGGATATCATAACTCTATGGAGACAGTCATTTAGCACACCAGTGTTCAGAAAAAAGTGAATAGAATCATACTTAGCGAATAAAACTACTGGTGAAAAATTCATAATATTTGCTCATTGATATTCGATGCGAGGTAGGGTGTTCCTCAGGGAACTCACTCTGGGCCTTTGCATTATCATTCTCTTCATTAATGATTTGAAATTTTTTATCATCAATGCTGAATCCTTGTTATTCGTGGATAATTGTTTATGATGATAACTTCAATTATTGGTGCCATGAAATTGCAGAGTAACATCTACAATGTGGCCTATTCTTGGTGGCCCGCCGCACTTGCAACCGTTTGGGTCACCACCGCAATTGTCTCGATTGTGTCGCAGCCAGTGGTGGACTGCCGTGTGCTTTCTGTGCCCCTCGATGTAGTCTGTACCCTACGGCAGTTGTGGACTGCGCACCGCTTATGCACCAGTTCAAAATTTTCAGATTTGTCAAATATTCAAATTGTCAAAATTTTCACGTATGTCATAATTTCTAAATTCGAAATTTTGAAATTTCTCAAATAACTCATTAACCGTTATGTTGATCATAATTATCGGACGACTCCCTATTCATATAGACTTGAATTATTATTTTGATTTCCTGGTTTATAACGCCAGATGAGAATTATTATTTATTTATGAAAAATATATAAATCGAACTAATGCAATGCTGGTGGACTCGCATGCACGCCTGTATTGCAGGAGTTTGCTGGCGGACTCTTGCTGGTGGACTTGCATGTTTGCCGGCATTGCAGGGGTTTGCTGGCGGACTCTTGCTGGTGGACTCGCATGCTTGCCGGCATTGCAGGGGTTTGCTGGTAGCTTTTGCTGGCGGATTCTTGCTGGTAGACTCGCATGCTTGCTGGCATTGCAGGGCTTTGCTGGTGGACTCGCATGCTTGCCGGCATTGCTGGTGTCAAATTCCCAAATGTTCCAAAATTTCCAAAATTTTCAAATCTTTCAAATTTTCCGATTTTTCAAATCTTTCAAATTTTCCGATTTTTCAAATCTTTCAAATTTTTCAAAATTTCAAATCTTTCAAATCTTTCGAATTCTCAAATTTTTCAAATTTTTCAAAATTTCAAATCTTTCAAATTTTTCAAATTTTGAATCGAAATATTGTTCGGTTATTCGCCCGCTTCCGTCGTTTCTTGAGGTGCTGTCGATGCACATTCCCACGCGCTCTGTTGTCCGAGTTCGGTCCCTGACTGGCCATTCCCCTCTCTGCCATTGTTGCCAGATTCTCATCTGTCGTTTGAATCCGTGGATGGCTTGCTCAGTTGGCGCGTTGCTCCGCAGCATGCTGGCGTTGCAGATTCTACAATTCTTCAAATTACTATTGGCGGTCCCTCGCGGATTCCCGCACGAGCTTTTACATAGTTATAATATTATTTTCCATAATCGCAGTTCTCTCAATGGGAGAGATTCTATATTGATTGATGAAGTTCCTCCGAATTCTTATTGGGCCCTTGCTCTGGTTGATGAATCCGACTATGGCGAGGCTATATAAAGAATTTTCACCTTCATGTTCTGTCGCGGTTTGTTGTACCCAGTGTATCTCCGGTATGATGAGGGTCATGCAGTGTGTGGCCGATGTGCGTCTCTCTTAGTTGAGTGACTCTACTGCCGAAAAGGAAATCCGTATTGATGTAACCGTCTTTTGTATCAAGTCGCGGAATCCCTCAGTTTCCTTTGCTGCCATTCTTACCACAGTTACAAAGTAAGGATACCAGCTCATGACTGGCACAAGCACCGTAATACTTGCTCTCATCGAGTACCCGATCGAGCTGGCTATTGCCGATGCCGACACTGTGATGGTTCACTCTGAGGATTTTTTCGATGATTCGTACGATGATATATTGCCGCTTTTCCAATCATACTAATATTTCGAGCCTAATGCCTGTTTGTAACTGTAGTATTTGCTCATTCCAATACAAGTATGTAAAAAAAAATGGACTCCGTTTCCTTATTTAATGTCCTGCCTCTTGCATTCCTTGAGTAGTCCTTTCAAGTATCAATGTATTAGTGAGCTCTAACCGTAATTATCAATACCCTACTTTCGCCGGCTTGGCTGTACTTTTGTTTTCCTTGTTCTTGCTTTTTTTGACTTGAGAGTATCATACTGCTCAAGATGATGAAGATCATGCTTTTAGAGCCATATTTCAAATATATTATATTAACATACTGAGAAAGGTTCCGCGATTTGCCATTCCTGATATCATGTTTATTAATAATCCGAATGCTAGTATGGTTAGTACGAATGACCGACCGCGATTTTTCTGCCAACTCGATTTTTCGGGCGTTCTTGACGCCAGTCAGTCATACAACGGTGCTGACTTGTGATTTTGGCGGAGTTCTTCAACGCCGTTTCATTTATTCAATTCATCTCTCCTGGCGTAATAACCTCCATGTCCACTCCGGCTTTTTAATATTGTTAATAATATGTGATGAAAATGCTAGCTTCAGATTTCCGACGGGGTTTACCACAATTAACATTTCCCCGAGCGAAATAAATTCGACGCCGGGTGTGCATGGCTGTTATTCCAAGGTGGAGCATTCTTGACACCCGTTTTTTTGAGACAACCAGGTGGTCAAAAATTTCAAATTACCTTCTCCATAGCTACCTCGTGGGCGTTTGCATGACGGACTGCTGTTAAAATGCAGTATTCGCTGAAATTACATTGCATCGTAAGGATGTACAAATTCCCAGCTTCCGTCTCCCTTATGGATGGGGTATCCGTTATGAGCATGGGAGATTTGTTTTTGTTTCGAACTAGCTTGGTTGGTTGGGATATAGGGCAGCTATGCAAAACAATTTACTATATCCATCTACATATTTCTCCTTAATTAGCCTATATCTGTCTCCTACTTTTGGCAATGGTAGATTATTTGTGAATAGTGTTAATGATATCACTACTTCCTTGAAAAGTTTATTACACTGTTCGACGAAGTAGCCCTAGTCCGATTGTGTTAAAATTGCTAGGTCTCTAATAATTTCCACGGTTTTGATTTTGTCCTTCATCAATAATGCCTCAAGATTCTTTAGGCATGCTACAATATCCAATAACATTGTTTTATTGTCGAAATTATTCCTCACTACTAATCCAAAAACTTTTACTCCGCAACATTTAGACTGAACTACCTCCCCTATTGAGAAATGCTGATCGTGCTGCTCCTCTGGGTCAATGTACTGACGTTTTACAAGAGCACCTTGCGGCTCCGTTTATGATTTTCTATCTGCCGACAATGTATATACCAAATTGTCGTGATGTGCAAATGGTTGCTCCAAAATACTAACACAACGGAACTGTTCAACATCTCTGGGTGCAATCACCCAATTCGGTATCATATGCGTCGGTCGTGCTCCCACTACCATAAATTGCGTCATATTACCCATCATTCGGCTCAGCATTATTTCGGGTATTCTGTCGTTTCCCTCTATGTCTTCTCTATGTTCTTCCCTATCGACCGAAGCTAATATAGCATTCTCTTCTTGTGTCACCTGTCGGTTGATGACATCGCCCGCTGATGCGTCGTGTCCCTCTTCCGTATCCGATCTCTCCCCATAATGTTGCGAGTTGGTTGGAATGTCCATTGGTTCGACCTCCGGCTTATAATATAATCACGATATTGGTTGTGTTAGTCGACCGGCGTATCCATCGTATTGTTCATGTTTGTCTTTTTTTTCACAAATTCTTCCGGATAATAGTCGTCCTCGTTTTATCTTTGTTCATTTTCCCGTACTGTCTTAGCCGTTCTTTTGTAGCTTTCCGCGATATTTTGTATCAATATAATGTTTGCCATTTCGCGATCCTTCAGTTCTTGCAACTCTCTAGTTAGCCTATTTTCCTGTTCCTGTTCACGCTGATCCCATTTTTCCCCAATTTCACTACGTATAGTTTCCTTTGATTCTTCTAAAAATCCGGTTTCTTTTGTTTCTAGGTGTTTTGCCTTACATCTTAATAGATACTCAATTCCTTCAAATGCTTTCGAAAAATCCCGTTCGTTGCCATCGTCTATAGTTGGTTTTGCCATAAGTACTCTCAAAACAGTGCTCTGTTACTCACTTGTATATTCTTCCAAGAGACTTTTGTCAACTAAATTCTCATCAAGTGTCTTTTTTGGATCGGATTCAGTTAACGCCAGACGCGCTCTCGCAGGATTTACCGTTTTCTTCATCGTACCGTTCCCATGCGATAGGTGGTGGGATATTCCCGTTCGAATCGCTTGGGGGAGTATAACCCTGCACCCCTTCCTCGATATCAAATTTTTCATTAAACATTATTCCTAATCCTTTGGGTTCGTCGCGCAATGTATCGGTGTTCTGCTTTGTTATGGCGTTTCGCTTAGCTTCACGTTTATGAAGTGATTTCACAATGCCTTGAAAAATTTTGCTACGCTGCGTTCTGTTGCGCTTGAGACTTAAGTTCAACTTCTGGTTCGTTGACCCGTATTATTCACTTGACAAGTCGCAGCAGAGTATGAAATTGTGTGAATAATTCGCGATTTTCCTCGGTTTGTCAAATGACTTGTAAATCAATATTTCACGTGCTACTAAATTCCAACCGTTCGCGATTCCCACAGGACTATCCCACACAGCATACAATTTTGCTGCAATATTGCTGCAATATTGGCAAGAAAGATTTGAAATATTGCAGCAATCTTGCACTGTAACATTTTTGCAATATTGATATGTCCGGCTTGCAAGAAAGCAATTAAATATTTCTGCAAGATTTCAACAATATGATTATGAATATTGCATTGGAAGATTACTGCAAGATTGCTGCAATATTTCACGGACGATTTGTTGAGACCCTTGAAATCTTACATGCAATATTTCTGCAAGATTTCAGAAATATAACTTTCAAATATTGCATTGAAAGATTGATGCAAGATTGCATCAATATTTCACTGCCGATTCGTCGACGCCTTTGAAATCTTTCATACAATATTTCTGCAAAATTGCTGCAATATTTCACGGCCGATTCGTTGAGACCCTTGAATCTTACATGCAATATTTCTGCAAGATTTCAGGAATATAACTTTCAAATATTGCATTGAAAGATTCCTGCAAGATTGCTGCAATATTTCACTGCCGATTCGTCGAGTCAATTTTCCATTCAATATTTCTGCATGATTGCAGAAATATAAATTCAAAATATTGAATTGGAAGATTGCTGCAAGATTGTTGCAATATTTCATTACCGATTCATCGACAGCCTCCGAATCTTTCAAGCAACATTTCATCAATATCTGTTTGAAATATTGCATTCAGAGATTGATACTAGATGTTGCAGTATTGGCTAGGGAAATTTGAAATATTGAAGAAATCTTGCACTGCAATATTTCTGCAAGATTTCAGTAACATGATTGAACATATTGCATTGAAAGATTGCTGCAAGATTGCTACAATATTCCAGTGCTGACAAACCTGTAAATAATTTTATGTTATACGTGATCATAAACATTTATTTCACGCATCGAATTCCGTGCGTGAAATGTGATTTCACGCACTGAAATCGATGCGTGAAATATTTCACACACGGAAACCGATGCGTAAAATATTTCACGCACTCAAATCTCGATGAGTAAAATTCGCGTTTGGATCACTTATAACATAAAATATCGTATGCAACTCGTAAAATGCGATTCGACGCACTCGTGTGACCACCTAACACTCGTTCGCCGGCTTCGCCGGCGACTCGTGCAGGCTTGTAACACTGGTGCGTGAAATCGCATTTCACGCACTAGTTGCATAATATACTATTAGATTATCGGGAACTCTTCAATAACTCTCTAGTTTGAGAATGCGGTGAAGATTCCCACAAAAATAATTTTTCCAGTTTGACTCAGAAATAAGAGTCGGAATCGAGTTTGATACCCATCATTGTGGATGCTGGCATATAGACAGAAGCATACAGTTTCACTTGCGAGAAGCGAATCGCCACCTATCGGTAGTCCAAGGAGCAATGCAATATTTCTGCAAGATTCTAGAAATATAACTCTGAAATATTGCATGGAAAGATTGCTGCAAGATTGCTGCAATATTTGAGCGCCGATTTTTCGAAACGCTTCAAATCTTTTAATCAATATTTCTGCAAGGTTGGTGCAATATCATAGTTTCTTTCAGAGTATCAGGATTTGAATACAGCATTGACGGAATTATGTATTATAAGAGTGCGTGCTGGTCCGGCGGCAAGAATTTTGCGCCGCACCCAAAGAATCACGGGTTTGCGCCTGGTCTCATAGTGAGAATTTGTATACATCTTCCCACATTGAATTCGATGTAAGCGATCAGAATCTTTCAGAAATCTTTCAGCAATATTGCATGAAATCTTCCATCGAAATATTTGTGCAATATTTCAATGTAGCCTTCGACTTTACATGAGCTTGCAGAAGAATCTTGCAGAAATCTTGCAATGCAATATTTCTGCAATATTTCAATGCAGTTTTTGACTATCCTCAATCTTGCAGCAGAATCTTTCAGAAATCTTGCAGCAATATTGCATGAAATGTTTCAATGCAATATTTCTGCAATATTTCAATGCAACTTTTGACTGTCCTCAATCTTACAGCACAATCTTCCAGAAATCTTGCAGCAATATTGCATGAAGTCTTACATCGGAATATTTGTGCAATATTTCAATGTAGCTTTTGACTGTCCTCAATCTTACAGCAGAATCTTGCAGAAATCTTGCAGCAATCTTGAGCACGTGTTGAACACAATATTTTTGTTGAAATTATGATTAGGTGGGTGGGTGAGGGTTGTCAAATGAGCACTCAGTACTCATTTTCAATAGTTCCGGCACCGCACTACACAGCCGATAAATGAGTGAACCCGCCTCGGGGGTCACAAGTTAAGTAAAACATCCAAGATTTATATTGTAAGAGTGCGCGGTGGTCCCGGGGCAAAGATTTTGATTCGCGACCCAAGGATCGGTGGTTCGCGCCCGACCCCCGACTTTTTTTCATTTTTTATTCAGTTGAATCTGATAGAATCATCCAATTTTTTGGGAAGTATAAACTCAACGGACCAACATAAAAAACTTTTATATTTGTAAATAATTTTCGAAATTTATTGAACGTTTTGACTTCAGGGCGCATGGGGTAATTTATCATACAGGTAGAAATTGATATGATTTTAAATAAATAAATTTTCAAGGCATAAGTAACCTGCCAAATCACTTTAATACAATTTAATACAATTTGAATAAAACATCTACGTTAATATGTATGATACACGTGTAAAATTAATAAACATCTATAAAATATATTTGTTTTATGCTTGAATTGATTAACATAATCAATTGGCAATTGCAATCTCCTTAATTGCTGATAGATACAATTACATGAATATTTTCATAAGGGAGAATGGAATCCATCACTGATGAATAATGATATTTATGATTGTTAACATCTCCCACGGTAACGCTTCAAACAAGATTTTTACTTGGACATGTACAAAGATTTTGCGGAGCTGATCAGTCAACTGCAAAATTTCATTGACAATGTGGAACTCAAAATTGAACAGTTTGACACAAAGTTAAAAAACAACGCTGAGGAAAACATGATGGCAGTCGACAAACTCGGAGAGAATCTCCGTGCTGAAATGCGATCGTCTCGCACAATTATCGATCCATGTGAAGTACGCTTCAGCGGAATCCCCCTCAATCTGCAATCAGACTACGCCGATACAATTAAAATGATACCTAAAAGCATAGAATGCGCCGAATCATTTAAGCATATAATCGTAATTCAAGTTTGGAAAAAGAAATGAAGAGAATCGGAGCAGGCGAGTGACAACATATAAGTGAAACAATAACACTCGTGGCGAAATTTTCATCTCCTTACGTTCGCGACTGCGTATGTGCGCACGGATACAAGCTGAAAGGTACCACAGTCTCAACTCCTCTAAAAATACAAGGCAAAGAAAAGATTCATGTGTCCCCCACAATACCTGCCCCAATGTATGCACTATGCGATACAATAAGAAAATCTGAAAGTTTGGCTTTTTACATCCCATTTTTCGCAATTTAACCATCCTCGCCAAGCAGACGCGCGACTCCGAGTCCATCCTAATTCTGAAACATAGCGACCTCGATATTCTGCTACCGGCGTCTGAAAATTATGCCATGGATACAGATCGTACGGCATGAAATCCCGACAGCCTGCAGTGCCCACTGACGAGAAAAAACCCTGATAGCAGAACAAAAACATCGCGACTCAAAATCGGTCATACTAATATCAATAGAATCAAAACGCACTTCTTAAAACTCCGATACCAGGTCGATGAACATGATTATGATATCATTGCAATTACAGAAATCTTCCTAACACCTCTTGGAGACACCGAAATAATATCTCTACCAGGGTATATTTTTACCGACATCACGAATAGAGAAAGAGGAAGGTGGTATCGGTATGTATATTCGCGCTGACTTCAAAATTAAAATACTGGAAGCATCTGTACGGGAATTTACTAACACACCTGAATATGTAATACTGGAAATAAATATTGGAAATCGCACGCTACTTTTCGCAGTTGTATATCGCCGACCTACTGCCACCTACCTTCATACATTCATCGACGCACTATCCCCTCTCCTAGCTCGATATACTCACACGAAACCGGAGATTTCAATATAAATATGGTCACGCAAAATCCTGCTTCAAAATCGTTCGTAAACCTTCACGCACCATATTATATGCTTAATCTTCTCAATGGAAAACCGATTCATCACACCTTTTAGCGTGAAGATGGCACATTTTATAATACGTCCTTGGATTTGTTTCTCGTTCGCAACTTGTCTTCGGTTATTGCTTATCGCCAATCAGACTGCCCCCTCGTAGCCGGTTATGATTTTATTGGAATTGAATACCGCATTGCCCCCGCACCTGCACCGCCGAAAATCTATGCGATAAAATGTTTGGCGAGATTTGATAAAGGTCAATTGCATGAGATAATTAGATGCAATATCTCCAGTGAACAAGAGGAGAAAATGAGCGCAGCTGGCTGCCACCTAATTAGAAATATATCTGTAAATAATTCTCTCATAAATATACCCCTTAGTTGCAACCATAAAATACCTCACCAAAACCTCTCATAAAAAGTCATGGGTAACAGCTGATCTAAGGTATCGTATTCTCCAGCGCAATAAGCAATATAGACCTGCAACGCGCACACGAGCCCCAGCAGACTATGACAAATTTCAAGAGATGAAGAAGAGCATTAAAAAAATACTTGACACATTGAGGAATGAATACATTGGAAAAAAACTCGACTCAGCTAATGATATCAAATCAAAATGGCGCGAGCTCCGGAAACTCGGACTCTGCTCTCGGCGACGACAATCACCCCAGTAAATATGCAATGCAAATAATCTGATTGCTTATTTTTTGTCGATATCATCGCAAGTCTGCCCGCTTACTGATTTGCAATTCGAAAATATCTGCTCTGAAAAATTTCCACATTCCTCTATTCCATCATTTGATTTTCATTCCGTATCAGAATGCGACATTTAACTTGCGCACTAGCGAACACATGGAATTTGTGAAGATGCTATCTCTGCAGGAATATTGAACGCTGCTTTTCCAGTCATTCTCCCGGAGCTCACACAAATTGTAAATGAGTCTCTCGCCACAGGATATTTCCCATCGCAGTGGGAGCGCGCCTCCATCACATCCCTTTTCGAAAAAACGCAGCTTAACAGCATATTTGATACTAGGCCCATTGCCCAGCTCTCTGAATTTTTTAAGGTTCTGAAAAGAGTAGCTTACGAGCAAATAATGAAACATGTTACGGAAAATGAACTGTTTGATCCCCACAAATCTGGTTTCAGAGTCAACCATAATACACAAACTGCGATGCTAGGTGTAATCGAAAGCTCTAGAATTGTCATCGATAAACGCATGCTCACTCTTCCTATTTCCTTCGATTTTTCGAAGGCTCTTCACACTAGACTACACCTTGAACTTTCAAAAAAGCTTTGAGAATACTATCGCTGCGACGACAGAGTGATGAGGTAGATCGCGAGTTACCTTCGTGGTCGCAAACAACCGATTCGCTCAGATAGAGAGAGGAATACTCAACATGGCTGCCCATTAAGGCTGGAGTTCCTCAAGGCAGCTGCCTGGGGCCACTGCTCTTCATCCTTTACATCAATGATCTCTCCAGATGCTTATAATACGCTGAACACGCCATATATGCAGACGATTCACAAATATTTATCCACACCTTAATTCAAAACCTTATTGATTTAATCAATTTATATATATATATATATATATATATATATATATATATATATATATATATATATATACGTATCCATCATTATGATCTTTGAAAGCTGTTATTTGAATAAGATCTAGTTCCCAGACATGATCAATTGTATTGACATCGTGTCTCGTCAGCCAGTTTCTAATTTCGTGTGCTGAAGGTTTTTTTCTTATTAACTAAAATTAAATTTCGAGCCTCGAAGAATCCAGCTTCATGCTCAGGATCGGAATACGGATTTTGAATAATCTTTGATCATTTCTATCCTTCAGGCCTATCCAAAATGACAGTATTTTATTCTCAGCTGTGGACGATTTTTTAGGCGTTTTACCTCTTCATCTTTTCGGCGTCGAGTAATTCTCAAGCATAGTATCGTATATTATCGCTTAGGTATGATTGTCCGTGAATTCAGTAAGATCCAGTTTGGAATCTTTGAAAGACAAAAACTTCTACGTCTCGTCATCAGACTCGTATTTTTTTTCGATTGTTGTGTGGAGTTGTAATATTTAGCTGATCGTGGTTACCGATAAACTCTCTCGGCGTGTCTAGACTGAAGAAAATTCTTTTCTGCCTACAGCTTTAAGGTTATTTTCGTTTTTGCTCGTATTATTTATAAGGTCAATTATATTGGAGCCATCGATTTTTTTCGTTGTCGATAAAGACTGTTCTTTTTTCATTCCAGTGGATACGATTGGGATTGGCTTTCAAATGCTTCATCAACGGATGCCTTTTTTTCTGATACAGTTTCGGTAAACTATCGATACTCGAATTATCACTCAAACTTTTCGAAGTTATCACATCGGTTTTTGGATTCGTCGGTACCCTTTTCTAAATGTGTGTAAATTATCGATCTTTGAGGTCCAATCCAGAGTGAAGCGGACAAAGGAAAATTCACAAAATCCACCACATATTTCTTTTGTGCGACGTTTCGCCAGTTAGGTTTACTGGCCTCATCAGGCTAAAAATTTATTACACAAAAAAAACACGTGATAAATAATACAATTTAAGTACAAAACAATCGACGAAGTAACAATAAAATATTCTTTCTCACCAGTTTTGAATGTAAATATAATATTACGTTCAGCAGTGGAAGCAGCCGCTTCCACTGCCATTGTCAATCTATTGTGTATAAAGCTAGCGTCAGAGGTCTTATATACCATCAGATACATTGGTGTGTTTGTTTTGGAGAATCTTGCTAAGCTTCCTATACGTGTGGCTGAGTTGTTGTGTGTCTTCCTTTTTATTAAGTGTGTGTTGGTACATATTGGTGTGGAGCAATTCCGAAATAAGTCGTTCCTTATAATTCGCTTCGCGGTCTAAAATTTTAACGTTTTTCCAATCAAATGTATGTGTACTATTTTCTATTAAATGCAAAGGGACCGGAAGTGGTTTATCAGTAATTTTTTGATGTTCTGTAATTCTATCTTTTAATTTTCTCTTCGTCTCGCCAATATAACATGCCGAACAGTCGTTGCAATTGAATATATAAACTACCTCAGTTTGATCTAAAATATCTGTTTTATCTTTGCCTATTTTTATTATGTTTGTAAGATTATGATTGACTGAAGGAACTGTTCTAATGTTCAATTTTTTAAGGGAGCCGGATACTTTATTATAGAATGTATCTTGAAAAGGTATTGCCAAAGTACAAAGGGGACTTTTTTTATCTGAACTATTTTTCTTTTTAGAGAATCTAATTGAACGAAGTCGGTCATTTACACATGATTCTATGAATTTCTGTGGGTAATCGTTCTCCAATAATATTCTTTTAGCTTTATTAATATTGTCGTTATGGAATCTTTTATCTGAAAGTAAAACTGATCTATCTATTAAATTGGAAATGATGTTACGTTTCTGTTGAAATGTATGATTTTGATTGAAATTTAACAATCTACCAGAGCATGTTGGTTTTTGATAACAGTTAGTGATTAATTTATCGTTGGTTCTAGTAATTGTTGTATCTAAGAAATTTATAGAATTATTTTCTTCCAATTCATGAGTGAATTTTAAATTTTCATTGTATTCATTGAAAACTTTAATAACAATTTCAACGTGTTCTTTTTTTACACATAAAAAGGTGTCATCAACATATCTCTTGTAAATGAGCGGTTCACAGTTATATTCTAATTTTAATTTGTTTAAATATTCTATTTCTAAATCGTCCATGACAAGGTCTGCAAACAATGGGAAAATAGGAGAGCCCATGGGTGTGCCAAAAATTTGTTTATAATATTTATTGTCAAAGGCAAAAAATTTATTATCAAAAAGAAATTGGGTGATTTTAATAATTTCATCAAACGGTATTTTACTTCTACTGTGTATGTGTGAGAATCTTTTATCTAAGCTGTTCAAAACCAAATCACCCGATATGTTTGTAAACAACGATCTGACGTCAAGTGAAAGTAATACGTAATCGGCTGGGACATGTATATTTGAAATTTGCTCTTTAAATTCAAAACTATTATTCACGCGAGAGATTGGTGGTTTTATACAATTTTTCAAATCGTCATATAAGGTTTTTGCTAAAAAATGTGTAGGTGAGTTTACTAAAGAGATGATGGGTCTCAGTGGGACATCGGGTTTATATATCTTAGGCAAACCATATGCTTTAGCTAGAACAGTATTAGTTTGTGTCAATTGAATGTTGTGGAAGCGCTTATTTAGGAAGTCTTGGTCATTTAAACTGGATAATATTTTATGAACTTTAGTTTGTAATGATTTAAGTGGGTTTCTTCCAACTATTTTATAAGTATGTTTATCTTCTAGAAGTGAGTTCATTTTTTCTCTATATTCACTAGTATTCATACACACAGTCAAGGTACCTTTGTCTGCACGAGTGAAAAAAATATTGCTATTATTTTTTAAAAAATTCTTAGTTTCTGAAAGTTTTTTTGCAAATTCTCTGTCTTGGGATGAAATGTGGCTAACTTTATTAAAATTGTTGATTAAGGCATTAGTGACAGTTTCTCTTACGTCATTTTTAATAGTGTGGCATACGTCAATTTTGTCTAAAGAGTGTTAGATATTTTTAACTGTTAATACTATGTTATCTTTTGTGAAATTTTCTTTTACATTATAATTCGGACCCAATGAAGCTACTTCAAGGACATTCTCCGGTATGTTAACATCTGAGAGGTTTTTTACCCATCTGCCACTATTTATTTTATGAGAATTGTTGTATTTTTTTCTTAAAATTTCAAATTTACTATTGAGTTTTTTTGTTTGATTATCAAAAATTTTTTGGCTCTTTCATTCTGTTTTTGTCAAAAAATTATCTCTAGTGATATTATCAATTTTTATATTATCAAGTTTTTTTCTAAGTGAATTTAAACTTTTGTATGAATACGATTTATGTATATGAATGTCCTTGATCTCTAGTTTTAATAAATATCGCGACTGTTCGGTGTTAGAGCGATAGAAGAGGTTTTGGCAAAACTTACTGCGGAAAGACAAAGTATTCAGTCGTTTTTGGTTATTAATTAAGTGTCGTGGTGAGAAATCATTGATTCTGCATCGGAGTAGAAAGTCACAGCGGGCGTTGGCAACTGCTAGCTGATGTCGAAGGTTGTTCCAGAGTTTGAGGATCTTCGTTGTTTCGTACCCAAAGTCGGATGTTATTGACTTGAAGAAACTTCTTCCTGTAGAAGTCTGGTCGTTTTTCGATCGTAGACCGGGATTAATATTATATTGTGCACCCTCCATAATTCCAAATGTGTGTAAATTGTCGATCTTTGAGGGCCAATCCAGAGTGAAGCGGACAAAGGAAAATTCACAAAATCCAACACATATTTTTTTTTAAATATGGTACCCTTTTCTCATCTATGAAAAATGAATATCTCTGTAGAATTCGTAAATACTCTTTCAATCTAGTAGGCTCGTGTTTATGATTATTCAATTCGAGAATCATTTTCAAGTCATTATCCAGACGACTCAAATTATCACCAATTGTTTGGGTCAATTAGAGGACAGTTAACGTATCAGAGGGGTTTGGAAACGCATTAGTCGGAACAGGTATTTCTCTCGTTAGTTCTTCATTCTTTTTTCTCAAAATTCTGTCAAGCTGTTCTTTTGATATAAGTATCATTCTTTCAGCTCTCTCCATATTTCCATCTCATGAGTAATGTAGATATCAATTCTGATAATACCGGTCCTAGCAAAAATGGTGAAAAGCTACCACCTCTTTGTACGATAGCACGTTTTTCAGCTTTCCAAGAATTTTTTAGACCGCTGTTTTTAATTAAATTTCTCAAGTTTGTTTATGTTTCTTCAATTTCTAAAGGTTGTTATTTTTCAGAGATACAATACCTCTGAGTACATTCAAGGCGCATTCACAAATGTAATTCACTAATTCTTTATCGTCAGTTTTCAATAATTCGAGACGTTGCTCTTCATTATAATTACGCAGAGTTTCAAGAGGCTAATATATCTCTTCTCGAAAGGGAGACGATTATGTTGAGATATCTGAGGTGTGTTTCCTGTCATCGTAGAGAATGAACTAACTAAAGAAATGTTCGAAGTGTTATTATATTCAAACGGCCACAATGTGTTCAGAGTGCGTATATTTAGGTATGTAGACAGATTCTCTTCATCCCGGAAGATGTAACTCTTTGATCTTAATTTTTCTGATGTAGAAATTCAGAATCTTTGGCATATATTAGACTCATCAAATCTTGAATCTGTGCTTTGTCTCTAGGATTTTTGGAAAGTATAATATAGGATGAGTTAAAACTAACATCTCGCGAACGAGTGCCTTTATGGAAATTTTTTTTCGTAATGAACATGACGCTTATATTTTTATGGTGACTACACTTGGCGAAAAGATCGCAAATCACACTATTGGATGATTCTTTCATCAAGTCATCGATGATGATGAGTTTTTTTGAGTGTGGATCGTGGGAGTAGTCTTCAGGCTTTGGTCTCGGAACTCTATCTGCTCCTCTTCGTCGACAAACTCTGGGCTTTTGTAGCCATCCTGCCACTGACAAGGGGACACCACAGACTCTTGGTCCTGTATTTTTACCAAAACTATTCTAATGTGCTCTATATCACATACGTATAGACCCATTCCAGGGATTTTGACTAATTGCGCCTCCTGTTTGAGTTATGGATACATCAAGTTTCAGAAAATACTGATATCTCTAGGTTATATTTATACACACATTTATTCCACATTTATAACATTGCTCGCCGACTTATCGAGTGAGCTTGTCTAAGCTTCTATACGCACTGTTCATACTAGGATCATGAATTCAACATGCTCCCTTACTATCGATACAATTTTTAATCTTTATCATCATCTAATTTGTCACTAGTTCAGATGTTATCTGAAATTGAATAGTATACGATGAATAGATTATTCAGCTACAGCTGTCTAAAACTCATCATCAACATGTCCCACTCATTGTACAGTACTCTCAATTGATATGTTTCATTAGGGCACACTCCTCAACATTACAAATAATGGTATTTGATCACATGCATCACTGAATGAACTTCCAAGCCCTCAAATCAGTTGACGAACAATCATTACTGTTTTTAGATTATCCAACATTAAAATGAATCTATTCCCTTATATTACTTAGGACATAACGAATTATGTATATATAGTGGAAAAATATGTATTGATTCTAATCTGAAATCTCCACCATTTGTTTTCGAAATTTTGAAATCTGTTTTACAAATACTGTTTTTCCACAGCTTATTGGTTCACAGATCATGGAGGTAAAAGGGTGTCTCTAACGTGTATCCATCCGTACGTGTATCCATTCACTCCGTGTATAAATTTTTGGATGACCTACGGGAAAGATGCCGGTTTTGGAAATGTACGGATATGATGAGCAGACATCGAGATACTTTATTTGTTCGTTAGCCCCAGCCTCGTAATATGTCGCGACATTTCCAGTACGTCTGCCATAAAATGCATCACGAGAATTTGAATTTAGATTCTTATTCGCTAAAGGTTGTGTGTTCATGAAATTTCGATTCCCTGATTCTTGTTGAAAACTGCGGTGAATCTACAAGACCACATTTCGATTAAGTAGTAACTGTACGTTTTTATGTTATCTGAACGTGTGGTGGTCGAGCAGATTCCCGCCAAATCCAAAACAGCAGAATACCGATGCAAACAAATTCTTGTTACGCGTCCGCTGTTCTGACTCATCTTCAATACCACTCATCATGCAGCAGGCTAATCCGCCCCGATACGAACTAATCAGCATGCAGCAGGCTAATCCACCCTGCAACGGACCAATCAGGGACTCTACTGCCCCTGCCTGACCTTCGGGCCCAGGTAGATGGGCGACCCGAGCTACCTGAAACCGAAGCGAAGCCGAAGCAGTCCTCAACACACCGCTAGCTGAGTCAGTCGACTCAGCTTCATACACACGCCAAATATCTTTCACGCTGTGTCCCTATATTCTGTATTATACACTGTAAATTTAGTCTAAGTGTCTTTCTCAATGAATATAGTTTTTACCTCAAGTGTCCTCTTCTCACTGTGGCGAGAGAATCTCTGCTCACACACACACTCTCCCATAAATTGGTGACCTCGACGTGATTTGAAGGACGAACAGCGGACACTCCATCGCACTTATCGTTGAACATAGAGGCAGCGCGCGAGAGAGGACACCGATTTCGAGCAAGGTTCGTCGTTCTCCCAGCCTGCGCCAATCACATCATCCTAGCCCTGGAAAACAAACCTGAAGGCCACGGTCAGCCAGCCGGCGGTGCGGAGTCCACGCAACTACAATTGCCTCAGGCTAACGTCGAGGCTGTTCAAAGCTGCCCACTTCCCACTTTCAGCCGGGGAGCTCCCGACCTGTGGTTTCTCAGGGTCGAGTCAGCCTTCATAGCGCACAACATTCGTGTGGACAGCACGAAGTTCCAGCTCGTTGTATCAAAACTCGACACGGACTTACTCCAGGAAGTCGTCAATCTCATCCGGACTCCACTGAAGCATCAAATACGCCACCCTGAAGGACCATCTCCTCAGGATATTTACTGAGCCCGCCGATCGTCAATTGAGTGATCTTCTCCCGAATCTGCAGCTTGGTGACAAGAGGCCCTCGCAGCTGCTCACGATTATGCGGACAAAGGCCAACAATCGGATCTCCGACGACGTGCTACACATCACGTGCTGCACACCAACTCCAGCCACGCCCATTAGACGCATCCCAAGGTCAACAAAAACCTAGAGGGCGAGGCCGTTCAAAGTCGCCTGCTGGTCTACATAAAAATCGCGTCTGCCCTTACCATCAGCGGTACGGCGCCTCCACTGTGCACTGCATGAAGCCGTGCACCTTCAGCGCGGCCGACAACCAAAAAAACTAGGCGTTCTGCCATCTGTCCAGGTGGTAGACGACAGCCTCTATATTGGGGAAAACCGCCTGCACGTTCTCGATCGCGAGACACACCTTAGGTACCTGGTTGACGGTGGCTTAGTTGTCTCGCTGCTCCCAAAAAGCTTCTTCAAGGAAAAGCTCGTCCCCCAGAGCCTCAAGCTATACGCGGCAAGCTCAACAGAGATCGCGACCTACGGCCGACGCCGAGCTAAGCTTCATCTGGCACCGCGTAGCGACTTCGCCTGGGAATTCATCATCGCAGACGTCCAGACTGCCATTCTCGGAGCAGACTTCCTCAAAGGCACCAGAGTTTTACCTAACCTCAAGAATTGGCGACTCCTGGATCCGCTGACTTCATTGTGGAGCGAGGGCAAAGTTCACGAAGCGCAAACCCATAGCGTCTCCATCATACAGCACGCTCCTGCCACGAGCGTCCTTACCTCTGACAACTCTGCCAAGGTAATGTACAAGCGTCGAATCTCCGAGTTCATTGACCTTTTCTCAACAACCGACCTCAAGGAGAGGAAACCAGCCGAGGACCCACTGGTCTATCACCACATAGTGACGACCGAGCCACCTGTCCACGAGCGCTATCGCAGGCTCACTGGCGAAAAGCTTGCCGCCGCGAAGGGAGCCTTCGACCAGCTGCTCAAGCTCGGTGTCCTCCGGCCATCGACAAGCGACTGGGCCACCCACATGGTCAAGAAGCAGCGAGGCTCCGGTTACCGCGTCACTGGCGACTACAGACGTCTGAATGCCATGACCACACCGGACCGCTACCCGCTTACCAACATCGAGGACCTTCTGCAGGACTGTCAAGGAAACCTGTTTTTTTCCGTAGTCGACCTTGAAGAAGCTTACCTCCTCCAGATACTCATGCACCTGGATGACATCAAAAAGACGGCTGTCACAACCCCATTCGGACTTTTCGAGTTCCTGGGCATGCCGCCAGGCCTGCGGACGTGTCTCAAACGTTCCAGCGGTACATCGACAATCTGCTCCGCGATTTGCCATTCGTCAGGAAGTACCAAGACGACTTCCTGGTCATGAGTCGCTCACACGAAGAGCACCTGTAGCACCTCTTCGAAAGACTTTGTCGAGCCGGTCTCTCCATCAACCTGGAGAAGTGCGAGTTTGGCAAACCCAAGGTCACATACTTCCGATACGTTATTACGAAGGACGGTTACGAGCCTCCCGCTCACAAGTTTGAGGCCATCACATCGTTCCCGAAGCCCGACACCGTCAAGCAGCTTCGCCGCTTCTTGGATATGCTGAACCACTTACCTGGGACGGCTGGAACACAGGCGCCTCTCGACGAGCTTCTTAAGGTCAAAACGAAGAAATCCGACAGGCCTATCCAATGGAACGCTGAGGCCGAGAAAGCTTTCCAGGCATGCAAGAACAGCATCGCCGACGCCGTTGCTCCAGCCTTCCTATCGCACACAGCGCCCCAGCATCTCACCACTGACGCTTAGCGACACTGAAACACGCTACAGCACCGACGATCGTGAGCTGCTCGCCATATTTGCTTCCATCAAATATTTTCAGCGCATTCTCGAGGGTCGCGAGTTCAAGATTCACACCGACCAACGCCCACTCACATTTGCAGCACTACAGAGATCGGATAAAGCATTTCCACGACAGCGGAACCAACTTGACTTCATACTTCAGTTTAATGTTGAATTCGAGTATGTCAAGGGCGACGACAAAGTCGTGGCCGACGCTCTCTCGTGCATCTGCGCTATCACTATGCCGATGAGCCTCGATGCAGCCACTCTCGCCGAAGCCCAGGTCCAGGACACCGAACTTCCAGCCCTACTCGAGAATTCTAAACTCGACCTCCAGGAGCTTGACATCAAAGGCAGCAGAGTCGCGTGCAACATCCTTGAGGGCGTCGTTCGCCCCTACATCCTGAAAGCTCTCCGACGCTGGGCTTTCGACATCGTCTACGGCCTAGCTCATCCCAGCAACCGAGCCACTGTGCGTCAACTTGCACAAAAATTCGTCTGGCCAGGCATTAAGAAGGACGGTAGGTGATGGGCCCGCGAATGCGAACCCTGCCAACACTCGAAGGTTCATCGCCACAACCGAGTGGCCCTCGCGCACTTCAACGTCCCGGACAACAGATTCGACCACGTTCATCTAGACCTCATCCAACTACCTGACATTGGGGGCATGAAATATTGCCTAACCATGGTGGACAGATTTTTCCGGTGGCCAGCCGCGGTTCCTCTGAGGAACAAGAAAGCTGAAACTGTCGCTGAGGCCTTCTACAACAACTGGATCGCCAACTATGGAGCACCACTCACCATCACCACTGATGTGCGCACTCCCAATCAAATAGCCTGAGCGACTTCCAACAGTGCTGCTCGGCCTTCGAATCTGTTTCAAGAAGGATCTGCAAGCTTTTCCCGGAGAAATGCTTTACGGCATGGCGTTACGCATTCCCAGACAATTTTTCGTTTCAGAGAGTATTCCAGCCAACCCGCACACGTTCCTGAGCAAGTACAAGCAGCTCATTAGAACGCTCAAGCCTACACCTGCTTCCAGCCATTCCAAGGAACGCATCTTCATACTGAAGGACCTCGCAACATGCTCGCATGTTTTTAGGTTGGTTGAGAGCATCAAGCGGCTTCTTGAACAACCGTTCACCGGCCAGCACCGAGTCATCAAGCGTGTCAGTGACAGACACTACGTCATCGACATCAACGGTGTCGAAAAAGCCATCCCCACCATCGCTTTGGAACCGGCCTATATAGCACCGCGTGACGAGGAAGTGCCCAAGGATTCAGAGTCAAGCGCTTACACTCGCCAAAGGCAACCGCAAGCAGTATCAAATCATCAGCTGATTCCTGGACCGACCGCCGAGCCCAAACCCAGCACCTAGCCCGTAAAGGAACGAGTATCTTCCTTTCGCAAGACGCGAAAGTCACTGGTGGGGGAGTAGCTGTGGCGGTCGAGCAGAATCCCGCCAAATCCGAAACAGCAGATTACCGACGCAAGCAAATTCTTGTTACGCGTCCGCTGTTCTGACTCATCTTCAATACCACCCATCATGCAGGCTAATCCGCCCCGATACGGACCAATCAGCATGCAGCATGCTAATCCACCCCGCAACGGACCAATCAGCATGCAGCAAGCCAATCCACACGGTAACGGACCAATCAGGGACTCTACTGCCCCTGCCTGACCTTCGGGCCCAGGTAGACGGGCGACCCGAGCTACCTTGAAACCGAAGCCAAGCCGAAGCAGTCCTCAACACACCGCCAGCTGAGTCAGTCGGCTCAGCTCCATACACACGCCAAATAGCTTTCACGCTGCGTCCCTGTATTATACACTGTAAAGTGTCTTTCTCAATAAATATAGTTTTTACCTCAAATATCCTCTTCTCATTGTGGCGAGAGAACCCCTGCTCACACACACATTCTCCCATAAACGTATTTGAGTATTTTCATAACGAGTTTCAACGTTATGAAGAGTACTTCTACGATCGCGTAGATAGCTTGAGCGGCAGCCACGATAATAACATTCATGATATTGATACACAGTACCTTTATCACCTCGACACTGCGGTTCTAAATATCCGACGACTACATACCCTTCCGTTAGGATATGCTCACGTCCATTACCGGCATGTTTAATATTACGGTTATCCTCAATTTTTGTTCGCTCCTAAAGAAGCCACTCTATACATTCTTGCAAATGCTGTCCGTTTCTCAAATATCTGTTAGTGGGGATGAGGCCGATACTATTTTCCTACGAAAAATTACGCCTGGAAACCCGCAAACAAGCGCTCGAGATTATGCACGTTTTGGCCAGTGGATCTACATTACCGACCCTTAAAAATATCTCACTGAATAGCATTCAATTATCATTTCTGATCTCGTTATATCAGTTTAAAAACTCCGATCGTTCTTCCACGCTCATGCTATCCGGACAATAGTAGCTAATCTCTAGAAGATTCTCAAAACGACTTTTTATTTAATTTTCACTCTTATTAAACATATCAGAGGAGTAGTTTCTCTTTAAATATTTAACGGTTTTTTAAATTTCGATATCTCATCGGTAGATAACGAAGGCTATTAATAAATATTGTACGATTAACCTGTATCCTAACAATGCTTCGACCGTTCATAATAACCTGAGGCTCTTAATCACCTTCATGGTCAGCAAAATATTTTGAAAGAATTGAGCGTCGAAAATTTCCGTACACACTTTTCTCTTTCAAATATTTTCTGAGGCATACCACACGCTAAACAGAAATTTATATTTTCCAAATTTGTATAACATTCTTAACAAATTTGCGCTACGCATAATATGGGCGTATGAAAAAATGTTGTATTGTTCTCGTCAAGTGGCGTGTCCTGACGAGTTTCAAGATCATAAAAAATGGAGCAACTCTCTGGCTGACCTCCGGTTTTTTAAGCGGTTGTACCTTCTGCATAAAACAGTTATCGTTCTGGTTATACGTTCTTTTACAACTTGTGGAGAATCTCTGATCGCAGATGTGTTCATATTTTAATAAAATCTTCACCTCTACCGATTTCTTACAACCGTGACATATCTGGGAACTAGCGCGGACATTATTTTTAGAATTTCGCTTGGGCTTGGTTTTAACGCGAGTGATCCCGGCTTCTTATGATGTTCGTAACACTCGATACGAAAAAACTCTCGCGAACAGTCTTTTAAAACAGTCAATAATCCACTCGAATATATATTGAAGTTATCACTGCTTTATTTATACTCACACACACACATCACTCACTCATTCTATACAATTGATTAATTTACTGAAAGTTCTACGTATCTTATATTTGTTTGGATTTGCATCATTCAATTAGGTGATCTTTTCCCTCTCGCATTATCACATATACATATCATATGTCCGAACAAACCATGATATGTTCTCTGTCATTACGCTCATTTCGCTTTAAACATTGACGAGCAATGATCTCTCGCTCGAGTCTTTCGAGTGGATTTTCATTAAAAAATCTACAAAACTTTCTATAACCTCCAATATTCAATTCAGTTTTGATAAGTTATCCTTTTAGATTATTGTGAATAGATATCAATCGACATCATGATGCATATCAATTATAGCCCTCGATCTTCTCTTTCGATCCATCACACCACGTATTCTTCAAATCGTAATTTTCTGAGTTGTTCATCAGATAGAAAATTGTAAAAAATGGTTTTCGGCAATGCGGCAAGTTTTCTATGACGTATATTACGCCCCCACGTCAATTTCCCTGGATTTTTCACCTCAGATTATGAAAACACTCATTTCACTCTATAAATATGCAAGATCAGATTTTGAATAGATAACCCATATATATTATTTTTTTAACGTTATCCTGGAATCAAACGTTGAATAATTGTTTTTATGGTCAATACGCCCCCACAGTATCAATTTTTCGAACACATAGCCAGTTCATATTGTAGCTCTTGACCTCCTCTTCCGACCCATTATACCTAATTTTCTCCAAATCATCATTATCCAAGTTGTTTATCACTTCCAATTCTTTCGTATGACGAAAATTCGGCTACACATGATTTTCCACATAATAGATCACGCCCACGCGTCTATTTTTTTGGACTGCTCACCTTAGATTATGAAAATACTCGGGCTTCTCTATCGATCTGCCAGACCCGATTCCAAAATACTTTAACAAAACATTGTTTCCAAGAGCAAAATATGGGAATCATAATTTGTGTACGGATTAATTTTAATATAATGTAGAATTGATAACTTTACTACCTTCTCGCTTGAACTTTCCCACATTTGTAACTCATTTAATTCGTCGTCACATATATACATATAAGTTGAACAATATTAACACGAGGTTTCTGCTAATTTGCCCTTTCGTATTCACACTCATTCTACATTCCCATTCATCCATTCGATAATCTTTGTGTGTTATTTACTATAGTACTTACGTAAGTTTATACGGTTATACGTGCCTACTTTAGCATCATTTTTATTTGGATCAACCAAGAGATATGCATTCTTGCCAAAATATCGAGAGATTTTATACGGACCTCCATACAATCTAAAAAACTTACCAGTCGTCTTATCAATGGCATTTGATAAATGTTTAGTTCGCAGAAGCACCAAATCATTTATATCCAATTTTACTTTTAAAAATCTTTTCCCTTTCTTTCGCTGTTGGTAATTTTCCCCTATATTAGATTTCGCAAATTCAATCATCATTTTCTTGTCAAGTTTTCTATTCTCTGGAAATTTAAACATTTTCATAATCTCGTCCTGAATCGGTTTACCATAGTAAAGTTCTATAGGTGCGAATCTAGTCGAGTAATGTGTAGTGATATTCAACAAATTTTCGATTTTGGGTACAAATTCTGTCCATTTAGTATGTTGTTCGTTGCAAAACGTACGGAAAAATCTACCCAACTCGCGCATTACGCGTTCTGCAGGATTTGACTGCGGATGACGCATCGAACTGTATATCACTTTCATTCCTTCGTTTTCTATAGTTTCTTCCCATCTTCTGGCAGTAAACTGACTACCATTGACACTGAGGATACGTTTCGGTTTGCCACATTCAGAAATATAATTTTCAGATAGTTTTTTTGAAAGTAGTTGTGGTATTTAATGAATTTGGAAAACGCGTCCAGAATAATAAAAATATATTGTACTCCCCCTCGAGCGCGAGGCAAGGGACCATAGTGATCTACAGTAATCAAATCGCCCGGACACTCTGCTGTCACTAAACGGTATGGCCCTTCCATCGCGATCGTCAAATGCCCTCTGACACAAGTCACAACATAATACAAAATTCTTCACATCTCTGTGCATCCTAGGCCAAAAGTAAAAACGTTTTGAGAATGTAAAGGTTTTGAAAACACCCACATGACCTAATGTATGGTGGATATATTCAATTAATTTCTTTTTGAGCTCATTTGGTATCATTATTCGCCATTCATCATTTACTTTAGATTTGTGGAAAATCACCTCGTTTATAATTTTATATTGTGATAAATTTGAGTCATTTTTTATCTGTTGAATTAACTTTTTGGTCTCACTATCATCAGATTGTTCTTTCGCTAAATTTTCCAATACATTGCGCAGAGAGATATCATCACGATGCATGGCCCATAATTGTATCGCGGATATACTACCGTTATCAATCGACGACATTTTTGCTAAGTCTAAGATCATAAGACATCCATCGCGAGCCATTTTATAGAATCTTCCTTCTGGATTTCTACTGGAGAAATCTGCAACCACATTATCTATTCCTTTACAAAATTCCACACGATATGGATACTGCTGTAATAATAAATTCCATCTGATGAAGCGCGGACTATGATGAATCGTGCTATTCAAAAATGTTAAACTTTAATGATATACACAGTAAACAATCGCAAGTAATTCTTTCTCTGTAGTAGTGTAGTCCCTGTTTAAAATAATCGACCGGATTTCCCACTTTGTTTCCCATTGGTGTTTCCCGGTCAAATAGCGGGGTTTCACCGGTGAAATCCAGTGGGAAATCCGGTCGATTGAGCAGTAATCGAAGTTTCCCGGCCGATCAACCGTGTTTCCCAGTCAATAATCGGTGTTTCCCTGTCAGAGAAAAAATACCAAGGGCTCCTCCGGAAGAGTGTTTCCCGGTCGTTTCACGGTGTTTCCCGGTCAATCGACCGTGTTTTCCGGTCGATTGACCAGGTTTCACGGTTAGAGAAAAAATATCCAGGGCTCCTCCGGAAGAGTGTTTCCCGGTCGATTGACCGGGAATCACGGTCGATTGGCCAGGTTTAACGGTTGATCTACCGGAAAACACGGTCGGTTGACCGGGAAACACCGATGATCGACCGGGAAACACTCTTCCGGAGGAGCCCTTGGTATTTTTTCTCCGACCGTGTTTCCCGGTCGATTGACCAGGAAACACGGTCGACTGACCGGGAAACACCGTGAAACGACCGGGAAACACTCTTCCGGAGGAGCCCTTGGTATTTTTTCTCTGACAGGGAAACACCGATTATTGACTGGGAAACACGGTTGATCGGCCGGGAAACACCGATAATCGATCGGTAAACACTCTTCCGGAAGAGCCCTTGATATTTTTTTTCTGACTGGGAAACCCGGTCAACTTCGATTACCGCTCAATCGATCGGATTTCACCGGTGAAACCCCGCTATTTGACCGGGAAGCACCAATGGGAAACGAAGTGGGAAATCCGGTCGATTATTTTAAACAAGGTTAACTACTCACTCCAATTCTTTTCTTGCTCCAATACAATTTCTGGCTCTGTTCAGCTTACCTGGAACACAGAAATTATCACAAAGCAACATATTACAAATATATGTATACCGGCAAAGGTTAAGTTTACTTATCTGAATTTTCTTGCTCCTCGATTGAAAGTCCATCAGCTGCTTCACACGATAAAGATCCAAACTTGCTGGAGAACACTGTAAGGGAAAATGATCTGGAAACTTTTGTATCAATGTCTCTGAAAACTTGCATCTGAAATCTGAAAACTTGCATCAATCGAAAATCATATATTTTGTGAACGATACTTCGATGCAGTGTTTGTAGACATTGTATTACATGTATCAGATTATTGAGTGACAGATCAATTTTCAATATGACTTACTGTAAATATGTTCAATAAACCACATATCTTACATTCATAAACTATACTATGAGTCATGGAAAAACATGGACCCAGGCCAGGTGGTTTACCGACAGTGAGTTCGAGTTACCATCTGTAGAGCTCTAGCAGTACTGATATTACCGACACAACTCTCCCAGAAGCCACGTGGTCGCCCATCAACACGTGCGCGTGCGCGCAAAAAAAAATTTCCCACCAAAAGGTATTCTCCAATCAATGTACAGTATCATACACACACACACACACACACACACACACACACACACGCGCGCTCGCTCTAAGCGCTCACTACTCAGATACGCATCAGATACGTTATGTACAGTCATAAGCACCAAACAAAAAATACAATCGCAATACATTCATTAGAACCCGAGATATTCACATTTAAAATTTCTCGGTGGGTGAGCTGTCCCCTCACCCATCACCCAACTCCCCATTTTCATGCCCGCCAGGAAAATAGCGCCCTGAGTACCCTCTCTTCCCGAATCGCTGAGAGCAACAGGAAAAATAACGCCCCGGCTCGCAAAACAGCTCCAGACAGTGGACAGGTAGGGAAGACCCACCGCATACCTCTTCCCAACACTCAAAAAGGCTCATACGATGGTTGACGTTACAGCTTGCATGGAGGGGGAGTCTGGAAAAGACGCACTTGCCAGCGAGATAGATAACGGCCGCGAAGGCGGGTAATTGAAGAGTCTGAAAATTTAGCCCTGCTTCTATTAACGGTTGCTAAGGAGAAACGAAGTTTCAGTTTCTTTCATCATCAGTCAATGGACTCTAAACTACTTTCTCTTTTCTCGTAGCAATCGTTACTATGGATCACAGTTGTCAGATTGGGTGACTTTTTCACAAATTAGTGATCATGAGATCGGGGATCTCTTATATTTTGGCAATTGTTCCTCTGCGAAATTTTATTTGAAAAAAAATAAAAATTAATCGACAAAAAAAAATGGTCAAAAATAAAAAAAAATCCCCGATCTCATGATCAATAATTTGTCAAGAAGTGGCCCAATCTGGCGACCCTGCTAGGGATATCGACAGTAGTTGCTAGGGTTATCAACAGCGGTTGCTAGGAGAATCGTTCCATTGATTCTCGTCAATCCTTGTGTATTTCCAGATCCCCACATACATTTACGGAGGGTTAAAGAAAATTTCTCGAAAACACGTGAGCAATGGTTGCTAGGGAAATGAACAACGGATTTTGCTGAACAACGAACTCGGGCTCCATCTTTCCACGATTGACCTGTTTACAAAATTTCAGAAACCAGTTTATATTTGTCCTGGCAAGTTCAAGTACATTTCAACCTTCGTCTGAAAGCTGTACCTTTTATTGGAGAGGTATTATCTAATTTGGAATATACGCATTAATATACTATAATTTGATATTAAATTCTCAAACACGTCATAAAGCCTGTGAAGTTATCATAAGGGTTATTGTAGGAAGTGAACGCACTTGGCTTGACAATGATTACTATATGTTGTCACTGGCTCATGCCCATTAATAATAATTATTATTAATAATACTAAGAGGGACACGAGAGAGTGCAATCTCGCCAAGCGCTGATGCTGGGCGAGTTCTCAGAGTCGTGTGGTTCTAGGATTCGGGTGGTGAATAAGGGCCACAGAGAACGCTCGCTTAATAAAATAGAAGTTCATTTACAAGCAAAGGGGTACATGGTGTTAGGAAGGTACGCGGCGCGGTCGAGTGAGAGAGAGAGCAACGCGGAGAGACCAACCTGGTTGCAGCTGCTCGTATAAGGAAGCCGTCGGAGTTGGCGCTCTGGAAAATGCCGGCGGTCGGCGTCCGGGCCTCGCTGTAGCCGGGTCGGCGGTCGCCGGTCGAGGCGTCGGCGCTGACACCGGGGCACAGGGCACAAAGGGCACAAAAGGGCACGAAGGGTCGCGGCGGGTGATCGAGCCGCTGCTCGATTGATTACGCTTCGGCACACACTGAAGGTTCGCGCGCGGCACCTGTAACTGCCGCGCCGCGGTGTTGATGTCGCGATCTCTCTGTCTCTCTTGCGATGTTTATGTCTCTCTCACTCTTACCTTTTCGGCTCGTCGGCTGCTCAGCTATGCGGCTGTATGCTTCGCCGGCGAAATGTATTAGAAATAATACTGTTTGCTGGGATAAGGAGCCTCACGGTACAAAGTACCCGTGACACCCCTCTCCCAGGCGTGCTTTATCATAAAAGAAAACGCCGATATGTTGGACTCCCTTATAAAGGCCAATGTGATCCAATCCGATCAACTTCAAAAGAAAAAAAAAATTTTATTAGAAATAGGCAATATGTGTATTGGGAAAATGATTTTACGATTTCTTCTTTACTTTGTGACCTTTATTTCGCGGTACTCTCTCTCTCTCTTTGCGAGCAACTGGACGCGTGCGTATACAATAATCTGCACGGGTAGCGAATCGGTCGGCGCTCTTTGCGCAATCGGTACAAACATTTTCGCAATCACATTCGTTCTGTCGCATTCGTTTGCGTTCTAACTATCGTGTGCGCTCTGTCGCATCACGTGTGGTCTATCGCAAAATTATACAAAAATATCAAGTGAATGTAAATCTGCATTAAAAGAAAATCAAGCCGAACTATCAACTCAATGTAAATCTTTATCAAAAGAAAATTAACCAAGAAAAAGTAACAAAATCTCAAAATTAAGTTAACTAGAAGAAAAAAAAAACATCTCGACTTGGCAGCTTTTTATGGTGGTTACTCAACTAATGTTATCATCATAGCGTTTCAATACATATGAATTCAGAATGATTCTACTCACAATGATTCTGTGGCTAATTTCTCACTATTCAGTCTTTGGTCGACTTTAACCTAGTTCATATAAAACTAAGCTATATTCTTGGCTACTTTGCCTTAACGATTAATTATTCGTGGGTGCATCCACACGCACACGTGATCACTCTTACCTTCGTGTACTTCTATTATAAAGACTTTCGGCACTGCGACCTATACGAAAGAAAGTTATGTGTTCACGTAGCATGTTCATGCATGTCCTACGATTATAAAAAAAGAATTTTTAAAGAAGAAAATTACAATATCCAAGACATGCCTCGGTGTCGCGTGCGCTTGAACAACGGTGTGCGCTCAGTCTTCGGCTCTTCTTTCCCTTGGCGACGCTTCTCGATCAGCCGGATTTCCTTTCTGATCCGGGGAACTCCGTGACGATTTGCAAGCACATATAAGTACTTCACTTCTGTCTTAAAGAAGTGGCTCTTTCTCCATAAAATTACTGGTCCGGCTTTTAATCTTTTCTGTAAGATATGCCTGCATTACAGGGGTTTCTCGCCGATCTCCGTGCCAATGGTCACGTCGTCTACCTAAACGGATGCATAGGGCTCTACTTCGGCCCTATGAGACCGTAGATTAGCCCCTGGGGCGTGGCCGGGCCACCAGATACGCCATACGGTATTCTGGTGAGCTGAAAGAGTCTCGTCTCGCACCGGGCACTCTGAACGCCGTCGTTGCTTCTCTTTCACGGCCATCCATTTGTAAGAGTACGCCACATAAAAAAAAAAGATCTTGTGCTGGTTACCTCCGGGCATCAACAAGTCCTATCGACCGCATGGCTGCCGCATGGCATGGTTGCCGTTCATGGCTGTGAACTACAGCGGGATGTGGTTCGGGTCGCCTACAACGGTTGGCGCGCAGTTCCACTGATCGATTTGCGCGTCATAGAGCTGCCTATCATCCAAGCCAAACACTGGTCGTGATAGTCCAGGATGATTACTGCCATGTCGTGCACTACATGACCTCATTACCGAAGAGTGACACTTGGCAAGGATCCGGGCGAAAGTGCCCGAAGCAAGTCTCGCGTCTGGTCCATCTTGTGGGATATTTTCGCGTCTGTGTCCGTCGTGATTTGCGTGATTCGCATCGCTTGAGTCGTCAGGGCCTCGTATCCTCAGCAGAGGGACTCAAGAATGATCAACCTTACTCACTCAATTCTTTGTCCTTTTGGGCCTGGCGCATAGTGTTGTTTACACTCTGGGCATGATCTAGCGTAGTGTCCTGGCCAGGCGCAACTCCAGCATGCACTATTTTGCCGAGGCTTTGGTTCCTCTCTGGCGTTCCGCTGGTCGGGTCCGAGCAAGGGTTTAACGAGCATTAGGCGCTCGCCGTCATTTCTGTCCGGTTTTCTTTTGCCGGTGTTCTTCACGCCGGCGTCTTCCATCTTCATTGTCGCACTTCTTTCGCCTGCGACTAGGAATTCTCCAAGCATTCGTGACACAGTTTGTGCCACGATGCGTGCGATATCCTCTGCCGACAGCGTATGCGGCATCTCAACAGCCGCAATCTTTTGCTCCGGCTCAGTATATGTTTGCACTTCAGGCTTCACCGCAGGCTTGTAGGCGGTTTCGGGCAGCAAACACTGGTCTGGTGGCGGCGGTGGTCTGTAAGTCCGTTCCGCGTCCAACAGATACTCTGCGCGACGTGCCTCTAGCAGCAGAGAGTCAACATCTACGACTTTCTCCCGTGGCACCAGCCTCTGCAGTGCCGGCAACAGATTCCGGTACAGCAGGTCCAGCTGTTGCGCCAGTGGCCACTGCGGATTATCCAGGATCGTAAGCAGGCGGAATATATAGTCGCGCGCGGGTTCCTCGGAGCCTTACGTACGGCGTTCTGCCTCGCGTACGAGTCTGTGCTGGAAATGCTGGTCGATTCCGTAGCACAGCCTCGCCGAGTCGCAGAAGTCTGACCACGTACGCCACTTGTACCTTGTGCAGCGGGCCCACTGTAGTGCTACTCCCGATAACAACTCTGTTAGCCCGTTGAGCAATTCGCTGTCGCTGAGGTTCGCCGACCCGTTACATTCCTTGACGCGCTGGATAAACTCCTCGATGCTCATCTTATGCAATTCGCCTGAAAATCTGAGCTTCCACGCACGTATTGTCCGGCCGACGTCTACGACCGTGCCGTTTGCGAACGTCCGCCGAGAGCCTGAAGGCCAACCGTATGCGTGCACGTTGGGATCTCCCCCCTCCCAGGCCGGGCGTAACGTCGAGTCACTGACGTTATGTTGGCGTGTCACTAATGGGATTTTTGCCGGCGCACTTGCAGTGTTCGTCGGTACTGCTTGTGTGGTCACATTCGCTTGCGATTCTTCGGACGCGTTGAAGTCATTGATGGCAAATGTGTCCTGTATATTTACGCTCCGTCTCGGCGGTCCGTTTCCATTCGCGATTCCTTTATGGTTGTTTGGCCGCTGTACGTTGGAAATATCGAGCGTCTGTTGCGCGTCCGTTTGCGCTCCGGGCATTGTCGTACTGTGCGCCAACCTTTGTTGTCGCCTACGTTCCTCTTGCAGGCGTGTGCGTTCTATCTCTAATTCTTTTCGCGCTTTCTGTAACCGCGTGAGTTCGATTGCCAACGCGGGTGGCACTTCTTGCACTTGTCCGTCTATCATGCACAGTACCGTGTTCATCGCCGCATTCGCGCATTTGCCGCATTCCGTGTTCGCGTCGTCGTGATCGGTGGCGTCGTATACGAACTACCTTTGTGACACGTGGTTATCACAGTCGTTGTCGACGCCGTACTAATCGCTGGCAAACTATATATCGTCGGCGCGTCGGCTGTTGTGTGTGTCGACACCCTTGGTTGTAACGAAAATTCTGTTGCCGCTGCAGATAGTCTGCTCGAGTTCGCCAATCCGCAGGCGTCTTCCTCGATTGTGTTTTCTTCAACTGATTTATTCGCTCGGCTGACGACGCGTTTACGGTGTCCTCTGGCAATCGTGAGCTCTCGCGCTCTTCCAGTATTTTGGACACCGTTCTGCTCAACAGGTTCGTTGCGTGCGTCTTTTCGAGTTCCTCTGTAAACTCTATCAGAGCGTCGTCTCTGTGCGCACGCAGTGCCTCTTCTGAGTCGCAAATTTTGTTTGCTACGAAATCGCTCGTGGTATACTCTCCCATCAACCTTCGCATCAGTCGCTGCATTTGTTCACGTTCTTCTCCTGTGTTCTTTATCTCGAGCCTTTGAAGCGCTTCGTCGAGATTCTCGTGACTCAAATTTGTGATCCACATTGTTAGGTCAAAATATTCGTAGTTAAAATCCGTGTTATTTTCCATTTTTCTTCTAATATTTCACCTACGAGTAGTTTCGGTAGCGATCCAAATGCTCGGTTTTATGCTAGAGGTTCGGCTTAAGGTAGACAGTTATGGGCATATCCACAGAACTTTTAACTTTTCTTAAACTACCATTTTTAGCATATCAAATATAAAATTTTGGCAAGGTTAATATGATCAATTTTTAGCTAAATTTTCGACAAATACAGACAACAATCAATTTTAGCGATATGCGTAAGCATATCTTGGGAATTCTATAACAAAAACCAAAAAATCCATGAAATTCATCGATTTTCAAATGAAACTACCAATCATTTTTTTTTCTCCAGCGTGTAAAAACCTTCAACGGATATTAAAAAAATTTGAAAAAAATATTTTCTTATAGTATGAAACCTGTAGAAATCAAAATTCAAAGAATTACAAAGGTGCCGATTCTGGGAATTGAGATACGGCTATAGAAAGAAATGAAATTAGTTTTTTCGGAATTCAGGTTTAAGTCTGTTTTTCACTTGTAGACTTTTCAACGAGCTATATATTGGTTTCTGGTTAGAACCTACATCTTTGGCTTGCTATAGCGAACAAAATGGTCTTTGAATCATAGGGGTGCCACCTCTACAACGTTTTTTACGAACTGTCAAAGTTTCTCCTCTCTCGCGAACACGAACAAAAAAATATTGTTTTTTGCTCGGCACATATTCGTTTCAGAAAAAAAAAAATATCTGATGAGAGAAAACATATCTTTGAGATTTGAGAAAGATATTGTCATCTTGTTGAAAGTATATCTTCAATTGTACTATATTTTTTACGTACATGAATTACACACCCACACAAAAAAAAATTTTTTCATGAGCTAGAGGTTTGACCATGATTATTATGTGTGTTTGGGGTCACTGAATCTGAATCCAAGGTCCATTTAACCCCATCCCATCAATATTTTGCCATAACTCCACCAAAAACACAGTTTAAGCTATCAAACGAAATTACATTATTTACAAATTAAAAAAAAAATTGCAATCGATAGATTTTGCCTTTCAATTGCGTATATGCTGTAACGGGGAGTATGGGGAAATCAAAGGGGTGAATCGGGGACGCGTAGATCGCCGTCCTGGGCGTGGAATGCCCTCTTCAGCCGCTGCTCGGCAGGTCCCTCGGTGCAGGGCTGGGCCCCGTTAATGCCTCGTACGAGAGGCTTGATCAGGGAATTCCGCGCACGCCCGGGCTAGCTCGTTCACAGGCCGATCCGTTGATCGGCCCGTTCGCGGATGCGGCGTGGTGCAGTGCCGCGTTCACGTTCCGGGAGTCTCGGTGGATATCGGGAAGCTAGGGCGCGAAAGTAGAACGAAGGGAGTAAAAGGAACAATGCGTTTATTACGCCTTAGACTACACGTGCCGCGACCGCCGGAAGGACGGCCACGGACTTCTAACGATGCGTCGCGTGGACGCTGAGGGCCGCTCGTCGGCTGCGGGCGCCGACGAGTTTCGCTAGTTCGCACGCAACAAAGAGGATGCGCACTCGCAGGTGCGGACTTACAGATTGCCTC
Source organism: Aphelinus atriplicis (assembly GCA_020882685.1). Taxonomy (NCBI): domain Eukaryota; kingdom Metazoa; phylum Arthropoda; class Insecta; order Hymenoptera; family Aphelinidae; genus Aphelinus; species Aphelinus atriplicis. The sequence goes on from JAJGQD010000029.1 coordinate 259,656, forward strand.
GCGTAGGCCCGACTCTCGCTGACGTCGTCGATGCAGCACTCGTTGCCGCGAAAGGCCGGCTTGTCTGGCGGCGGTCGACGGGGGCTGCTGGCTCGTCCCGGTGGCGTCCCACCAGGTCGGCTTGGCGGTGCGGGGTGGCGCTCTCCTGTCGCTGGCTTGTCGCTGGAGGAAATCGAGCTTTCCTCCCAGGGCGCACGCACACGCGGATACGACGTAGGGTGTCGGGCTCGAAAAAGGGTCGCGGGCTAATCGCTCAGTCAACCGTGACTGCTCGGATTCGATTGTCGCGCTGCGCGCTATCGGCACGCGCCGCGACTTCGTGCTTCGCTCTTCCCCCCACCCTGCCTAAACGATCGCTTGACGAAGTATCGGCCCTGCGATCCCTCGGCGGCCGCCTCGCGTCTCGCGCAATCGTTGACGAGGCTGGAACTCGTCACAGCCCCCTCCTAGGCGTCGACTTTCGGCGCCGATATTTTCTGATTGCGCGGGCTAAAATCGTGAATGCAGGTGAGGTTCAATGAAAATAACGTGGGGATGGAATAAATGAAAAATGCGGGATGAATGGGGGCGGCGGCCCTAGGCCAGTTTTATTGGCAAACCCCCCAGGTGGGCCTCCGCCCTACAACTCCCAAGGACGGTGGTTCTTCCTTCTCGCTTTCTCTTCCATGGCCGGGGTGTGGTCGGCCAACTTGGGGCAGTGGCGTGGCTCTCGTACGCCTGGGAAGCCGCAGACCCAGCAGCGCCGGTGCGGGTTGACGAACCTCCCTTCGTCGTTGCGCACCGCCTCGGCGCGCTGCCGCGCTGCCTCGGCTTCCTGCCGACATCTTTCGGCCCTTCGACGAGCGGCCGCGGCCGCCTCTTCCCAGCGGCGCTCGACCCGCTCGCGCTCTTCCCTGCAGCCGGCCTCCTCGAGCTCCGCGGCGGCCAGGCGCCTCGCAGCTTCCTCCGCCTGCATCAGCTGCTCCAGCTCAAACTCTTCGGCCTCGCGCCGCCGCTCGGCTCGTCGATCGCGGAAGCGGTCGATCGACCTTAGTTCGTCGCGCCAGTCCTCCGCGTCCTCCAGCCACTCCTTGCTCAGCTGAGCGGCCTCCGCGCCGAACTCGGCCCGGAAGTCGCGGAGCGCGTCCAGGGCTGCGTAGGCCCGGTCCTCGGCCTGGTTAGACATCCGCCAGGCCGCGCTTAGCTCCTTGCTCAGCGCTGCCCATCGGCGGCGGGCGGGCGACGCCTGCTGGCCGTTCTCGGCGGGAGCCTCTTCTCGCCCGGACCCGCGGTCGGCTCCGGACTGGCCGGCTCCCCGTTGCTCGCCCCTGGCGTTCTCGCGGGGAAAGGAGGTGTTGCCGCGGGACGGCTGATCTCCGCGAGCGAGATCCGCCAAGGGGTTGAGGGTTAGCAACTCCTCAAGGGTGGGGTACCTCCTCTCACGCCGCGGGGCAAAAATGTGCGGCAACGCTCTCGCGGCATCCTTGAGGAATGCCTTGAGCGTTACCTCGGGGTGGCTGACCGCTAAGTTGGTCAGCGCGGCCAGCATCTCCTCCATACTCTGCTGCTCCCTACTGGGTTGGTCCATTGTCGATCTCGATCAGCTCCTAGGGTGAGAAGAAATGGGGTGATGATGGAAATGTAATGGAAATGACTGATGTATGGTACTAATTCGCGAGCGCTTTCTGCGCGCGCGTCCGTCGGGGCGACGCGCTCGTCGCGGCCGGGGGTTGCCTCGCACGGCACGCGCCCTTCGGCCGGCCTCGCTTGCGTTTCGGTGGGACGCTTGTCTCCGCGGTAGGTGCGTTGGGCTCGGATCGCCGGATTACGCGCGTGGCCCGTCGGGGGCCGCTCGGGCGACTCGCCCGGTCTTCGGCCTCGTTCGCTTGCGGCTCGCTTGCCACGTGAGCGCCGACGGACTCGGCGAGCGCACTCGCTTCGCTCGCTACGGGTGAGTCTTCGGGCACCCCTTCTGCCGCTGCGGTCGGCTCGGCGCTATCGCGGGAGTCGTCTTCTTGATCCTCCGCTTCTACCGGTGGCGTCGTAGCTTCCTCCTCGGGGACGTATCGTTTCAGGTGCGCCGCGGCGACCGGTGAATACAGCTTTCCGTCGCTGCCCTGCAGCTCGAACGTATTCGACCCCAAACTCCGGACGATTTTGAACGGTCCGGCGTACGACGGGGCCAATTTGCTGGCAATTCCTTCGGACGCTTTAGACAAGATGCGGTTTTCGCGCCACACCCAATCCCCTTCTTCAAACGGGTTTGCGCGCCTCTTCGCATCATAATATCGGGCCTGGCGGTCCTGCGCCTGCCGCGATCGCTCGGCTACGTCGAGCAGCAACGTCGGCAGTTTTGCCATCCTTTCTTGCCACCCTCGCCGCGCGTCGGCCTGTAACTCGTCCTCTACTCGTTGTTCATACTCTTGCCTCAACGTTCCTGGTGCCCTCGGCTGCCTCCCATACAGGATCATCGCTGGACTCTGGCCTGTCGACTCTTGAATCGCGGAATTATACGCGAAGGCCAGCTCCGGAAGCTTCTCGTCCCATTGCCGATGGTTGGCCTCGATGTACGAGCGGATCATCGTTTTCAATGTACGATTCATCCGCTCGACTGGGTTCGCTTGAGGGTGGTAAGGCGGGCTGAGCGTATGTCTGATGCCGCATTCCGCCAGGAACTTGTCGAGCATCTGATTTTTGAACTCGGTCCCGTTGTCGGAAATAAATTCGTCGGGTGCCCCTACCCGGGAGAGCACTCTCTCTCTAAAGTGTTTAATGATTGTCTTCGCATCGGCCCGCCTTATCGCGACCACTTCTATCCATCGCGAAAACAAATCTTCGAACACCAGCAGGTACTCGCAACCTGCCGCGCTTTTGGGTAGGGGGCCGGATATGTCGGCTGCCACCGACTGCCAGGGGAACCTGATTACACGTCGGCCCATTTGCCCAATCGGGGGCAATTGCTCGACCTTCACTCGCTGGCATGTCTGGCACTGCCGGACATAATCGGCTACTGCCGTGTACATTTTCGGCCAATAGTACGAGCTTCGCAAGCGTGCGTACGTCTTGGCGCGCCCGAGGTGTCCTGCTGCCGGCTTGTCGTGGCATTCCTCGAGCGCTTTTCGTCTATCCTCCTGGGGTAGGACCAATTTCCATGCTAGGTCATCGTTTCCGAGCGTGTTGCGGATTTCTTCGTCCGGACTGTACTTGAACAGCTGGCCGCCGAGCACCTTCCACGTCGGATGCTCGTTCGGGTCGGAGACCACCTTCTGCCACTGCTCCACGTACCATCTGTCCGTTGTGTCGGCCGTGTGAGAGAGCGCTGCGCAGTCGCTTTCCTCACTCTCGTACATCCGCGACAAGGCATCGGGCACGCAGTTCAAGGTGCCTTTTCGATGCTCGACGGTGTACGAGTGCCCTTGTAACTCGAGGGCCCACCGCGCTAACCTGCCGGTGGGGTTGCGGAGGTTACATAGCCAGCGAAGGCTGCTATGATCTGTAACCACCGTGAACTCGTAGCCCTCGACGTACGGGCGGAATTTTCTCACGGCCCACAGAACCGCGAGGCATTCGCGTTCTGTTACCGAATAATTCCTTTCGGCGGACGTCAGAACTCGGCTGGCGAATTCGAGCACTCGCTCTTCGCCTCCGACGTTCTGCATTAGGACAGCCCCCAGCCCAATATCGCTGGCGTCCGTTTGCACGATGAATCTCTCGCCGAAATTCGGCCGATGCAGCAGCGGCGCGGACGCTACAAGACTCTTAATTGCGTCAAACGCGCTCTGCTGCTCATCTCCCCACTCGAAGGGATTTTTCGGGCTAGTCAGTTTCGTGAGTGGCTCGGCCAATGTCGCATATTCCTGTAGGAACTTCCTATACCAGGACGACATGCCGAGGAACCTTCGCAGCTGCTTCAAGTTTCTCGGCGCCGGGTACTCTATAATTGGCGCGATCTTGTCCGGGTCGGGGCGTATGCCATCCCGGTTTACCAAGACGCCCAGGTATCTTACCTCGTCACGGGCGAACACGCTCTTCTGCCTGTTCACAGTTAGGCCTGCTTGCTTCAGGCGCTCGAACACTATTTCCAAAATGCGCAGGTGATCCTCGAATGTCTCGGTGGCAATTATAATGTCATCGAGGTAAGAGAAAGCGAAGGGCTCTAGATCCGGTGTGATCACCTTGTCGATCAGCCTCTGAAACGTCGCTCCTGCGTACGCTAGGCCAAAGGGCATCCTTTTGTACTGAAATAGGCCGAGCCCCGGCACTGAAAATGCCGTGAGCGGCTTTGAGCTCTCGCCCAGTCTAATTTGGTGATACGCGCTGCTGAGATCCAAGGTCGATATGTATCGCGCCTTGCGTAGCTTGCGCAATATGTCATCCATAAACGGAAGGGGGTACGCATCCGGCTCTGATACGGAGTTGACTTTCCGAAAATCGATACACATTCGATAGTCCCCCGAGCCCTTCTTTACCATCACGACGGGGCTCGACCAGCCGCTCGTCGAGGGCTCAATAATATCCTCCTCAAGCATCGTCTGCACCTGCCGATGCATTTCCTCTTCCAGTTTCTTAGATACGGGATAGTATCGTTGCTTAATCGGCCTGCACGAGCGCGTATGTATCTCGTGCTCCAGCAGCTCAGTGCAGCCGAGCGGGCCGTTTTTCACCGGCAAGGCGCGCTCGATCAGCTGTTCGAGCCGCTCTCGCTCGTGTGCCGTGGTGTCGGCCAGCCCGATCGCCGAGAGCGATGACAGGGCTTCCGATCCTATACCCGTGAATTCCATCTTCAAAGTTTGCCCCGCGGCGCCGATCCGGCACTCGGAGGTCTTTGGATAGTGCTCTACTTCGAATGACTTTATGAAGTTCGATCCGAGTAGACAATCAGTCCACAAATCGGGCATTATGTCAACGCGAATATCCTTCGTTTGTCCGGCCACTGTGAATGGCAAATAAACAAAGCCAGTCAGGGCGGAAAACGTACCATTCGCGCATCGCGTACGGCGGCCTTGCGCGGGCATGACTCTTCTGCCACATGCGCTGGCCAGCTGTAGGCCTATATTGCCCATCGTAGTGCGTGAGCCCGCGGTGTCGTACAGGCCGCGGAATTTGTAATTTCCCACGTCGACCTGCAGCCACCAGTGGCCCTCTTGATTCGCGCTCTCCATCTGCTCGTCGCTCGACTGGTGTTGCAACGGATTCAGCTGGGATGCGTCTGATTCGGGGGCCGCGCCGGGATCGGCCTTCTTGGGAGCCCTCTCTGACTCTTGTGCGAGCGGCTCAAATGAGGCCTGCGTGGGGGGCTCAGCGGGTGCGGCCTCGCTTACCCGCTTGCCTGCTCGTTTCCCGCGCAGTTCGCGCAATCCCGACGCATTACTTCGGGTGCCCCGCACCCGTAACAATAAAATCGCGGCTGCTGCGGCTGCCCTGCTCCTGACGGCGAATTTGCCGTGGGCGGCGGCGGCGGTGCCGCTCCTTGCGGGCTCGCTGGGGCGCGCGGAGCGCTCGCTCCCGCGGCGCCTCGGCCTCGCCCCCTGCCCCGCCCTCGTCCGCGTCCCGCGGCCGCTGGGCTAACCTGTCGGCTCGCGTCGCCCGCCGTCGTCCCGGGCGCCTTATTCTGGGCAGCAGTCAGCCTCTGCATTTGAGCAACGAGATCTTTCACCGTTTGCTCCATGCTGGTGCCCGCCGTAGCTGTCATTGCTGACAACTGGCTCGTCGGCTCCTTGGCCTGCTTTCCGGACTTCTCTTCACTCTTTTTCGGCTTGAAGGCCAATTCTGGCAGTAGTGAATTCTTCGGATCGGGTGGCGGCCTGTATGATTTTTCGCAGGCCATCGTTCTCTCGGCTTCGGTGGCGAGCATGAGCAGTTCATCGATGCTGCGCACTTGCTCGCGCCTGACCATTTTCTGTAACTCGGGCAGCATATTTCCGTGTAACAGGTCCACCTGAAGGTCCAGCGCTAATTCGGGCCGGATTTTTCTCATGATGGCCTGTAAGCACGTTATAAAATCACGCACTTGCTCTTTCGGATGCTGCGTGCGTTGCTGTGCCTCAGTCAATAGGCCTCGCTGCAAGCGCCTATCCATGCCGTACCATCGGCGAGCCGCATCGCAGAACTCCGCCCACGATTTCCATTCGTGTCGATTATTTCGATACCATGTTGCCGCCACTCCTGTTAATAATTCGGACAGAGACTGTAGCAGATCTTGCTCGTCCAGCCTGGCCAATTGTCGGCATTCTTCGATCCGCTCGAGGAAATGATCGATACTCTGCTGGTCGTTGCCGCTGAATCTCAGCTTCCATCTGCGAACGACGTGCCCGACATCGCTATGATTCGACGTGTTAAACGTCGCCTGCGCGCTCGCAGACTCACCCCCTCTCCAGGTGGAACCGATATTTTCATGCGATGTCTGGCGGGGCTGATTTCGACTTGCCCGCTCTGGAAAATCTGGTCCGCACAGCGTATATGTATCTTGAAAATTCACTTGCTGTTGCTGCCTTGGTCTGCCTGTTTCCGTGCGAGCTTGTATTTGACTCGCTCGCGGTGCGGATGTCTGTTGCGTGTGCTCAAGCCTTGTGCTTGAGGCAACGCGCTGTGGATTTCTGAACGAATCCGGCTGTGATTTCAGCTGCGCGAGCTCGACGGACATATCTCGCATTTGCTTTTGTAAGCCTGCCAAATACTGTACAAATTCTGGCGGAAGCTGGAATTGTTCGCCGCTTAATGTGCTAAAAGGTTCGTGCCGTCGGCCGGCTTCTGCGGCGATGTCGCCGCTCTGCGGTGCCTCGCGCCTTGCCTGGTCCGCCGGCTCGGCGTGCGCGCTTTCGATCTGCTGCGCGAAGTCTCTTACTTCCGCGCTCTCCCGCCGCTCGTCTTGGGGTGAGCTTGAGTGCAGTCCTGTTTCTTGACACGCCGTCTCATCGATGTCCGACGCGTCAGCCAATCGCACTGACCGTTGAAGATTTTCGGATACTGCCGGAACCTCGGCCAGGGCTAATAGCGGGTGTGGTGCCAGTTCGCTTGCACCCGACCGCTCCCAGCACGTCATATTTATATATTCATTTCTGAGCGTCAAGCGAGTACGCATTGTTGCCGACGCGCTTTCGAAATCTGAATTTATAAAATCGTCCATACTGTATACGCCGAATAACCATTTTTCGAGTCTAACTCGACGCGCCATTTCGCTGCCATCTCGCCTCAGTTGCAGGCTGTGCAGTGTCTCGTCTAACTCTCTTGCGTTCATGTTAAAAATCCAATCTTCTATTTCTCTGGTTGCCATCGTGGCCGTAGTCATTCTTTTTCTTGTTCGATTTATTAAATAAAAAAAAAAAAATCGCTCGCAATGTATTTGCGCTGATGCTTCCGCAAAAAAATTAAAATAAAAGAATAATTCGGTGTTCGCTCGGTGTTTTTTTTTAACTTCAAACAATCATTATATTCGGTTCCGCTGTTTCCGAAAAATTTTCAAATGAAATTATATTTCTGAACTGCCTTTCGTAGGCCTCAAACTATACTCTCGAAATTTCTATTTACGTTAGAAACAGAAATCCAAGATACATCGAGCGGACACTTACTGTTCGCCGCGGTGTACGGCCCTCGTACATAAACAAAAATACAAAAATAATGGCCTAACAAGCACCAACACAAATACTGTGAGGCCGAGAGAGAGTATGTTTACTCTATAACCTTCGCGGTTGGCTGAGGTGGTCTGTTGGCAAGTTGAAATTCGGCTTAAAATTTTGCTTCTACGTTATATATCAATTCAAGTGACCACCTCGACTTGGCAAATACGTGTTCGCATTATTTGAAAATCAAATCAAATGCGTGCTCAATTCAGCGAGCATTTGCCTCACTGTATTACCAGTGTGTCGGCGAGTTGCGAGAATACGGCGCTTTACCCGTGTTCTCGCCCTGCACGCGTGCCGAGGCACTGCTGCGCACTCAGCTAGGCAACAATTTGACGCACTCGATGAATTGAGCCCCGCGCGCTTATCTCCAAAACTGAGAATATAGCGCCTTTGTATTCTCGTCTGCGAGAGCGGGCCGCTGCGCTATGAGCCGATCGCGCGGCTGCTGCTCGCAAGCCGAGCTCTCTCTCTCTCTCGCTCTCACTATGCCGGTCGGCGCGCTGTTTTGGTGTTGCCGACTCGGCCGCTCGCCGCTGTAAACACCGCGCCGTGTTTACTGTACACGCCGGCCCTCGCGTGTTCTTCGAATTTGAAGCGCGCCTAGCTCTCCGTTCGACTCGGATTTTTCCACCGTGAATTTTCGATATGAATATTCACGTGGATAATTTCTCTCTCGCTTTTTTTTTCCTTTATCGCGAACGCGGCCTAATTCCTAAAGTTGGGCGCCATGTAACGGGGAGTATGGGGAAATCAAAGGGGTGAATCGGGGACGCGTAGATCGCCGTCCTGGGCGTGGAATGCCCTCTTCAGCCGCTGCTCGGCAGGTCCCTCGGTGCAGGGCTGGGCCCCGTTAATGCCTCGTACGAGAGGCTTGATCAGGGAATTCCGCGCACGCCCGGGCTAGCTCGTTCACAGGCCGATCCGTTGATCGGCCCGTTCGCGGATGCGGCGTGGTGCAGTGCCGCGTTCACGTTCCGGGAGTCTCGGTGGATATCGGGAAGCTAGGGCGCGAAAGTAGAACGAAGGGAGTAAAAGGAACAATGCGTTTATTACGCCTTAGACTACACGTGCCGCGACCGCCGGAAGGACGGCCACGGACTTCTAACGATGCGTCGCGTGGACGCTGAGGGCCGCTCGTCGGCTGCGGGCGCCGACGAGTTTCGCTAGTTCGCACGCAACAAAGAGGATGCGCACTCGCAGGTGCGGACTTACAGATTGCCTCGCGTAGGCCCGACTCTCGCTGACGTCGTCGATGCAGCACTCGTTGCCGCGAAAGGCCGGCTTGTCTGGCGGCGGTCGACGGGGGCTGCTGGCTCGTCCCGGTGGCGTCCCACCAGGTCGGCTTGGCGGTGCGGGGTGGCGCTCTCCTGTCGCTGGCTTGTCGCTGGAGGAAATCGAGCTTTCCTCCCAGGGCGCACGCACACGCGGATACGACGTAGGGTGTCGGGCTCGAAAAAGGGTCGCGGGCTAATCGCTCAGTCAACCGTGACTGCTCGGATTCGATTGTCGCGCTGCGCGCTATCGGCACGCGCCGCGACTTCGTGCTTCGCTCTTCCCCCCACCCTGCCTAAACGATCGCTTGACGAAGTATCGGCCCTGCGATCCCTCGGCGGCCGCCTCGCGTCTCGCGCAATCGTTGACGAGGCTGGACCTCGTCACAATGCCTACATGCTTGTGCTCGCGTAAATTTGTGTTTATGTATCATATATATACAGAGAGAGAGAGCATAAACAGTAAGGACTCATACATGCCCTGCCTAGGCCTGTAAATTTGTGAACATACGTTTGGTCTCAAAGTACATTCTCATTCTTGACCGATACTCAGTCATCAATTAGATTTCTTCCAGCTAAGTCCATGTATACATCAGCAGTTTTATACATCTCGTAGATCAGATCGATTTACATACTCAGCAAGTAAGTAAAACTATTCGTAATTGGGTTTGTACAATCCATTATAGTCATGGATGTCACTCCACAATCAAAACTATTTGTAATTGTGAGTTTTTAAAATTTGTTACCACTGCAGGTCATGGCAAGAGTGGTGCAGATGGTACTGGTGGTACTGTGAAAAGTTTATGTGATCGTGCTGTCGCTGCGGGAAGAGCCCTACGTGTTGATGATATTATTGATGTTGTGAGTAATTCATCAAAACTGAAAATATTCCATGTGACTGAGATTGAGATAAAAAAGATCGACATTCTACTAAAACAAGATATAAAACCAGCTCCAAAATCACAAAAAATTTTTCAGATGATTTGGAAGAAAGAATATCCTTTCACTTTATTTTCTAATTACCTCACTTGCTCCGACAAAAATTGCTGGTTGAACCCGCCTTGTTGTCATTTTCCATTATCTAATGTTGGTTGGTGTTTCAAACCAAAAGATAAAATAGAAAAAAAAATTGTAAGTAGAAAACCGAAGAAAGTTGATAAAAAGAGCAAGAAGGTATGAATGAATGAAAAATTAAGCGTTTTGTTAGATCCTATTATAACCCTGTTGTAGCTTTGTTAATTCATAAGATTTATTAATTTACGCAATAAAGAACTTTACCAATATTAAATACTATGTCTTTTTCTTGAACAATGTCTAAAATGATGAAGAAAAATAAAAAAATGATCAACAGAAACGAAATTTCGTCTTTATTTTTCAAGATTTGTTATTATTTTTTAGGTATTTTGGTAAAAAAATATGTCAAATAATGAAATTAACGTTTTTAGAATCGACAATGACAGAAACAATACGTCTTTTACATTTTCCCAAAAATTATTCCTTTTTTTTCAATTTTTAATTTTTTCATTTTTTACGTAATTTTTTTATACTCTAACAAGCCGTGAAAGTCATGTTCGCGAATTTTCCCTTCATACTTACACTAAAACCTACCCCCAAAAAAATTTTTGAGCCTGTGCCTTCAAAATTTATTTTAATTTCTATTTGATCGAAAAGTTAAAACTTCTGTGGATATGCCCTTATACGCTGTTACGCAAAATTCGCTTTGCGGTAATCTCGAATTTGCTGTCGCTTATATCTATTATTTGCAATTGCACTATCGCAATTGGTATTGCATCCAAATCCGCAGAAATAATTTATACTTTTACAATTGTCCTTAATTGTATGTCATGATGCTCCTTTCGACAATTATGTACGTGCTGCTTGCGTGAGTTATTTCAAAGCTGTTAATTTTCTCGCTTGAGTTCTCAAACGTCAGAAAAAAATTCTCAATTTCTAACCCATTCGAGGTTTTTTTTGGCTCAAACGCAAAAAAATTTCACTAAAGCGGAAACTTGCTGATTGAACTTTACGTGGAAAATCTTTAAATTCTTGTAAAGTATGGTTTCACACGACAGTAAATCTATGTCACTGAACTAATTTAATTAAAAAAAATTTCAACTCACACGCGAAACTCGTATTGAGTGTGTGCCTCGACGTATAAAAATTTCAGAAAATAATATCAACCCGAAATGTCAATATTATTTTATTTGACACTATGTCAAATCGCAAGTACGTAATCGATAAAATACGAGGGCAAAGCGGCCTAACTATTATGCTCCGTTCCTTGCAAGCCACTCGTACACATACTATATTCCAAAAAATTTTCATAGGGCGCTATACGCCTGCATATGCCGCGCACTTCAAAATTACCCGTAAACAGCTGAACGCTTCGACATGTGCACATTGAGCACTACTGTTTAAATCGACCACTATATGGAAACTGCGTACCGCTGGGCGCTGTGTTTACAAGCGCGCGCCTTTGCCTAGTTCCGCGGTGCGCGCGTGACTCGGCGGTATATCTATATATACGGCCGCTCGCTGCTGTGCCTTGTTTTGATGCCGGCGCTCCGACAAGGGAACTTTTCGCCGGCGATACACTTATGTGCCGCTTATGCCTCACGCGGAAAATATTATCCGCGATCTACGTCGTTGCCTTTCCGTTGGCTACTCGAAATTTCTACGGCTACGGCCGGCGCGTCCCTACCACGCGGTTGGATAGAAATTCGGTCTTCTTCGCTCGCACTCGCGTGATTTTAACTTTTTTTGTTTGCTCGGGATTTTCTGTGCTTTCCCGATTTACCACCACACACGTTAGGGGGCGCCAATGTCACTGGCTCATGCCCATTAACAATAATTATTATCAATGATACTAAGAGGGACACGAGAGAGTGCAATCTCGCCCGGAGCTGATGCTGGGCGAGTTCTCAGAGTCGTGTGGTTCTAGGATTCGGGTGGTAAATAGGGGCCACAGAGAACGCTCGCGTAATAAAATAGAAGTTTATTTACAGGCAAAGGGGTACATGATGTTAGGAAGGGACGGGGCGCGGTCGAGTGAGAGAGAGAGCAACGCGGATAGACCAACCTGGTTGTAGCTGCTCGTATAAGGAAGCCGTCGGAGTTGGCGCTCTGGAAAATGCCGGTGGTCGGCGTCCGAGCTTCGCTGTAGCCGGGCCGGCGGTCGCCGGTCGAAGCGTCGGCGCTGACGCCGAGGCACAGGGCACAAAGGTCACAAAAGGGCACGAAGGGTCGCGGCAGGTGATCGAGCCGCTGCTCGATCGATCACGCTTCGGCACACACTGAAGGTTCGCGCGCAGCACCTGTAACTGCCGCGCCGCGGTGTTGATGTCGCGATCTCTCTGTCTCTCTCGCGATGTTTATGTCTCTCTCACTCTTACCTTTTCGGCTCGTCGGCTGCTCAGTTACGCGGCTGTATGCTTGTGACGCGGTAAACGCGTCAGGACAGCGTCGCGAGAGCAAGACGAGACCGAGTGTGTGTGCGCGCGTACGTGTGAGCGGCGAATAGTGTGTTGCGATGGCGCGCGGCGGCCGAGTTGGGAGTGGCGGCGGGCGACCCCGCGCGCCCGAGAGAACGGGCCGTGCGTTGCGTAACTTTGGCGCGGGGGGGGGTCCAGGTTGGAGTAGATTCCCTCCCTACCTGTGCGCGCTCTCTCGGCGCGCACCTGTGCCGCATTGCGACAGGTGAAATTGCGAAGCGGATTGTAGCACGTGTGTCTAATTTGAATTGGCCGCCGACTCTATATAGAGTCGAGCGGCCGGTATAGAGACGGCGACGCGCGCGCTCTGTCGGAGGGCCTGCTTAGCGGGACTGACAGCGCGGCGCGTCATTTGGAGCTTAACCGCCGTGCGAGCCGGACGCGCCAGTCCTCGAAACCGCCAAACCGGGAGCCCTCCGCGACTTCGAGCTTACCGCCAGCCTTGGGAGAGACGAGAGGTCCAGAGCCGAGACCGCAGCAACCGATCCAGCGAATCCCCGTGGAGCGTGAGTAGTAGAGACCGGCGTGGTGTGCTCCCGCGGACGCGATCACGCCGAATCATTAGTTTTAAGTCGAGTGAGTAATAGAATGCAAGAAATGAGAACAAAAATAACGGTTTCTCAATGCTTCATTACTGCAATCAGTAATGCTTGTTATAATTTTAATCACAGTGAATAATGTATTTTTGAACATATAGGACATTTATGCTAATTTTAGGCTTCTCGTCTCCCGTCCAATTTGTGTATAAGCCAAAGGTTTTGGAAGAGGATTGATGTGATCTTGCCTGTATATGAATTGAGTCCTATAATCACATTGTTTGGATTCTAAATTTCCAAATGATTTGTGTTTGAAACACTTATACAACAACTATACTATATTATTTCGATTGGTCGATGTCTAGAAGAGAGAATTAGCTGTAAATAGTAACTATCTTTATTTCTATTCCAGGATCTGATACAATGTTATAAAATTGAATATTATGTTTAGAAACGAATCTTGAAGTCTGAAAAATTCTACTAGAGGACCAGTGTGAAGATGCCAGAAAATGAATTGATCTCGATACTTTTATAGCTTGTATTCTGAACAAATTTTTTTATAGAACCATTCTTTACTCGACAGGAATTTGTACCTTTCTTCAGAAAGGTTTGATACTCTTTAATCTGAAATGCGTTTACCAGAATATTATTCCATTCCAATTGCAGTATTTGTTATTTTATATATAATTTCAAAACGGATCTTAGAATCTGTGAAATCAACCAGGTCATTGCAGAAAGCAAATGAAAGCATATATTAAGCGAGGATCAGTATGAACTTGCCAAGAAATGAATTGATCTCGATACTTCCATAGCTTGGATTCTCATATGTCTTTCGAGAACCATTCTTTACTCGCCAGAAATTTGTACCTTTCTCAAGAAAGGTTTGGTACTCTTAAGACTGAAAGCATTTACTAGAAATTATAAAATAATAGTTTATTTTAATTGTATTCATTTGATTCAAAATAGAATTCCAAAACGGATATTAGAATATGTGATTTCTACATTTCTCCAGGAAGGTTTCATACTCTTGAGACTGAAATGCACTTTTACTAGAATACATGATAATAATAATAATAATAATAATAATATTAAGTATATCAAATTTCCAGAAATGTCACTGCAAGGAAAATGTATGTATGATTCAAAGGGTTTAAAAAGAGGAGCAGTGTGAACTTGCCAGAAAATGAATTGATCTCGATACTTCCATAGCTTGGATTCTGAATTTCTAAATAATTGTCATAGAACTACTATTTACTCATCAGATATTTGTACCTTCCTTCAGAAAGGATTGATACTGTTGATACTAAAAATTCATACAGAATTTGAAAAAGAATTTCAATACCTGTGATCTTATTAGAGTAAGTGTAGGAAAGAAATGAAAGCACATATTAAAAGAGAATCAATGTGAAATTGCTAGAAAATGATTTGATCCCGTTATTTTCATAGCTTGGTTTTCGCATCCGTGCTTTTACAAAACTATTCTTTACTCGTCAGGGATTTGTACCTTTCTCCAGAGAGGTTCTATACTTTTAAGATTGAAATGCATTTTAGAACTATTCTTTACTCGTCAGAGATATTTGTACCTTTCTTCAGAGAGGTTTGATACTCTTAAGATTATATAACACATCTACAGAATATTTTTACAATATATTGCTAGTAAAGTTATTATATTGACTAGAATTAGAGATATCTTGAGACACGTACTGATACTTTGAGTTGTTTCTTATAATTTATGGTATACTATGGAAAAAAAGGTGGAAATGTAGTATTTCATCTCATTTGAACCATTATTCATAATTTGTGTACTAAACCTCTCAAAATTATATTATATAAGTACTTGACATGAATTTGTAATTTGTGTACTTTCTTAAATTAATTTTTTCAACAATTTATATGGCACAACTTGCTATAAGTCAGTTTTTCACATATTTCGCACATACGCATCAAAGTAGATGAGCTATGGGGGTTCTGCGACACTGTCGTAGAACCCCCACTGTCGCATAACCCCCATAGCTTTCTGGGCCATTTATTCAGTGGCCCAGAACCCCCACAGATTTGTAGGCCTCTTATCCACTGGCCTAGAACCCCCACAGTCGAGAGCAGCTCGAGTTTGCGCACCGCATGAGCGCTAGCCCGCAGCAATGCTTTTGAATATGCGCGCGCGGAGTGTTCGACTGCAGCAACTGAGTGAAGTTGCTTCGTATTTCACCACCATCTCATCCGCACGGGGTAGGTCGACGTCTCGCCGACGTCGACGCTCCAAAGAATTGCGTCGCGCGCGAGTGAGGTGCCAGCTGCGGGCTGCTGTGTTGTGCTCCGGGATCGTGCGTACGCGAGTGTTCCGCCATGATCGCCGGGTAGCTGGAGCATCTCCCCTGTCGGCTCGACTCATACTCGAGTCTCGCGGTCGCCTGTCGGGCGGCCTTGCTGCAGCACCTCGTGTGCTCGGCACCACCGACCGCGACGTGAGCTGGAGATGCTTCCCTGTCCATCCAATTGCCGCCAGCAATATCTTGGCGGCGGCTCGCACGCCCGTTACTGCTGCTCACGACATCTTGGCAGCAGCAGCAGCATTGCGCCCTGAGCCCCCCACTGTCGCTGTCCACGACATCCTGACAGCGACAGCAACGGGCACCAGCTCGGCGACCGCTCGTCGATCTCACCAGCAGCTCCGAGCGCCAGCAGAGCTTATCAATTTTTTCTGCTGCGCATCTCTGCCGCGCAGCGGAAAAAAAAAGTGCCGCTAAAAATTTGGAGAGTACCGATCTTTATTTTTTTTCGCGTTTTAACTGGAGGGCTGCGTATCAAGGGAGCTCAAGCTCATTGTGTGTCTTCCCTTCACAGCGAGCTGACTATCCTGCAGCCTCCACTTGCTGACCACGTACGTGTCAATTTGGACGTCGACACTGGTTACCTGCAAGAGATTTTTTATATTGTAATTTTTTTTCAATTTTGAATAATTTATTTGTTTCAAATGTGTGTGTGTGTGTGTGTGTGTGTGTGTGTGTGTGTGTGTGTGTGTGTGTGTGTGTGTGTGCACGTGCACATATAATTATAGCAGCTCTGACGGAGCTGAGAACTACTTATAAACTTTTGATAATTACCTATTAACTTTTAAACTTTTTTAATCTATTTTTGCTCCTGACGTCCAACCTATTTCCAACATTTCCTAGTGTTGGTTGATTTAATTATCCTCCCACCCACTTGTCTCATTCCTCAACCTGTTGATATTGATATTTTCATGATTATAGATATTATTTAATCTATTCAATATCTTTCAGGTCCTGGACAAGCTGCTTTTGGCGCATTTGAAGTGAATAATCCACTTCTGTGCTAACGTTAGTGCTGCTACAAGAGTTTGAGCTCTTGTCGAGGTTGGAGTTGTCATAGGAGTAGTCGACGCTTGCTGAATTTCGAATGTAAGTTGATGCGTTAACATATTTCATGTTTTTGGGTGACTCGTACACTCCATCGACAATTCTCTAGACTCTTGTTTGGGTGATGATGCGTTTGTTGAGTTTCATACCCTCAATTTATACTTATCCAATATTCACATTGTCTGTGTACTGTTGATTATCTCAATAGCATATAGATTGTCACTGGCTCATGCCCATTAATAACAATTGTAATTATTAATAACTAAAGGGGACACGAGAGAGTGCAATCTCGCCCGGCGCTGATGCTGGGCGAGTTCTCAGAGTCGTGGGTAGGAATTCAGGTGGTGAATCGGGGCCACAGAAACGCGCACACATAAAAGAATAATGCTTTATTAGCAGTCAATAGGGGCACAAGTACTGGGGGACGCGGCGCGGTCGAATCAGAGAGAGAGAGAGAGAGAGAGCAACGCGTGGAAATCAACCTTTGTGTTGCTCGCTGTACGTGGAGGACGGCGGCGTGGAGCTGTTGTCGGCGCTCGGGAAAATGCCGGCGTTCCGGAGCCGGCGAAGCTGGCGCTGGGTACGTGGGCCTCGTCTCAGCCGTGGCGCGGGAAGGCTGCTCGTGGTGTCGGCACTATTGCCTGACACGTAGACACGGGGCACGGGGCACGGGGCACAGCACAGCACGTGGCGCGGTCGCACGGAGAAAGTTACGGGGAAGTCGCGTAAGGGACAAGGGCTAATTGCTGCTGTCGCGCTCGCGCTTGGGCACACACTGATTATCCGCGCGCGGCACCTGTAACTGCCGCGCCGCGGTGTTGATGTCGCGATCTCTCTGTCTCTCTCGCGATCTCTGTGTCTCTCTCACTCTTACCTTATGCTTCGCCGGCGCTATGTATAAGACATCATAATGTTTGCTGGAATAGGGAGCCTCACGGTACAAAGTACCCGTGACAAGATAATGTCATATAAAATTGAAATTATTTATAAATTCATTTTTTGGGCAATGACTCGTACATTCCATTGACAATTCCAGACTTCTATCTAGTTGTTCATACGTTTGTTGAGTCGTATGCCCTAAATTTTATATACATTTCATGTTTATTTATAAATTATTTATATATTGATTATTTTGGGCAATGACTCGTACATTCCATTGACAATTTTAAGGCTTCTGTCTAGTTGTTCATACGTTTGTTGAGCCGTATGCCCTTAATTTTGAATACATTTCATGTTCATTTATGTTATTGATATATTAATGATTATTTCAATATTAGATCATATTATTGACTATAGGGTGGCTCGTACACCTCTTCATTTCATAATTATTTTGATATTATTTCCATCATTGACATATTATTGATCATTTCAGTAGTATATCATATGTAATTGAATTATTTGATGACTCTTACACCTCCGTTTCATAATTAGTTATTGATATCAGTGATATATTATTGATTATTTCAGTGATATGTCATGCGATTGACTGTTCGATGACTCGTATACTCTTTATATGTAAAAATTGAAATTAAATTCTACTTTTTCTCTCAGAATGCGACAAATTCAGCGACTGACAGTCGAAGAATTGAGGAATTTGCTTGCAACTGGTTTCCAGCAAAGAATTCCAGACGCACTTTTGCTGCAAATATCACCAAGACTGCCCGACAGTCCAGAATCACCTCCACCTTCACCAGACTACTCGCCTGTCCGCACTGCATCGCCAGAACCCAGATCTTTGAGATCACCAGATCCAGCTGAACCAGAGCGATCCCGCTCGCCCACCAGGTCACGCTCCAGCTCAAACACCAGCTCACAGTCTAGCTCCAGATCACGCTCACGAACCAGGTCGTGGTCCAGGTCACGCTCCAGATCCTGCAGTTGCTGTTGCTGTTGTTGTCGTCGTCGTTCACGTCGTCGTCGATAAAAATTGGTAGGAATTGTTTTTTTTTCTTTTTTAAATAAATTTCATCAAATAGAACTCTCATTGAAAATTCTATATATTTATATATATGAATAGATAATCTTAATATTCATATCTATATGAAAACTAATTGTTATTTAATTTTTTAATTTACAGATCATGCCAACAAACAAATATTAGGAGTATCTCAACAATTTTGCTGGCGGAATTGCTGCTGATATAAATCCTGATGAAATTTATCAAGTCAACGCAGTTCATGGAAGCGTCGGCATCAACGTTCCCGACTCGAATAATCCTACCATTTCAAGCACTCAAGATATGCCAGTAATTCTCTCGAAAATTGTTCTGGAGGTTGGTAAAGCTCTCACTCCACACGTCAACAATATTGAGGAATTAGTTCTTTCGGGAATAGTAGCAACGGCAAACCAAGAGAATAACCTACCAGTCAAGAAAATTGTACCAATTGCTGAGAAACCGGCTATGTTGAGGCCTGAAGAGAGGGCAAAAATTGGAAAAAGTTTGAGACGGAAAAGGAAGGTTGATGTTGTTCCTCTGGCTGACGCAACCAACAAAGGACTTAAAATAAAATCGGTGGAAGTACTTCAAGCTCCTCGTCCTATCACAGTCAAGCATCATATCGACCGGCCAAGTTCATCGTCTCCTGCAATAGTTGAAGATAACTCTAACACTGTCTCCAATAGTCAACAGAATCAAGTAATCAGCACCCCTCCGGCTGATGCACCATTAGTGACAGTTCTTTTTATACCGAAAAAAGAACCTTCAACCAATTCAATAGAAGCTCCTAACCTTGGTGCTGTTCAGCATAATAGTATCAATCAAAATACACAGGTTACTTCCGCACCCATTCAAGAAAATTTGCCAGCAACCTCGCTAAATATCTCCAGTAGTCAGTGCAACTTGAATCAAGTAATCATAAGCAAATCTGTTTTCAAGCAACTTGTGCCTGGGATTGTTAGTCACAGTAAAAAAACGTTCGTCAGTGTTATGAAGAGTCTCATCCACATACCTCCACCTACAGACCAAAAATATTTTTGTAATTTGGGATTTAGTTTTCTAGAAATTTTTCTTCTCAGTACTTTTACACCTTGCAGCATAATTTATGTTTAAGATTACTGATGTGTATTTTTTGCTATGAATTTTTATGACATTTCAATCAATCTTGCAGCATAATGTATGTTTAAGATTACTAGTTTGTATTTTGATATGACATTTCAAGAATATGATCAACTGATCACATCTTAAATATACATTTACACATCTTAAAGTACATTTACGATATTTCTGATTTCACTATTATTTTTCTTCTAGTTTCTCAAAATCATTCTACTCATGGGTGGAAAATACATGCAGTACTAGCCTTGACACATTATAACAGCAATCAAAGTTTTAAAATCATTTTGGATCTTCTGACATATTATGTGTGTTGGTTTCAAGCATTTGATTGATTGATTGATTGATTGATAATACTTTGTTAGTACTGTAACTCATTGATTAATATTCATGAAACAATACAATTCTCTCAATTATTTTTAGATTATCGAATAATCTATCAATTATTGGAGAAATAATTTATTGAAAAGAGATGATCTTTGATTGATTGATTGATTGATAATACTTTGTTAGTACTGTAACTCATTAATTAATATTCATGAAACAATACAATTCTCTTAATTATTTTAGATTATTGAATAATCTATCAATTATTGGAGAAATTATTGAAAATTATTATTATTGAAAAGAGAGGGAGAAAGCCCCAAAACCTTCGCTTTCTACCTGTAGAGACTAACCAACAGAATCTCTCGTAAGCTTTATACAATGAATATATTCAGAGTATAAATCATACAAATAGACTCTTCCATTAGCTCTCTTTTCAATTATCAATTTATTCAAAATCAAAAACATAACGAGTAAATTAACTAAACATTGTGAGAATTTTTGCATCAATTTCTGCAGGATCTCGGAATGAGAACGACGGCTCACTGTAGATTACTTGTTCTACTTCATCGTTCCCTTCTTGAATCGCCGCAAGCTGCTCTCCTCGACGTGTTATGAGCAAATTTTTCAGTGAGTATTCGTTAGTTACGGCGCAAACTGCATTGTGGCGTAAGGGGTGATGTAGACATGAGAATTTCTTGATTTTCTCCAATTTTTTGAATGATGGGCAGCGTAAATCATACATATTGATAACAAATCTGTAAAATAATTCATATCAGTGAGTTATTTTACTAAAAAAAATTTATGTAAATAAATTGGTATACTTACTTTCCAGGTAAAACCTCTTCCAGCCATTTTTTCTTTTCCAGTCTTTTAACGTAAATACGTGTGGCATCCTTCAAACTATCTTGGAGAACCCTGATCACGCAGCTGTGAGGAACAGAGCCTGATTTTCAGGGGATTCCGTGATATTTCAATTCAAGCCAACGATTTGTTTTACGTTCTTCGTCGAGAAGACGAAGCCACTTGCAAGGTGGTTGAAGAAGACATATCGTTGGTAATCTGAATTCTTTCTCCTTGATTGGAAGTGATGCCAATTCTTAAGGTATCAAGAGATTCGACGATCTCCTGAAGCCCTGTAAATCCACAATATATTCCATTTCGACGGAGCTCCTTACTACTCGACTGACAATTTGGAAATGTGCTGATGGTAGTCACAGAGGCTGATTTTATACACTCAGAAAAAAGTGAGACTATGAAAGCCTCACTTGGCGAGGAGTACAAAGCCTCACCGGGTGAGACTCTAAAAGCCTCACTGTGGGGCTCTCTCAGCCCCACCGTTCCAGCGAGTGTAGAGTCTTAGAGCGCCACGTTGGCAGTTTTCCGCGTATAACAGTCGACTTCCAAGTTGGCGGGAACTGTGGCGCCACCGCTAACTGGCAACGCTGTGCTCGGCGCTCGGCCAGAGCCGATCGGTGGGTCTGAGAGAGCGGATATCCATTTCGTGTGATTACCTACAAGAAATATGAGAATGAACTCGATTTCAGTGGCATCCAGTTCCAAATACAATTCAAAAAAGTTCCAAAATTCGAAAAACAGAATAGGATGTCCATCAATGTATTTGTTTTGGAAAAGTATGGAGAGAAATATACACTGTCTACTGCTCACTTGAGTTCATCATATATTGATGAAAAAGATGAGATCGATGAAACTTTAGATGCACCACTACTGAAATTCCATCATGTATGGATGAAGGATTTATCGCGATTGATTAGATCACAATCAACCAGTCATGCGTGTAAATCATATATCTGCAACAGGTGCTTGCATTACTTTCATACGCAGGTTCAACTGGATAAGCACATGATAGACTGCTTGCAGTTGGATAAGTGTAAAGTAAACTTGCCAACTGCAAGAACTTTCAAAATAAGGAAAAAGTTGCTTATATTATTTATGCGGATTTGAAGAGGGTATTCAAGGTGGTGGAAGATAAGAGAGCATTTCAGCAGCATACAGAATTCAGTATTGGCTACTATCTCAAATGTAGCTATGATGATTCAAAATCTGTTTACAAGAGCTACAGACAATCAAAAGAAGATACTGTACCACCAACACAGTGGTTCATCCTAGAGTTAAAAAGAATCGCTCAACAATTAGAGGCATTGTACAAGAACCCTGTCCCGATGAATCTCAACAATGATGAGAAGAAAAGCTTTCAAGAAGCTACACTCTGTCATATTTGTCGGAAAGAGATGAAGAAAGGACAGAAGCGAGTTGCTGATCATTGTCACTTGACCGGCAAGTGAGTATAACTTTTCCTTTCACTCTAGCTATAGAAAATTAATTTTCATTGTTCTTTTCCAGATACAGAGGTGTAGCTCATCAAGAGTGCAACATAAATTATCATGAATCAAGAGTCATCCCAACAGTTTTTTACAATCTTTCGAGTTACAATGCGCATTTTATCATAAAGGATATTGCTAGTGCTGAAAACTTCAAGGGACGAGTCACCGTGATTGCTGAAAATAAGGATCGATAGATCTCCTTTACTAAGCACATTGAGGGTAGCTGCATCAACTTTCGATTTATTAATTTGTTTAGATTTATGTCATCTTCGCTGGAAAAGTTAACGTCTTACCTCAATGAACACAAGATCACCACGAACGTATTTCAAGAAGATGATTACTCTTTGGATCAGATCCAACTGCTAACGAGAAAGGGTGTGTTTTCTTATGACTACGTTGGAAGCAACTGTTTTTCCCTGAAACAAGCAGTTCTCCAGCAAACTCTGTGACCTGGTGCCCGTTCGCACCAGGTTGCGCGAGGGATGGCTCTACCGGGGCACTCTGAATTTATACCGGGCGCCAGGAATGCCTCGGCCAGCTCACGCTCGGGAGCACGGGGAATCTCTCGTGAGGGGGACGGCCGCGCGCGGAGACTCGAACGGAGTCTACCCGCGCGCTTCGCACTCGCTGTGACGTCTGGGGGGACGCGAGGGGAGAGGCCAGGGCCGATGCCCGTCGTTCCTGTGGTGTGTGTGTGTAACACACACGTTCTCGTGGGGGGAGGGGGGCACCGGAGCCGCGACGCGCACCACAAACCTGGCTCGTGACCGCTCGTTCTCTCACTGCTCTCTCGGCTTTGCTGCTGGCTGCTCGGGTCGCTGATGGCCGCGTCGTCGTCGGCCTCAGCGTCCTGGACACGTCCTCGCACACATGCACACGATCACGCACACTCTCGGGGCTCGGCAACTCAGGTGTCTCGCGCGTCGCGTGTTGAAGGCTGCGGGCACCGGACGAGAATGGCCGTCCGCCTCGCGCCGTGGCTCGCGTACGCGCTGGAGAGTGCTGCCCTCCCGAGCCGGCGGCTGCCGTACCGGCCGGATCGGAGAGGAGCAGCCTCTCCGTCAACAGTGACGGATTTCCCCGTCACAACTCCTCCTCCCTAAACCGGACCACCCGGTCCGTCAACTGCACCCGAGTGAGACGGCGTAAGGGGTAGTACAACGGTGGAAACAGGGTCCCCCGGGGACCCGGGGGCCCGGCCTTCTACAACCCCCCTATCCGCTCGGTTTACGGCGGCCCCTCCTGATCTTCGTCGACGGTGGCGTCCTGAGACACCGCCGCCAGAAGGGCCGCCGACTGCACCTCCGCTGGCAAGTGCGCTAGGCTGCACACTAGCTCGTGCCCATCTCTCTCCCGACACCGAGGACACCTCCGACGCCTGCCGCACCCTCGGGGCTGGGGTCGGGGTGGTCGGTGCCGTAGGGATAAGGCTGCGCTGACCGCCCGCTCCGTCGGTCTGCGCCCGCACGACCTCCACTGGCCGAATCTGGGGCGGCGCGTCACTCTGGGGCGGGGGTGCGGTTCCCTCCCCGGCGGTGTTCACCAACCGCTCCCGTCGTTTTTGGGCGAGGAGGAACCGCACCATTTCCGGGTCTTGCCCGTCTCGAGCCGCCATGCTGTGAATGCGCGCAGCGTCGCGCTGCAGCGGGCTTCGGCTGCGGCTGCGGTCCGTTCGCGGTGGGGATGTAGAACGCGGCATCCACTGCCGCGCGCCCATCTACCGCCGATACGCCTCCGCGCATCGCGGGCACCAGGTGACATCCACGTTCCGGCGGCCGCAATTGAAGCAAAAGCTCCAGCCGCCGGGGTTCGGGCACCCGCACCTCTCGTGCATCGATCTCCAGCACGAGAAGCACGAGTAGTCGGGCGGGTCTAGCGCTGGGTCCACCGCCAGACGCTCAACCCCCCCGAATGCGGTGCCCCGCACCCGAAAACGATTTAGCCCCCGGTTGCGCCGCCTCGGGCCCTCCTCGCGCTGGGTCGTCGCTGACGCCCGGTCCACCCGCAACTAGGCCCCCGTGGTGACAGCGGAGGCAGCCGCCGTGTCGGCCTGCCTTTTCCGCTCCAAAGGTTGCCAGCTTCGGGTGACCGGCGACGACCCACCATCTTCATCGCTTCCAGCGGAGCGGTCCCTCCGCCGTTCCAGTTCGTCCCGCAGGTCCGCCTGCCTGGACGAACATGGCCTCCCGGACGTCAATGACGCCACTGCCGCCCGTTGCACCTCGTCCCGGGGCAGCAGCCTCAACGGCTCTACCCGGGGTTGCAAGGGCCCAAGGTGCAGCGGCACATAGTCGTCCGGGTGGCACTGGAACACCCGCTTGTCCCGGTTCTTCCGGCGCCGCCCGTTCTTACCGGTGCCCGGTTCCGGCCTCGTCTCCCCCTCCACGATCTCGTACTGCGGCCGGTGGTTTCCGGGCCCGACGACGCCGGTTTTTCCGCCGTGCTCCCGCCGCAGGTCATCCTCCCGCATTTCTGCGAAGGTGCGGCGGGGCCTTCGTTCCTCCGCCTCGTCCCACTCTAAGGGAGTGGAACTCCGAGGCGGGGAAATGGGTACGAACCAAGCTCGGGACCCGGGTCATCCCGTCGTTCTGACGGCCGGTCGACCGCGAGGAGCTCCGGTTCGGAACCGGAATCCCTTCCTCGAGGGTAGGGTGCTCGGCGTGACCGTTGCCACCTTTGGTCGCGCCCCCTGAGCAGTCCAACTGCTCTGGCTCCCCTCTCCCATCCCCCTTCGAGCTGGGCTTTGGCCGGGGAGGCGACGGGTCCCGTCGTCTCCGTCTATGGTCATTGTCCTCTCGCTCTCCGGTGTCGGTGGGGCGAGGAGAGGTTGGATTTCGGCGGGCTCTGCGAGCTCGCCTCGGTCCTCCACTCCGTCTGCGCCCCCCGAAGCACCACCACCGCTGCTCAAGGCCACTACCAGTGCGGTCACCGCCATAGTGCGCCATTTGGGGTCGCTCATGCACACCATGGGACCCCAACGTTCCTTCACATGGCTTGGCGCCTCGAGGAACGCGTCGATCTCCTCGACGACGTTTTCCTCGAAGGCCAGCCTGAACTTTTCCTCCAGCACCCGCTCAAATTGCGGATGCTGGAAGATCCGATCGACCTCTGCCGACGAGAGGCCCAGCTCGGCCATCTCCCCACGCATGAGGCGCTCCACCTCTTCGGCCTTTTTGGCCGACCAACCCTCTATAAATGCCATGCGGGCGGCCGCCCGCTCGCGGTCTACCTCATCCGCCCAGTTGTCTACCAACTGGGCAGGGGTTTGAGGAGGGACCTCCTCGTCCACTTGCATGGGGCTATGCGCCCCGTCGTTCTTCTCTCCGTGGTAGCTCATACTCTCCTCTGCAACACACAAAAAAAAAGACGAGTTTAAATAAAATAAAAAAAAAACAATTGGCGATATTAAACGGTTTTAGACATTCGAGGGGGAATCCATCGCGTTAGCTCGCTGACCGGTGCTTTCGCGTTCCGTTTGCTCTGGCCCATATCCAGGATATACGTGAGTGGCGATAGTTTCTTCGCTATCCGATAGAGCCCCGTTCGCTTAGGAGCTAACTTGCGATTTACCCCCTTATCCGCGCTGGAGAGTGCGTGTTCTAACCGCCATACCATGTCTCCTACATCAAATTCCGCGTGTTTCCTCCCTTTGTTATACTGTTTCCCCTGCTGTTCCTGGGCCTTGAAAGCGTTCTTAATCACGTAATCACGTGATGCTTCCAATCGCCGTGCTCGTTCTCGCGCGTTCTCTCCACTCTTCTGGCACTACCAACTTCCAGTTTTCTTCTTTGTTTGTTACCGGATCTAATAAATTATCCCTACGGTATACGTACAAAAGATCGTTCTCAACTTTCCAGCTCCCGAATTTCCGTGAGAAGGTTTTTACCTTTTCCCGTCGTTCATTGTACCACTTGTCGTTCACTACGCTCAGCGAAGCCACTCCTGTTTCGCCTCCAAAAGCACGCGACAGGGCATCGGGCACAAATTCCTTAACTACTGGAGCGCTGAGTGATCCGTTATGACGTGAAATTCCGTTCCTTCGATGTATGGTCTCAGCTTTTGAATGGCACATATGATTGCCAGACATTCTTTCTTATAATAGTCAAGTATAAACGCGTTAAACACGAATATGTTCGGGGTGGGTGAGAAGTGACGAGAGAAAACCGTCCGGGTCGCAGTAATAATTATTTACATTTATTTGTACGCACACACACACACCAATACAAATGAACAGGTTCGCTGACTATCGGTACGCTACGCTCACACGCACATGCACACAATCACACACGCGCGATCGGGCTTAAGTCTTGGGTATGTATACTAACGCAAAATCGGCCGTTGCGTTCCAGATCGACGCAGTATAACCGTCACCCTCGGCTCGCAGGAACTGTGTTTGCAGTGGTCGTGGTGCGCTCCTCGACGATGATGGGTCTCGTTGGATCCGCTATCTGGACCCAAAGGTCGGCAAGTGGCCGTGGCGTGGCAGAAGACGAAAACCGGATAGGCACCGACACCATTTAACCCTCGCGTTTTTACATTAATCCACGGTCGGGCGACAATAATTGTACTTAATTTAACGGCACAACTTACCCCTTTTTGGGTTGTCGGTGATACTCTCGGGGGGAGATGGGAACCGTCCGTGGGGGTCGGCTTCCCGCGATCGAATATAGCTCCGAAACTCGCGCGCGTGATCATATCCCGAATTTCGGACTCCCGCAATTCGCGCGCGAATAGGTGTGTCGCGCGAGAGGGGGAAATGGGAAAGTCGGGCGACGCTGCCCATGTTCTTACGGGTCTGCTACATTCTCCGTGGTCATGTAGTTTCGTTCCGCGGGCGTAAGCACATGGCTGATGAACACGATCGGGTGTTCTCCGTCCTCATGCTCTTGTGATAACACCGCGCCCAACGCGTAATTACTCGCGTCGCATTGAATTGTAAAGGGCTCTAAAAAATCCGGTCTGGCTAAAACCGGTGCTTCTGTGAGAGCTGTCTTCAAGCTCGTAAACGACTCGTTCTGTTCCTCTCCTCAATTGAAATTTGCCTCCGCTTTCAATAGTTTGAGCAAGGGTACTTTCAACTTCCCGTCGTTCTTGATAAATCACGCGTACCAACCAATCATACCTAGAAATCTTCTCAATTGTTTCACGTTCTTGGATGCCGTGTACTGGAGAACCGGCGCGACTTTCGCTGGATCTGGCCGTAGGCCGTCCGCGTCAAGCAAATATCCTAAATATTTGACTTGCTTACATCAGAACTCGCATTTCCCTCGGTTCAACGTCAGATTTGCCTCCCGCAACTTCTTCAGCAACCTCTCAAGCCAGAATGAGTGCTCCTCAAACGTTTTTGTTGCGATGATCAAGTCATCCAAATAACCAAACACGTGTGGTTCAAATTTTGGCCCGAAATGAGCGTCCATCAATCGCTGGGAGGTCGTCGGTGCGTTCGTAAGTCCGAAGGGCATTCTTTTGAATTGCCATGGCCCAGACCCGTGTACTGCAAATGCCGTGTACTTTCGACTGTTTTTCTCTAACTTAATTTGATAGTACGCCGATTTCAGATCGATTTTCGTAATAAATCGCGCTCTCCGTAATTTATCGAGAATAATATCGATACTCGGGATAGGATACGCGTCTCGTTTCGTTACTTTGTTTACATCTCCATAATCGATACAAAATCGCGATGACCCGTCCGCTTTCTTGACAATGACTGGCATGCTGCACCAATCACTGCCCGATCGTTCTATAACTCCTTGCTCAAACATTTTCTGCACTTCGGCTTTCGCAATCTTTTGTACCGTGGTGACATCCTTCGTAGCTTTGCATCGTTACCGGACGCGATTGTGTGCTGGCCACCTATATCCTCGGTACTCTCGACCGCGCTTCCTCCGCTGAACCAATGCTCCAGCAAGGAGCATTTTGCTCCTCGCAACTCTTGCAACTGGTTCGTTTTCTCGACCTCGATGTCGATTTCATCCTCATCGGAATTGGCTGCGTCTCTCAGACGCTTTTCGATCAGCAATTTCTCATACGCCTCCGTAGGTCGCGTTTGCTCGGAGCAGCATTGGCGCGCTCGCCAACACAAACGTTCTCGTGGGGGGGGGGGGGGCACCGGGGCCGCGACGCGCAACGTAAACCTGGCTCGTGACCGCTCGTTCTCTCGCTGCTCTCTCGGCTCTGCTGCTGGCTACTCGGGTCGCTGATGACCGCGTCGTCGTCGGCCTCGGCGTCCTGGACACGTCCTCGCACACACGCATACGATCACGCACACTCTCGGGGCACGGCAACTCGGGTGTCTCGCGCGTCGCGTGTTGAAGGCTGCGGGCACCGGACGAGAATGGCCGTCCGCCTCGTGCTCGCTTGCGGCCTCGCGCCGCCGGAACCCTCGCGCGCCGCGGCTCGCGTACGCGCTGGAGAGTGCTGCCCTCCCGAGCCGGCGGCTGCCGTACCGGCTGGATCGAAGAGAAGCAGACTCTCCGTCTACAGTGACGGGTTTCCCCATCACAACTCAATGAGTGTCAAGTTAGCGTTGACTGTATTGATTCATTGAGAGAGGACGAGAATCCTATCCAATGCAATATCAGCAATGAGGACTACGCTCATGGTCAGGCAGGATGGAATACTTTCAACTTGAAAACTTTGGGAGATGAAATCAATGAATAACGAATCAATGAATAACCTCAAATCAAATTTTACAGTAATATATATATATATGTATATATATATATATATATATATATATATATATATACTTTATAAAATATGTTGGACATAATATACGCTACGCTGGAGGACCGCGCTCGAGCATAAGTCCCTGAATGCAGAACCAGTTGGACGTAATATACGTCACCTGTGGAAGATGATTAAAAATTTTGAGGAGCTCCGGGCACTTCGTTTGCTAGTCGACTTGTACTTCTAGTCCCAAATATAACTAAAGCTATTTCGATGGAACTTTTTTGACAAAACTGATCGTAAGTGATTGTATTTCTTGCTTATAACTATTTCAAAACTACAGGACAGCGGTAAAACAAAAATAATCAAAAAAGTGAGGTCGAATACGACATTGGGCTGTATATAATGGCTAGTCGCGTCCCCTCGCGCGCTTGCTGCGCATACTTTTCGTCGGTGGCGCTGACTCGCCACCTGATATAATGGCCTTCTTACGTGACTCTTATCTTTTACTTTTAAAAATGGGAGACCAGCTTGTTTTCCATAAATGCAAGCTTCACATGATTCATCTGTGGGATTTGTCATGTCTATTGAATCATTATTCATTGATAAATAATTTCTTTCAACTTACAGGAACTTAGATTTAATTATGTGCCCTAGACGTTCATGCCAGATTTTATGAGTACAAAAAGTGCAGTTTTATTGTTGTCATGTATTTTGTTACGTACATTTTTATTTAGACTAAAAACCACACTTATCAAATTATTCAATGGCTTACCAGTTATGATGATTTTATCATTTTTCTTTATGATGACTTCGCCTGTTTCGTTGAATATCACTCGCAGTCCAGCTTGTTGAATGCGACGCACAGAGAGTAGATTGTAAGGGAGGTCCGGTAAGTACAAAACATTCTCCAATTATCCAACGATGCCAAAATTGGTTATAATAGGTATTGAGCCTATTTTCGTCGCAATGATTTATTTTCGTCACCTCTCTTTGCCATGTTTATTTTAACTGGCACTTCCAAGTCTTTGATCTTTGAGAAGACATTCAAATTATTAGTCAGATGATCAGTTGCACCTGAATCTATGAAGAATATCAATTCATCTCCTTTCTGCGCTTGATTGCATGAAGATTCAGCTTCACTAAAGAAGGCAATTGAATCATCAAGTCAATGAACAGTTTGGATTGATTTCAGATCTGAATGTGATTAAGATTTCTCATTCAAGTAGCAGTATTTTATTTCATGGTTATTTCTTCCACAGTGATCACATCTTCTCTTCTTATATTGTTGCTGTTGCTGATGCTGTTATCGAGATTGTTGATATTGAAAACCCGTTTGTTTTTGATATGGCTGTTTATTATTGATGAACTTTTTCTTTGATTTAAAGTTTGATTTTCGATTTTTGAATTTTTTTGTTGAATCAGGATTCTGTTCAAAAGATTGATCATTTGTTCTTACTTCGGCATTCAAAACTTTAATGCTAGTTTCAATTTTCTCATTTTGTAACTTTATTTCATAGTCAACTGATCTAATTTTAACAAAAGCTAGACTCGAATTTTCAACAGACAGTGTTTGTATAGCAGTCACCATATTGTCATATGAACTTGGCAAGGGTAATAATAATCTTGCTACTTTATTCATTTCATTCAATATTGATCCTGCTGTTTGTAAATCTTCAAACATGTCATCAAGGATAATAAAATGGGCTGCAAGAGGCATATTTTCTCTGAATTTTAAACTAAACATAATTTTTTCAGTAGATAATTGTGTAGCCAAACTTGCTCGTTGATAAATTGCGTCAAGCTTTGGAATTATTTCTTTGGTGCTGTCTTCTTCTTTTGCAAATCCAACCATTGTATCAGTCTAATGTTTAACGATCAGACCCTTAGCCACACGTTCATGTTTTCTCCACACATCAGTCAATGTTGTTGGAGGATCTTTATCAAGAACACAAAGTGCATCCTCGTATAGGATAGCAGAGGCCAGGCATAACCTGATGTACCTCGCAGAGGCTCCCACGTAGCCTTACTTGTACTCTTTAAAGGATAGGAGGAAATCTGTATCAATAAGAGTTAGAAAGGATTCGTTCTGATATCTTTTTTGTCCTACTCTGTGCGTCTCTCGACAATGACTGGTTCATGCGGTGAAAGCCGCGGCGCTCGCTCGCTCTACACTCTCATGCAGGTGACCATCACAATACGGTCATTGCTCGCTTCACTCCAAATCCTCCATACTCTTCAGCTATCAATGCTCGCATCCGAAACTTCCAAATACTATATTTTTCGCCATTTAATGGATTAATCAAATGTCTTGGGCCCTTTCTTTCGTTACTCATTTTGAACTTTGTTTTTTCTGTTTCAATTTCACTGAAAACTAACGAGTTTTCGGAACACGGCCACTTGAAACACGATTTTATTCAAAACACAGTTTAAACCACCTCTATCAAAAATTAACACTGGGCACTATAACCTATTAAAGTTAGTTCCTAACATCTAGAAGCAGGTTAATTAATGAAAAAGACAAGTTGCTCAAAAATTGACATGTGGTTTATTAGAGCTCGTCCACTCAGTTTGAATGCCGATAAATGACTGACTAATCGAAGCCAGACCAACAGGACCGAGCCTGTCAGCTTCCTTCCCATACTCCCTACATGTTTACATGCGACACTTCTTAGAAAACTTATGTGATATCGATATTCAAAACTCTAGCGCACCAGAGTAATCTACCCAACGCACGACAATGAAACCGCTGTTTTTGTCCATTCCAACATTTATTCATTAGTTTTTCAATGGTGAACTGAGTTTTCCATAATGTTCACGTTTTCACAGGAAAAAACCGCTGCTACGTGCCTTAGCAGTATGCTTTCTCAAAGAGGTTCCAACATCACCCACAAACGTGTCCCAAACCTGTATTTTCACCATTCCACTAGCGTAGATACTATCATTTATTTTTCAAAAAGTACAGAAGTATTATTTAGTCAGTTCTATTCGTATCTTTGTGTCTGTGTAAAGTATCGTTCTTTTTCAATCGTCCAAACTTTGTCGCTAGTGTTGATGTCTGCCCGGGTTCTCTTATTATTTGATCAAATGCAACAAAGCAAACGGTTCTAGGTTCTACACGATGCGAGACAATTGGACCTGCATAATTTTTCGCAATATTTATCTTGTAACTGTCATACGGTTTAATGGTGGTCAGAATCGATCCGCACTCCCCTCAAGTCCGTATTTAGCACACTTGAAGACTCGATTCGATCATTTTTGACGGCTGAGGTTGGAAATGATCAATTCAAGATCTATTTTGATCATTTTCGACGGCAAGAGACACCAAATTTTCCCAATTTTCTCTATAGCACGTTGAAAATACTGGAAACGAAACTTACATGAATTCTTCTTCTCTTCAGCAACGGTTGCTAGGTCGGTAAACAACGGTTACTAAGGAGCTAATTGGGGGAATTTTGTCTCCTTTGTCGTCGAAAATGATGGAAACAGGTCATAAATTAACAATTTCCAAACATTGTAACGGTTGCTAGGGAGGTAAACAACGGTTGCTATGGAGAAAATAGAAGATTTTAGTGTTCTTGGCCATCGAGTATGATTTGAAACTGATTTCCCGGCTTGCCGCAATAAGCACTCATAGGAATTTGTGAGAAAACACGTTAGAGACGGTTTCTAGGGAAAGAACCAACGAATTTCGCTGAAAATTAAACTCGGGCTAGATTTTGCCTCAACTAACCGGTGTGCGAAATTTCAAGAAGATCGGACCATTCCTTCGAGAGTTATCGTGGACGAAAAAAAACACACACATACACACACACACACACACACACTTTTGGATTTCCATGTTTTTCGACCCGTAGATTACAAAAATCGAAGTCCCGAGGTCTGATTCGGTGGGTCGATTTTTGCCCCATTACAAAGCTTTCTCTTTGAAAAAGCAAAAACATAACACTGGTTATACTTCAAAAAGTTATCTCTTCTTTTGTAATAGTCTAGATCAAAATTTGGCATTTTTTACGTTTGCCTTTGAAAAAGTAGGACTTGGTGATATTCGAGAAATTAATTAGCAAACATGAAAAAATTCACCTCGCCATGCCAAGACTCAAGCTCGAGCGCGTGGAGGCAGCGCAGCCTCTATTGTTTCCGCTACTCAATTCCTCGAATATAAGCAGAAGTCCTATTTTTTAAAGCTATATCAACTTAAAAAACTGTGAAATATTGAAAAACTTAATTGACCATCGGAAAGCTGAAGAAATACTACATCGATATCGTATTCCGAATCATTCAGATATTGATCATATAGAGTCGAAACAAGCATCAAAAACGCAAGGTTCTTGCTTCCGCGTGCCGGATCTGGATAGTTGAGGTGGAACACTCCATAAATGTTCAATAGCTTGTTATCAAATTTTCTTATCTAATCAGTTACTACTCAAGAGAAAGATCATCTAGTGGGTGGATTTCTCATTCATTTGGCATACTTAATCCAATGACGCAAATCTAATGTGTCCCTATTTTCATACGTGTTAGGATGGCTTTAGGCTGGGTGTGTGTATGTGTGTATGTGTAATTTTTCGTGTTTAAAAGTATGGAACTAAAGCTGAACTGTATGCCCCGCTCCTATTCACGTGTATATGTTCGACACATGATTCTATCTACAAGCATATGGAATAGCATGTTCAGCAAGTAATAACTCAGAGTTAGAGCATCCTCAAGATCAAGGCCATGAGCAATTTTTGTATAGCTCGCTATATATTATCCAAGTACATCATCGAAAATATTTACTGTGTTATGGCCCAGCCTTGCCCCACCCAAATAATTTTTGTTTTTTTTCCACCGATTTCCCCGATCTCAACAAAGATCCAGCTATCATCATGCTCTCTGCCCCACACGAGTCCTACGATGACGTGAGCAGCTCAGCTGTTTGCCAGTGTAGAGACGATAATTGTATGAATGAGTATACGAGTGAGAGAGACACGGCGCACGGTAATCAAGACGCGCTGCGTTATCATCTACAGGCGATGATTGCATTACCCTCCGTCGTGCATCTCGAGAGTGAAGTATGGCCAAGGCGTGGCATATTACATAATAAGTTTTCAAATTTATGTTTTATCCTAGAAGTTTACAATGAGCGGGCTAGGCTAGTTGATAAGAAATCTGATAACAAGTTAGCCTTCAGGCATAAGAAGTTGTACGATCATGACCGATGCAACGTGTTCACAACGACTTATTCATTTTATATCCATTCAGTATAACATTATGCTGAGAAATAACCAATTCATTGATATCATATGTACATATAAACATTTTGCATTACTAATAAAGCGACCTGCCCTACAATCAGGCAGCATACGCCATCGATCGAGAGCTCATGACTCGAGATCATTATGTGTACATTCCTAAATAAAAGAAACAATGTAATAATAAAGTAGAATTATCCTTAATCGAGTAAGTCTCGCGGGCACGCATACAAATACGCATATTTGTCAATTGTTATTAGGAATAAGTCAATCATGTAACGCCAAGTTATACATAATATATATCTATATATGCGTGAGGATTTTATTGCGCAGTAGAATTGAGAAATGTAGTCCCTGACGCCACGGTGTTACTCCGCGCCTCATCCGAAGCCATGACCATATAAGGAGCTGTTCGACCACTCGGATAGTGTCGCGGAACCTTCGAGGAGCGTTCCGCGACCCTATCAGTGTGACGTCACGGAGAGGATAAGAGAGCGAGCTGCGGCCGGCCGTGACAGAATTCCACCCGCCACCGAAAGCAACAGACGTTTGCTACGCGTACCGCTCACAGACAATTAGTTACGGAATTCCCGGGCGTGTCGCATTAGTTTGAAGACAATTCGTAATATTATTAGTGCTAATAGTTAATAAAGATCAGTGATATAGCAAGAAAGGGTGTTGTGAGTAGTTTTGTTACACCTCCTACCCACGAGGCGATCACATAGGACGTGATCGCTTGCCAGCGAGCTGCTGAGCCGAAGGAGCGCGCCTGCAGCCGAAGCCGAACTGGTGGGCCGTAATCGGACACCAGCGTTTTAGGAGTATCCAGAAGCGAGAGACGGGTATCCACCCCTCCCCTCCGCAGTCGCGACGCGCAGCGCCCAAGCAGCGCTCTCGCTCCCACCAACGCGCTCTTGCCGGAGCCCGCACACATCACGGTCCACGCGCCTCGCTTGGCGATGCACGCTGCCAGGGCCGTAACTACCGCGCGCTCCGTGCATTTGCAGCGCACATCGGAGTAAGTTCGGAATATCAATCTCGAATAGCGATTCGCCGCCACATAGATTGAACCGGTTCCCCCACCGCAAAATTTAAATAAGTCCCTTCCCACTGCTCGGGCCATAACAACTGTAACCCAATTTCTAGAATGATATGGTGTCCTTTCTAAACCATAAAATTTAAGGTTTAGAAGGAGAGTTTGGAGTTTCCATTATGTTCCAGGTACCTTAAAAAATTCTCTTTGAGAAATTCAAGTCATTTTCGAGTAATGTACACAACGCCCTTGCAACCTAGAATTAATGAATGGACGTCATTTAAATTTAAAAATACCTGTGAGATTTTAATAAGAGCAAGAATAGCTAGAATTTCGAGATTTATGATCAGACTCTATAGAATGTATGAACTACTGTATGTATATATGAACCGAGCCGAATCAAATCTCTTATGTCTGATTTGACAGAGATATTCATGAATTTTATAAGATTCATCTCCAGACATCATTTGTTCATCATTGTAGTATCCATCAGATCATCCGATGTATAACAAAATCTACTCACCAATATCATCCCCTCGAAGTCCAAGGACATCATGTTTTACCAGCGGTTGGTGGAAAGTCTTATTCTGCCGAACATCTGAGAAACTACGCTTCAATTGTCTCAGCATTCCTTGAAAATATAAACCATTCTTTGAGTCTCAATCAGATATTAATGGATATGAATTGAGTATAGATAGATACAAATTCAGCATGGATATGAATAGCAACTTCTATATATCAGCTGACCGACTCTTGGACTGACAAAAATTATCCCGTAGTGTAGTTAAAGTATACTTTCCGAGAATTTTGTATGGAATATTTGGATTAAATGAAAACATTGTAGTGCAGTTGGGCCTGTTCTAACTCACCATGACGGTTGTCAATTTTCGTCAAACTCCCAGAACTTGTTTCTGAGTGTGACATAAGATACTTGGTACAGGAATTGAGTCTAACGCTTCCGAATATTTGAGTTATGGATTCATGCGAGTCTGACTGAATCCCTATTATCCCCTGATAGCCCAGTGCTCATCTGTTCAGAAACTTGATATCTCGGACTTTCCATACACCCTCTCTGGAAACTATTGGATTCCTTCCAAAAAATGACTCTCAATCGAATGGGACATGTGCGGAAATCTGAAAAGTATGGTTTCATATTTTTATTTATGAAAATGTGAAAAAATTTGCATTTTTCTCTTTTAATTTTGAGATAGTATGAAAACTATCAATCCTAGAGTAAAATAGAAAAGGAAAAAAAGTTTCCTTATAAATTTTTGCATGAGGATTGAGTATTCCGGAACATCAGTCTCGAATATTGTTGTTGCAAAATAGTTA
This sequence comes from Aphelinus atriplicis, assembly GCA_020882685.1. Taxonomy (NCBI): domain Eukaryota; kingdom Metazoa; phylum Arthropoda; class Insecta; order Hymenoptera; family Aphelinidae; genus Aphelinus; species Aphelinus atriplicis. The sequence continues at coordinate 295,921 of JAJGQD010000029.1, forward strand.
TAAACGAAAAAATGACCCCTAAAAACAAGCCATTTTTGTGATTTTTTTCAAGTTTCCAAATCATAGCTACGATTATGAGAATTTAATTCAGAGTACCTTATACAGCAATTAAAATACAAAAAAAGTTCATCTCGATATCTCTGATAGTTTTCGCACAATCTATTCATTAAGTAAGCCAATTTCAAAATATTGTTAAATTTTACAAATGTAATTGAGTCTTTCATGAACGTCTCCGAGACCTGCCAATTCTATTACGTACTCTCATAGATACTAACTATTGATCCCTCACGGAAAAATATCGATTTTATCAATTTTAACCACTTCATTTCATGATTTTTTGAAAATTTTTCGAAAAAAGTACCTAAAAAAAATGCAACTGCAACGCGGTTCTTTTATCTATCCAAAATTTGGAAATTGCATATGATAGGAGATGAACAAACGCTCATTTTAAATTTACATTCACTCGAATCTGATTCGTGAATTCCGAGATATAGAGATTCAAAGTTGAGTTACCTTTCCGGCAAAAGTATACGCAGTAGAATAATAATTGAAACAATTTCTGGTAGATTGAACATTGTTTTACTTGAGTATTGATTATTATGTACGTGAGTGATGTTCTTGATACTTAATAGTCGAGCAGAAGGTTGATGGATATCACTGAAACGCAGCACTTTCAGTGCAGAGTCAGTGGAGGGGGTAGCGGAGAAGAAGCGACGAAAAGTCGAACGCTCAGGATAAAAATGAACGTTTGATTTTTGACTGACAAGAACTCGGCTTCTATATAAGATGAATTTATGATTCTTTTTTGAGTTAATATAGCAAGTCGAAAGATGATTAAATATATAGGTTAAAGTACCGTCAAAATTATTGATAACGATCTATACATGAGAAATGTAATAATGAATATTTGTAGAGTCGTTCAAATCATATTTTTCGACAATGTACATACATCATGCTGACTCTCATAATTAGATTAATGTGCAATTTATCCTATTCATAGTATATATGTATTAATAATTTAAGTTTATGTATATTCTGAATGTAATGTTAAATAAACGTGATATCATACAATATTTTACTGTGCTTTTCTATTTAAAACGCTTAAGAATATATATTCATTAATCAATATCAATTGAAAAAAATTTTTATTGAATGTATTAGTCAGCGTGACGTACATCTTTATAATGAAAATTAGAAAATATGATTTGAACGGCTCTAATAAATAGATTGTGCGAAAACTATCAGAGATATCGAGATGAATTTTTTTTTGTATTTTCATTAGTATATAAGGTACTCTGAATTGAATTCTCACAATCGTAGCTATGATTTGGAAACTTAAAAAAAAAATCACAAAAATGGCTTATTTTTGGGGGTCATATTCTCGTTTATAACTATTTTGCAACAACAATATTCGAGATTAATTCGAGTCATTTTCTGGAGGGGATCCAATAGTTTTCAGAGAAGGTGTATGAAAAGTCGCAGCAAATACAGATGAGCACATCCCATGTGTGATGCGGTAAGAGAATTGACATATTAATCAATATAGTTGGTTTCTGAGTAATATAAACCTTAGAAAAATCAAGTTCTCGTGTTGCTTGATCCAGTTCCTTATTCATACCTCTCAAATTTGTACCGTTATCTCAATGAATATTCATAGGTGTTCCTCATCTCACAGAGAACTTTCTGAGTGCTTATCTTAGAGAACCAGTACTTAGAAGGGCAACATATCCATATAAATAATAACAACAAAGAGAATCAATGAACATGTTTTATTTTATAGCATGAAAGATCGTAAAGATTGAATATAAGAACGCGTGCCAAAATGCGCCAAATTAGCACATTAATGTCATGAAGGGCGATTGATACGGTGAGTCACGCCATTGTTACGCGATAAGTGAGTGTTACGTCACGTGTGTCTAAGCTGGCGAAGCTCTGTCCGTTTGCGCGTTCTCGCGGTGAAGAATATAAATCAATCGCCCGAAAAAGGAAACAAAAGAAAAAAAAATTATAATCTGATTGCGCGGTGATTCTACTTCCCGCGGTTCGATCAAAATCTTACTTTTATATAGAGAGGAAACGTTTGTTTGTATGTTCGCAAAAATCTCAAAAACTACTGAACCAATCGCCTCCAAACTTTGACAGTAGCTTCACTATGTACCCTGAAGTGTCATTGGTTATTAAGATTATTCATTAATTAATTAGGAAAGTTTCTATGCAAAATGTACAAATAATATGCATATCAGCTCCGACTTCTCTCTTTGGCCACTAGGTGGCGAGACGCTGTTTTAGCCGTTCACGCAGCTGAAATGGCGCGGTCTGGCCTATATGTATAAAGCAATGAGTGTTGGAGTCCTCGATTTTCTTATCGAAACTTTTAAATTGATCGTCCTCTTGTGACACCCGATACTATAGCGGTGTAATCGATTGTCTAAATAATCGAACTCGCATATATTGTTTTAAGGAATTATTTTTAACGGCTGAAATATGCCTTAATTGAAAACTCCGGCTTCTCTCTTTGAGCACTAAGTGCCCTGTACGATCCGTTCACGCCGTTTCTTTTGCTACAATAAACATGGTTCAAGGTCAGACCTTCAAATATATCGGAATTGATTAACGCTCAAATTGTCTTTTACACAGGCAGTTGTATGTTGGACTTTCTGACGGGCAAATCGGAAAACCAATTCCGATTCCATTTCCAAAACCAAAAATGTTGTTTATTCTAAAGTACTTCGGGACTTTGGAACTTTAAATACTTGAATATTATGTTTCGATTCCTATGCATAGTTAATAATCATCAATCGAACTCTATAAACTCCAAGAGCGGGCGAAGCCGCGACGGGGGATGCTAGTTCAATAGAAAATAAAATGCACTAGAATAGCTCAGGTTTTACTGCGCAGCCTCGACTAAGCGTCGTTACGGGCCTGGTTATGCGCTTCGATGCACGATGGAGCGTCTCCTTGGACCTACTCCATTACGATGACCACTCCGAAAGGGCTGCCGAGCCGGGGGTCGAGTGGCTTCAGACGAAGTAAAAACAAATGGTCGCGGCCAATCGTTCAAAGGCTTTCGTCTGTTATCGATCTAATAGATTTTGCACTCTTCCCGAGCCAGCGAAAGCCGTCTCGATCTCGTTACCGCGCAAAGGGAAAACGACGAGTGTCAGTAAAAAACAAAGGTAGAGATTTGAATAGGAGAAATGAAAATGAAAGGGTTGGGCTTTCAAAATCCAACAAAACTTACTGTTCTTTGCTTTTTTTCTCCTTTATTGAATGATGCTCAAGTACACTGCTCCGTGGGTAGGTGACCTGGGAGGTGAAAAAGGCGTCTTCTGCGATCAGCGGCGATGTGGGCCGGGTATACGGATACGGAGTCCGGCGGAAACTTGGGCCGAATACGAGTAACTGGCGACTCAGGCCACAACGGAAAAACTGACGGCGACGTTGGCCGGGTATACTACAAACTCACCAGATCACTTGTCAACGCTACTAGAAGCCCGACGAATCTGTCTAGTAGTAGCGCTGGCTGAAAGAGCTGGGGCAATAAAAGAACGATCGGGACGACGTGGTCCAATAGTCAAAACGGGAACGAAGCCCACGAGCCAGGAAAAATCCGTCTCGGTGAGAACGTAGGCCAAGGTAAGCTAGGAGACCAAGCCTTCCTTTGCAGTGCCACTTACTCCAAGAGCAGGTGTCACTGTACTGGCGATGCACTGCAATAGGCCCTTCTTATACAGATATGTGCCCATAAGGACCTATTGGAGCAAGAGAGAGTACAATATCGGATCTCTCACTCACTCCCATGGCAGGCATAGATCCCGAGTATTGGGGCGAGGGAGAGAGCAAGAGAGTCAGAGAGGGAGGATGGGAGGGTCAGTCCCCGCCACCCCCGCCACCGCCAAGGGCGCATCCTGTGCAGTGGAGCAAGAGAGAGCGTATGAAATTTCCTCCCACTCCCACCTCCTCCCTACGCCGCGACCCTCCAATGGACCGTTATCGGCAGCCAGGCCCCGTCTCTTATTGGTTGACTCTACTTTGGGGGAAACTACCCGGGAAACGCCTTTGCCTCCTTCCAGTTCACCCTTACAAACTCTCAATATTAAGTGGTGGTGGAAAATTACTGTTTAACTTATACCTATATGCGTATTGCATGTATATGCGTATGTTATATCGCGAAGTTACACGTTGAACTGCGTGGATCTGCAAGTTGACTTGCGCGGATTCATTATTCGAGTTTGAAACAAGTTCATTTTGTTTGAATTTACTGAATATTGCTCGGAAACTTATAAATTCTATTCAAAAATATATATGGGGCGTATCACGTCAACTCTCCAGAGCCTGCGCGCGGACGCTAAAACCTCGCGTTTTCGCCGCTTGTTTTCTACTCTATTAGACCAATATCTAAATGATGTCGGATATGATATCAATATAGTTTTTTGTCAGCTTTCCGATAGTGAATTTATTTTTCCGAAATTCTTACGTTTTCCCAGGAAAAAAACATAAAACATGCCATATCTCAAAACCTTGATTTTTTAGTTTTTTTTTTAATAGTCTAGATCGAAAGCTGACCTTTTTTTACATTGATATAGCTTCTAAAAAAATAGGACAATTCCGTTATTCTCGAGAAATTGAGTAGTGAACATGAGAGGTTGCGCCGCGCCGCGCCACGCTGCTTCCACGCGCTCGGGCTCGAGTCTTCTGTACACGTGAACGCCGAATTCAGGCTACATTCGATATCCATACTTATTCCTATATATTGAATGGAGTCTCACGTTCATTACTTGTTCGATTCGTGAGTATTTCATTTCACTGCTTTGAGTAACGTTTTTGCTTTGTTATTCAAACTTTGAAATATTGTGTTTTAACTATGCATTTTTTTTTTCAACTTCGGAAAAATTTCATACTCTGAAGCTGACGAAATGCTTCTGACAATCAGCCACTCATCGCAAGTTGGTACGAATGCATGGAACTGCAGAGTTCCTGGTATAAGAAAATAATTATCAAATCTCACTTTCAATTCCAACTTCATTTTCTCGTATTCTTTTTGTGCACTGAAAAACACTACAGTTTCCTTGCAATAATATTTTGCCCATGCATATAAACCTTCTGCAGTTAAGATGTGATTGTTTGCAGAGCGCTGTAAACTCGCTAATTTAGCACCTCATTTTTTTGATGATAAACAAGATTAGAAAAACTTTTCTGATTCTTAAAATGCTGACCTGCTCCATCGGTACTATAATGAATTTTCTTAGGTTTGAACACTTTTTTCAGATATCTTACGATTATTTCTTGGTACACATGGACTGCAACTGCATCGTGAGCTAAATTATCTGAGATAATGGCCATGCTCTTGTGCTGAAGTTCTTCATTTCTTCGAAAGTAAATAACGACTGTGAATATCGTTGCTTGATTGTTAATCCAGTGGAATGATTGAGCTGCATTTCGCACAACAAACGCATAATTTTCAGCGAAATCAAAGCAAACTAAGAATTCGGCTTCTACGTGTACAGAAAACTCGAGCCCGAGCGTGTGGAAGCAGCGCGGTGCGGCGCGGCGTGGCGCAACCTCTCATGTCAACTACTCAATTCCTCGAGAATAACGGAATTGTCCTATTTTTTTAGAAGCTATATCAATGTAAAAAAGGTCAGCTTTCGATCTAGACTGTTAAAAAAAATCTAAAAAATCAAGGTTTTCAGATATGGCATGTTTTATGTTTTTTTCCTGGGAAAACGTAAGAATTTTGGAAAAATAAATTCACTATCGGAGAGCTGATAAAAAACTACATTGATATCATATCCGACATCATTTAGATATTGGTCTAATAGAGTAGAAAACAAGCGTCGAAAACGCGAGGTTTTAGCGTCCGCGCGCAGGCTCTGGAGAGTTGACGTGAAACGCCCCATATTTTATACCAGAAATATCTCGCCAGACCTCGCGAAAATAACAAACTTACTTGTTGTGAGGTCTTTTCTGAAAGGTCTTGAAATTTCATTTATGAAAAACTAACTTATTTTGTTGTAATGTAAAAATAGTATATTATGCGACTAGTGCGTGAAATGCGATTTCACGAGTTGCATACGATATTTTATGTTATAAGTGATCAAACGCAAATGTCACGCATCGAGATTTGAGTGCGTGAAATATTTCACGCATCGGTTTCCGTTCGTGAAATGAGCGTTTATGATCACGTATAACATAAACCAAATTTTGGTCTGTGCTAAGCGCGGGAGCGTGTCTCTAATTGAAAATCTTAAAACCGCAATTTTAGTAGTATCGCGATTCACCTTTGTATTCCCGACGTTTGAGATTTACAAGATTTACAACATATCAACTCAAATATTGGATTAATCGAATAAAATTTTGTATGGTTTGGTTAAAAATTCAATTCAAACCTAAGCTTGTGTGGTCTCATTCGATCCGTAATTAAATTTTCAGCAGAAAATTATTGGGTGAAATTGCGCTAAAATGAAAATTCGAATTTTAGTGAACGAAAAACCGAAATATTACGCGCATTTTCATTAACGCCTGTGTTTTGGAAAGGCTGCTGGAAAAGCGCACATCGCGGGCCGGAAAGTGAGAGTGGCCGTTTTATGGCTTTTCCGAGAGATAGCCGGCCCTTCCCGCTTCGGCGCTATGCCGAGCGCGGGTTGCTGCACGCGCGTCTCGTTGCAGTCTCTATGCTGCATCCTTACATTCACGCGATGTTTCAGTTACAAACCTTTTTGTAATCATTTATATCTAATATACTTTGATTTATTATACACTGATTATATTCTAATGTTAAATTTCTAATGAAAAAACCTCTTAAATTTTGAATTTAACTTTCCATAAGTTTTAGAAATCAAGCATTCACCAATCTAATATGCTTGTTCAAATTGTTAATGTTAAATCTATCTAATTTGTATTTGATCCAAGACAAAATTTTATCGTAAAATATTGTAAAAGGAAGCTTAAAACTATATCTTGTGAGATCTTGTTTTGAAGATCTCACGATTATCTATTAAGAATTCTAATGTCGCGAGCTTCTAAACTTAATATCCGAGCGGAAAAAAGCGAAATTCCGACTTTGATCTTTACCGATCATACCCGTTGGAAAGGGTAGTCAAAGGAAACGCGCGGCGAGGGTCGAGAGACGAGAGTTGCGCTTTATGGCCCTTCCGTGCTCGGTGCTGAGGCGCGCGGCGCGTCGTACGTGCGCCGCACTCGGACCCTAGCGTTGGGTATCGGGCCCGCGCGAGGTGCTATACCTCTCGCGTACTAGCAAAAAATAATTGTTTTCTAGACGCTTGCCGTCACATGAGAAAAGATTGACGTAGCGAGACAGGCTAGAGGAGCGGCAATGTAGGTTGATGAAATACACAAACATTTAACAGCGCTTGCGATATAAATTATGACGATTCAAGAAATTTTCGAAAGAATCACTTCTCACGGTTCCTTTTCACTTTCACAAATCACAAATCATTCAAATCAATCAAATCAATCACAAATCAATCAAAGTTATTCCCCGTGAAATGTTAGAGTAGATGGGGGTTCACCCAAGTCTCGCGTCAAAAATTCACCAGTCTTTGATCGCACCCGAGTAGATTATTTCGAGCTCATTTTCATTAAGAGAACAGATACTAGAATCGCACACGAGTTAAGGCATACGGTTGTATTTTCATTCGCATTGATATGAACTCAGTACACATCGAAATCGTTGATGGTTGAACAACTGATGGTTCTCTCAGTGCTTGTCAAAGGTTCATTACACATACAACCATTTTTTCAAACGTATACTCAGACAATACATATACGGGACCAATTTCTTTGGCATGGATAACCATCTTCACGAATTGTATATGTTGTTCGGGCAGGAGCAGTTCCAAGACGAGGTGAGCAGTCACGCCATCCGTAAACACATATGGCATTTTCATCCGCCATTATCACCTCATTTCGGTGGCATCAGGAAGGCCGTCGTTGAATCGTTCAAATACTATTCCAAACAAATTATATGTGAACTATTACACACATTCGAGTGAAGAATACGATTGCGATTGAAATTGAAGCGATTCTGAACTTACGCCCACTGTGTTCGATTCCTTCCGATCCCAGTGACCCTATCGCACTCACACCAGTGAATATTCTTGTTGACCGCTCCGTTACGATGCTGCTCAAGGATAATTATGCTTCTACTCCAGAAAATTGACTCTCCACCTGGTGTTTTGTATCCAAGACCAAGACGTGCCAAGATTCCTGGAAGAAATGTTACTTGGGAAATCTGAGCAAACTTCGGAACGCTAGAAGTGAAACATTGGCTAGGACGAACTCAAGCCTAATTCTGTCGTCACCATCATTGACAAAAATAAGCCCTGCAAGCGGTGGCAACTGGAAGTTATCGTTGAGATAAATGCAGGAAGCAACGGGATTCTCAGAGTCGACACGATCAAAACCGTTCAGGGTACACGAAAAAAGAACATTACCCTACAATGTTTTATTCCAAGAGAGGCCTAATTCAATTGGTACCTGTATGTATGTATATTGGACTCATATCATCATATATATACCAACATCCCACATCTTAATAAGCAATATTTCTCACTTGTCTCTCTCACAACGGGAATGTTCCGTCGAATTATATTTGTCGGCAGTGAAATATCTCATCGTTGCTTGGCCGTATGCCTTTGCAGAGATACGCGCGTGCTCCCATCTTTATGAGCGTGGGCTCATGGGGTGTCACGACGATTCCCGCGACCACTGAAGAAGATCGCCGCTTCCACTTCCAGATCGCGAAACATAAAATATACGCGCGCAATCAATCAGTTAGTACGTCGAGTCCATTTGAACGATCAATACGTGTGATCGTTGTGCAATATTTACTCCACTATCATGGTTGTTCTTATGATAGCTAAGTAGAATTAGGCTCAAAATGACCATGGTATGGATGTTTCGAGGTGGTAGCAAAAAAAAATTGGAATCGCTTCACAACAGTTTCAAGGAAGACATGTTCACTCCCGCACGCTGAAAAATATGTGCGTCTTGAGTTATTTACAGTTTAGTGAAAGAATGTGGATTTCTTTCATATTATCGCGAATAACTCAATAACTATGGAGTTTAGCAAGATATTTTATGAAAATTTATGTCCCTGATAAAATTTTGCATAAGATAACATTAGTTTCATATCAAAAAATATATTTTTACAATGTGTTACAGCTTGAATAACATTAAAAAGCAACAAAATGATAACATATTTTTACAAGTAATTGAAATCGATTGAAATGCTCGCCGTTCAAGATTCGGGTACTTCATTATAATAGAAATACCCATGCAGGATTTCGTTTGAATCGGATGATTAGTTTTTGTGCAATCCATTTGTTAACTAACATTTTTGCTAAAATTGTCAACATTGCCACATCCAGAATCCGGCCTGAAATTGGTCACCAATTTTTGCCAACATACTTTCCAAGCTGGTCTTTCAATTAGCATAGTTATTTCTATCATTCCACATATTTTTACAACATTATGATTTTTTTGTAAAACCGGCCAAATTTTACCTTTTAAATAAATCGAATATCTTTCCCATTTTCAGATTTTTTTAGAAATTGGAAAGAGATATGAAATTAATATGAGTAGCCACTCACTTTAAGCTTCTGTTTGTCGAAATCGGCCCAGTAGAACCTGAGTTATATTGTTATAAACATATTGGTTATTTACGTCGAAATGGTAGCAGCTACAGCGATAAAAAAATACTGTTGGTTTGTGTAATATGGACCGTATCATGGTTCTTTCGATGAAATGTGTTTCATGAAGAGAATGTTTGCGAAAAAAATTCATGGAACAATTTTAATTAATTATTACGATTTTAATTACTCGTAAAAATATATTAACATTTTGTTGCTTTTTTAATGTTATTTAAGCTATAACACATTGTAAAAATATATTTTTCCGAATAAAACCAATGTCATCTTGTGCGAAATTTTATCAGGAACGTAATTTTTTGTATGAATTATCTTGCTAAACCTCATATTGAGTAAGAGTATACCTCATATTAAGTTATTGAGTTATTCGCGATAATATAAAAAAAATTGCACATTTTTTCACTAAATTATTAATAACTCAAGACGCACATATTTTTCAGTGTGCGGGAGTGAACATGTCTTCCTTGATACTGTTGTGGAGCGATTCCAATTGTTTTTTTGGTACAACCTCGCAACATTCATGCAACTTCCCAATACTACTCAGCTATGAGATTCTCATCCCAAATGGAATCACGTTGCACGCTCATTGAACAAGATTCGATTCCGCGGGTCGTACCTGCACTTACACATGTTCATAAACTTACACTTTCAACATGCAATCATCAAATTTCGTTTTTGAGGAGTTTTGGCTCTAAAGTGTCTTTCTGAGTCTACTATATAATCATATATTACGACCCTAACATCAAATCTGTTTGCTTCACCCTACACTCTATCTTAGTCCTCTAACTACAATCATAATTACGGAACTCAGCGTAGAGTTGGATTTTGACGATACACCCAAATAACTCAGATAATTCTGATAAAGTTCTTAATGATCCACGCATTCATTAATAAAGTCTCAGACTACAACAAGTGATATAACGAAGTGAAAGCGTGCATACATCACAGTTTCATGGACATAAAAGTAGTTGGAACTGATTATTTTTATTATTCATGCTCATATGTGTGTTATGTATTCGGGACTGAGAGATAGAAGCGTAAGTCAAAATACTCAACAATTTCTGTCAGTTTGAGAACACCCAATTGAATAGACGTGAATGCGAGCTGAAAATAATTGGTTTTTCAGGGCCTCGATCTAAATTATATCGTAAAACAGTGAGAGCGAACATTTACATCGCGAATAGTAACCCTACGAGAGTAGTTCCGAACCCTTCGCGAGTCCGATGTGTTCAGTCTAAGTGATATATCATTTATGTTAAACATTTAGAAACTATCACGCTGTACAAGCCCACCAAGTTGTCAGAAGTTTGTGCCAATTTTTATAAATAATAATTCTGTTACAGTATTTTGGCTACCAGTCAAGAAAATCTAGTTACTGAGGTCAGGGAGTCACATTTCCCAAAATGTAGTCTACCAATAATTGATCACGAGATTATTGAAATTATGTCCCATTCTTGTAATCAACATGTTCAGAATACCTGCAATAGAATCGAAAGTTGAAGATTTAGAAACCGGTTCAACTGGATCCAAACGTTGATCATTCCAATCTCCATCACTGTTCATCGTGGAGTCTGGCTCATTCGAATCTTCGTCTCTGAGAAAATTAGTATATTCTTAATTAACAAAATGAATTCAATACAATCAAGTTAAAGTTTTTAATAATGTTGAGAAGATATTAGGTAACTGCAAGCAATTTGGCACTGCAGTCAATTTGGCACGTTTGTCAAATTTCGTATTTCTGGTGCTCTCTGAGCATCAGTCGCTCTTGGGTCATGTTGGGGGGATTGGAAGAAAATTTTTGGTAGCTTTTCCGGCCATTTAGCCCTCAAAACCACTTTCCTGCAGTACTTCGAAGTTTCTCTTACTCATTTTTTCACCCTTTTCTCATCACACTATTCTCACTCAACCTAAACAATGAGGCGGGAATAATTTTTATCTCTCGAAGTGTCATTACTCTTTTTTTTGTAGAAACATTTCATCTTTCGATTTGCTACATCAGTTTTCCCAAAACTATTTTCTGTCCTACTCGAATTGATATTTTTCGCATGAAAATAAGTGAAGCCAACTTGGCATGATTTTTGATATATCCTATCTCGAGTGTTTTAACCGCTCTAGTGACGCATACAGGTGTAAGAGTCACCTTATAGTAGTGAAACAAGATCATTGGCCCAAAATTTAGAGTACCGGTCATTTTTCACTCCAAAATATAGTTTTTTTAACACTTTGACGTTGAATACCGTAGAATTATCTATTTTATTCTGTAATTGTTATTGCCGCACTGTAAGTTTCCTCCACCAAATGAGCATATTAAATTTTTTCATTCAAACGTAGCTACTCAATTTCGTGCAAAAGAGCTCATTTTCAATTGGTCACATTAGTTTTCCTCACTGTCAATACGATTGGTTTCAATGAAACTCAAGCGAGCCCAAGATGGTTCCTCTGAGCAGAAATTGAAAGGAAGAAATTAAATTTATTGTTCCTATTTTGAATGAAAATACTTCTAGTAGTAGAAAATGGCTTCTTTCTGTATAGTAATCGTATAATACTAGGATTACCGTCTATTTTGAATGATTTGATCCATCTCAATATGTAATTATGAACTGAAAAACTTAGTTGAAAAGATCATATTCCGTCGAATCACATTTGTCGGAAGTAAAATAGCGTGGCGTTGCAAGGCCGTATGCCTTTCCGGAGAAGCGCGCGTGCCTCTCTCTATATGAGTGCGGGCTCATGGGGTGTAACTCATATTTTCGCGCCCGCTAACGGAGATCACCGCTTCCGCCTTAGGGGTGGAGGACAAAAAAGGATACGCGCGAGGGCTGCGCGCGCAGTCATCGCATCAGTCCGTCGAGACAATCCGTCGAGTCCACTCAAACGATCGACAATTAAACCGTAATCGAAAAGTAAGTTCTTAGCCACGGTTTGCTCTATCTCTATTTCTCTCCATCTCTCTGTTTCTATTGCAACCTATACTATCGTATATTACGACGCTCGCGAATTGCGAGCTGAACGCTCTCAGTGCGCGCGATTCTATATTGAAGGTGCACAGTGGGAGTATGCGCGGTTGATCACCGTAATCACGCAGTCACGACAATGACCGAAAGAGCAAGTTTTCGCCTTTACGAAATCCCTCTGAATTGTCAAATTCGACCCCAGTGTCACGACAACGCGCTCTCCCAGCGATCCGGAGAGTGTTTTCCACGGCGAAAACACTCTAACTTACATACAACAATACACGCTTACATACTCACACCTTCCTATTATAACGCAATTTTCATTTTTCGAGGAGTTTTGACCGCAAGGTCTTTCTTCTCTGGGTCGAATATATGCTTACATATTTCGACCCTAACATCGTGCATTTTTTATCTACCCCTACTCTCTATCCTATCCCTATCATATCCTCTAAATCATGGAATCAAGCGTAAAGTTAGATTTCGATATAACATTTTATGGTGCCTTCTGTGAGGTGTGAGTCTCACATACACTACACATACAAAACGAAGGTGTGATTAACCACGACGAGCAGCCAACTACTAGCGAGAAGACGATATCGCTTCCATCAAGAGACCTCCCTCCCGAGTCCCGTCCACAGCCGCAGCTTTCAGGGTCATTAGCTCAGTGAAAGATAAGTTCACAGTAATTTCCAGTGCAAAAATCAATCACATTTCCGCTCCTCCAGATCAATTGTGATACGTGTTTTATCGGCGCACCCGCCTATTATTACGTAAAGTCAGCGTGATTTTTCGTGCATACTTTCGTACGACTTGCATGAATCGCGCGCATTTGCGCGACACGATTTTTCCGTAGGCCAGTTGCGCCAGTTCGCAGTAGCGGCGTCACCGAGCGAACCTCCGCTCGCATCCCGCGCGCAGACAGTCGAACGTGAGCCTCCGCCGCGCAGCCGGGAGACAGACGAGCGCGCGAGCCTCCGCCGCGCAACCCGTATACAGTCGAGGGCGCGCTTTCCCGAAAACCGTCTGACCTACATTTCCACAGTCAAGGCTGATATTGCCGCAGCCGATCGACGACAAAATGAACACATCTCCGCTCGCTATTTAACGATTTCAACAAAAACCTTATTTTTATAACTGTGCCTAAAATCGCTGACTCTGTTCCTGATAAAGCCTCTCCTCGTAAATTGATTAGAATTCCGGTCAATCTCAAGCTCGCGGATCCAAATTTTCACGTGCCACGGCCAGTAGACATTTTGATCGGCTCCGACGCCACTTTATCGCTACTTTCGATCGGTCGAATCAACCTATCGCGGAACAACTGCGATTTATTCCTACAAAAAACGCAGCTTGGTTGGGTGATCGTTGCAGGCGCTATTGGGGACGAGCGGAAATCGGTAGTTTCGTGCAGCTTAATCGAACTCTCGGAACAACTAGCGAGATTTACTTTTCAAGTATATCGTACAAAAAAAGATCTTTGATCTAGTTTGAAAGCGTATTTCGAACTTTACACTTGATTCCGTGATTCAGAGGATACGATAGGGATAGGATAGAGAGTAGGGGTAAATAAAAAATGCACGATGTTAGGGTCGAAATATATGAGCATATATTCGACCCGGAGAAGAAAGACCTTGCGGTCAAAACTCCTCAAAAAATGAAAATTGCGTTATAATGTGAAGGTGTGAGTATGTGAGCGTGTATTGTTGTGTGTAAGTTTTTGCCGTGGACGAACCGTTGCCGTAAACGCGCCGTGGTCGCCGTCGCGACTGCGTGATAACGGTGATCGACCGCGCGTACTCTTACTGTGCACCTTCAATATAGAATCGCGCGCACTGAGAGCGTTCAGCTCGCAATTCGCGAGCGTCGTATTGTGTTATTTCGCTACGCACCTATTCGGTTGGAAAATGGACGCGTGGAGATCGTACACTTGACCCGCGAACTCGCGAGCGTCGTAATATAGGATAGTATAGGTTGCAATAGAAACAAAGAGATAGAGAAATAGAGATAGAGCAAACCGTGACTGAGAACTTAATTTGCGATCACGGTTTAATTGTCGATTGTTCGAGTGGACTCGACGGATTGTCTCGACGGATTGACGCGATGACTGCGTGCGCGGCCCTCGCGCGTGATCTTTATTGTCCCCCACCCCTGAGGCGGAAGCGGCAATCTCAGTTAGCGGGCGCGGAAATATTAGTTACACCCCATGAGCCCGCGCTCATATAGAAGGAGGTATGCACGATTCTCCGGAAAGGCATACGGCCTTGCACCGCCGCGCTATTTTACTTTCGACGAATGTGATTCAACGGAACATACTCCCCCCATTGCGAGAGAAACGAGGAAAATATGTTAATAAATGTGTGAGTGAGGGTTGACATGTGTACGATATATACATCTAATCTGTTCACGAAGAAACATGGAATTAATAAAACACAAAAAATCCTACGGTTAGTTTATTATTCATACACTTTATTAAAAAATACATTTTGTTGCTTACATACCTTCTTCTCTTACATTTCGTGTACAAGTGAGATCAGAGGCCTCTCGCGTCTCCCAGCCCAAAGGCCTGACAAAAGAGCTACGCTAACATGCGCCGCGCGCATGTATCGAAACTTAAAACTCGAATCAAACACTGAGTCCTCAGAAAGGCACACTCAGGCTTTCCTCCGTTCCACACTACACGGAAAATCATTTTCCACGGGAACCAAATTACTTTGAGGCTTCACCTCAAACTCAAATACATAAAGAGACGCAAGCCAAGATGCTTTGCACAAATAATAACTAAATATAACAACAACGCACACAATTAAAGCAACTAAAACCATACTTCTTATGTAAAGTTCACAAGCCAGTAACAATTCTCCCCACCGTATAAAATTTGATTGAATTTTTACCTATTCGTCGCGATATAACTTTATTAGTTTAATGACTGGCCGACAAAGTTCGGTGCCATTTGTGCTTACTTTCGTAGATCGTACGATTCCATCCCGGCCAGGAAAAACCTCAATTATTTTACCGGTTCGCCAGACATTACGGGGCTTATGGTCTCTTTCGCAGAGGAAACACACGTCGACGGCTGATGGTTGCCGCGGTGGCATACAACGCATAAATTTGTTTCGTGGCCCATCAATCTAGACTCCGGTGAACTGTCTTGTTTTAGTGTCGATGTGAACACGCGGGCAGTGCCGGCATGTTGAGGTTGTTTTTCTACGACGTTTTTCTCTTCGCACAATTCGCTCGGAAAAGTGAACATACCGCCGATAGCCGCATGTTGCGCTTCTTGATATAAAAAATCAGCGAGCTTTTCGAGGTCTGTTTTATCTTCATTCGCTTCGTACGCGTATTTATTATACATAAATTTTAGCGTCGGTGGCATTTTTTCGCCTATGCACATCATTAAGTCCGGACTATATAAATAACCTCTTAAACCGAGCGAACAAAACGCAGAAACCGTGTTTTTCACTTTCGAGGCAAATTGTGTTAAACTCCCTTTATTTGTGGCTAAGTCAGGCAAATTTTTTAAATCGTCTACCAACTTTTGCGCGATTACTTTTTTATTACCAAAATGTAACTCGAGCGTACTCATTACTGTGGCCGCGTCACGCCCTGTTGCCAGCAATGATGAAACCGATTCACGTGCTTTGCCCTGAAGAGCTCTAAAAAGTCGCGGAATATTTTCTCTATCGCTATACGCTCCAACTTCGGTCGTTGTCTCATAGGCTTGTTTGAAATGCAGCCATTCCAACGGATCACCCAAAAACGTGGGCAGTGCCTTCGCCGAAGACATTCGGTTTAATAAAAGAACACTATCATTACTTGACGCGTTTTTTACCGAATGTATAGTTGTTTCGAGAACTCGCGCGAGACGAGAGAAAGCAATATTCGTGGCGGAATCCGCGGAAAACGCATTATCAACTACCTCGTCACCTAACCTTGGTATTTGCGACGGAGGTCCACCCATGGGTGTTGACGTGGCTAAACGCTTTTCAGGCTGTGATGAGTTGTCTTGCTGGCGAAGAGATGGCGAACGATCGAAGCCCTCATCATCATCGTTTAAACGTGCAGAGAATCCAACTTTCCGGAGCTCATTTGTCGTTTTTGAGCGCGAGTCCGCTTCCCTCTGTCGCTGAGCGAGACGTAGCCTTTCGGAAATGCTGAGGTTGGAATCGAAGTTGTCTTGATTGACTCTTTTTGTGCGTCTCGTGTCCATTCTAGGTTGAGTTGCTGTTTTTTTTTTTACGTTTCCCAGATGTATTCCCGGGTTTCGGCACCATTTTGTTCACGAAGAAACATGGAATTAATAAAACACAAAAAATACTACGGTTAGTTTATTATTCATACACTTTATTGAAAAATACATTTTGTAGGTTACATACCTTCTTCTCTTACATTTCGTGTACAAGTGAGATCAGAGGCCTCTCGCGTCTCCCATCCCAAAGGCCTGACAAAAGAGATACGCTAACATGCGCCGCGCGCATGTATCGAAACTTAAAACTCGAATCAAACACTGAGTCCTCAGAAAGGCACACTCAGGCTTTCCTCCGTTCCACACTACACGGAAAATCATTTTCCACGGGAACCAAATTACTTTGAGGCTTCACCTCAAACTCAAATACATAAAGAGGCGCAAGCCAAGATGCTTTGCACAAATAATAACTAAATATAACAACAACGCACACAATTAAAGCAACTAAAACCATACTTTTTATGTAAAGTTCACAAGCCAGTAACATAATCATTAAGGCCTTGATTCGTAGAGGGCATAGCTGGGTTATATTCCTTTTGTGCGCCCCCTAAGCTGTCTTGATAGTGGCGACTCTAATAATTCCATCACTTCCGGAATGTACCTCGATGACCACTCCCAGTTGCCACCGCAAGCAAGGTTGATTTTTGTCGATTACGACGACGACTGAATCAGGCTCGATTTCTCCTTTACTGGTGTGCCATTTCTAGTGTTTTTGGAGCTCGCTTAGATATTCGACGTGCCATTGTTTCCAAAAGTCCTGGCGCGCCTTGGATACAAATCGACAGACTGTGTGACGGGGAAACCCGTCACTATGGACGGAGAGGCTGCTCGCCAATTCAGCCGTTGCGGTGCCGTAGCAGGTAGCCACCGGCTCAGGAGGGCAGCACTCTCCAGTAGAGCTCAGAATTTTGACGGGTATTGAGTGTAACGGGTACCCGATACCCGTATATACAATGGTGATACGAGAAAACATTAAATGACAAGTATCTAACTCGTATGATAATCCTACTGCAGAATGTATACTTTCAAATGTATACTTTATTCTCGTAGTCATTATCAAATTTTAATCCAGAACAATTTCTTGAGATGAGAAAGTACTCAAATCACAAATTCACGTCAAGTATTCAACTCATATATTTTTTTAGAGGTATAGTACCAAAATTATATAAATGGTTTGAATAAGATGGGATACACCATATGCAGATTTTTTTTTCATGATTAAAAATTGATTTTTGAAAAAGGTCCACGTTGAAGAATAGTATGTTCCGTATCCTGTCGTTCATTGTTGAATGAATGCTTAAGCGACTAAATTTGTTGAGTGGGAAAAATGGCAAGATGTCTTTTCAATCTTTTTCTTTTCCAATCCATCTGAGATAATAATTATAGTAAATGAAGCCTTTTTCCCGATTCATGTTTTTTTGTTACGGATTTCAAACTGATTAATTTCATATAAAGTAATATCAAGTACGTATAGTAATATAATTCATAAATACGCATTTATGAATATGATATACGCATATTCACAAATAAGAAATCAAATATATGCAAGATCATATTATTCAGATCTAATATGTTATTTGGAATTACAGATGTATTACTTCAATAGACATTTTTACTCATACACTATCGTTATATATTTCAGTTAATTTTGTCAATTATGACTCAAGATAGTGATGAAATCTAAAATCTAATGCCAAGTATCCAACTGATGTGATTATCCTACTACTAAACATATATTTTTGCAAATTACTATTATTTGTGGCAAGTATGTATTTGTTAATTCCATTGATTGAAGAAAATGGAAAGAAGAAGTGAAACAAAATAAATACATTTCAATTGCAGAATGAAAATAATATCATGATGTACAATTGTAACATTCAAACGTTGAGAATTGTAATGTAAAAGTTCCATTCATGTAGTTATCATTGGGATTTGAGATTCTAGTAGAATAACGTCAGTTGTACTATGAGAAAGATAATTTCGATTATCGAGTATTTTATTTGATTTCAAATTATTATGAATTTAATACTGAACCCTTACAAAGTGGTACTACTTGACATAGAATTGTGATTTTAGTACTTTCTATCTCAACATTGGTAGATGTATTTGAAATGTATGTAACTACTTGATATGGATTTTTGATTTCAGTACATTCT
The DNA here is from genome assembly GCA_020882685.1 of Aphelinus atriplicis. Taxonomy (NCBI): domain Eukaryota; kingdom Metazoa; phylum Arthropoda; class Insecta; order Hymenoptera; family Aphelinidae; genus Aphelinus; species Aphelinus atriplicis. The sequence continues at coordinate 314,942 of JAJGQD010000029.1, forward strand.
ATCGGAACATGGATGAATTGATCTGGAGTGCATTGACATTTGATAACAGGTCGTGCAACAATTGCTTTTAGGTATACTTTGAAAAAATATTAGTTCTATATAAGGCTAATCACATTAGTTGGATACTTGTCAGTTGATGCTAGATTTCGCTACTTTCTCATGTCATCATTGAAAAAATGAACTGGAATATATAATGATAGTGTTTTGGTAAATATGTCTATTAAAGTGATAGATCTGTATTTCCAAAAAATATATTAGATTTGAATCATATTAATCTTACATGCATTTGGATGGAAACAGACATTTCCAAACTTCTTTTTGCTTGAAAAAATTTAGTCTCATAAGAATTCATTGAATACTATCTTATATGCATTTGAATGGGCTGAAATTGGAGACATTTTCAAAATTCTTTGTACTTAAAGAAATTGAGTAGAATAAAGGTTTATTCAACTATGAACCAAAGGATACAAAACATACTTGTCGTTCACGTATACCTTTTTCAAAGGTTCATTTTTTACTATGAAAAAGAAAAATTGCTCGAGGAGTATTTTAATTGATTTCAACCATCTATAATTTTTCTACCAAACTTATACAAAATTATATGAGTTAAGTACTTGACATGAATTTGTGATTTCAGTACTTTCTTATCTCAACATTAGCAAATTGATCTGCATTGTCATTTTCAATGGTGGCGAGGATCAAGTGTACATTGAAAAAATATTCATTGTGTAGTCGGATGGACAATCATACTAGTTGGATACTTGGCATTTGATGCTAGATTTCAGTGCTTTCTCGTATCACCAATGACAAAATAAACTGGGATGTATAATTGGATTTCATATTACTGTATTTGATATTCAGGTTATTAGTTCTGAATCCCTAACAGAAAAAATGAGGTAAAAAGAAGGCTTCAAATTTTGTGAATATCATCTTATATGCATTTGAATGGACTGAAATTGAAGAGACATTTTCAAGTTTCTTTCTACTTAAAGAAATTGAGTAGAATAAAAGTTTATCCAACAGCGAACCACAGGATACGAAACATACTTGTCGTCCACGTATACCTTTTTCAAAGGTCTATTTTTTACTATGAAAATGAAAAATTGCTCGATGAGTATTTCATTTGATTTCCACCATTTAGATTTTTACTTGACATACAATTGATTGTGAATTATAATTCGCAAAAATATATGTTTAGTAGTAGGATAATCACATCAGTTGGATATATGATAGAATCGAAATATTTGTGAGAGGAGGCAGTTAACGTATTTGGAACCTGATTTGGATTCGCCACCGTTGAGATGTCCAACTCCAGATTATTTAGACTGGAGTGATCAAAACTATTTGGTTGATCGACTTCGATCCCTTAAAACCAGAGGAATAGGATATCTGAAGGAAGAAGAAGTTATTATTAATCAATTTCATAAAGCTGGATATATACTGAATTGAGGAATATTGGAAGAATTGAGTGAACATGTAACGTACCTATCGGTTTTTAGGTACGTCTGGGCATTTTTTTTACGGTCGCCAGATATACTCGCGGTATATCAAATATTTTAATTTACTTCATCATGGAACGTTGTCTTTTAAAGAAATTACCATGTATCGTATTCATCAAGTCGAAGTTGCAGGATTTCGTACAGGACACACACTTACATAGATTGTGTGTGTGTATTAAGATTTGTAAGTGTAAAAATAGTGTGTTTGGCATGAAAACACCGGCATTGGGCAATGAACCACAACGCGCTTGAGTGGTCCAACGTTACCGTATACACTATGGCGCGTGTCAGACTGGTGAACGGGAGAAACATGCTGACGCAGCATAGTGCATTACGGATGACACAGTGACATACACATCCACACTCACACATGCATATATATATATATATATATAATTTTCAGAAAAAGATACGATATAGTTTTACCTTGTGTTCTATTGGTCATCTTCACTGCTGGTGCAATAACCTGAATCAGTTTCAGGAATAGTTCGCACAAACCCTACGCCATATACAAAATGAAAGAGCGGTGGCGGATCGTTGTCCCAATTTTCCTCCTCCTCCTCCTCCACATCAACAACTTCATTCGCCATAGTTTTTGTAAAGATGTTGAATTTTAAAGATTAACACACTTCGAATTCAAACACATCATCATCATTGTTCCCAAAGTTCTGTGTTTTTAAGATATGAATTACACGTACATTTGCCGTATTGTATACACGCTGGGCACACCCACCCACGGTGTCTTTCACAATACTGCCAATGTGTCTTAAATTTTTTTACCGATGCCTCTGATAATTTTATGCAACAGAAGGTACAAAAATCATTCTGCTCTAAAACTCTATTATTCCACTTTGGCTTTATTAGTTTTGGCAGACATTTGTTTATAAGCTTATTCAAAACACTGTGGGAAATAGGGAGCACTGTTTTTCCAAATCCTATGAATTCGTGTTTGTTAATATCATCCATTCTTTATTGACTATGTAGCATCACAGGGCACAATCACACACACACACACGAATGTTACGCTACGACAATATCGCCATGGTGTGAATGATATTCAATTTTGATGATTCTCCCAAAAGACCCACATTCTTTATCGCCTATTCCGGATTGGGGTAACGTCTATAACGAAATGGTTCCCCCAAACGACGCTCCAAATTGCGAAGTTTCAAGAAACGCACAACACAAAATGATCTAGTCTCGCTGTTGATATATACTAGCACGTGTGTAGGAACTTGGTATGATCGCAATCGCAATCTTTTTTTACCGATTTCAATCCACTCAAGCGTAAAATTGTATCTTTCACGAACACTTTCCAGTGTACAGTATTCGTAATTCCAAGTAACGAAATACTTTTGGAACAGCAGAAAACAAAAAAGACCAGATCGGGGTCCTCGCCGGAAAATATCTGCAATTGGGCACTTTCCCTGGTCAAGTTTCTGCAGGTAGTGGATCGTGTTTAGTCGTTGCTCTGCGAGAACTTCTGCAGCCGACAAATCAGGGATTCGCGCAGAGTCCTGTGGGACCAAAATACCTAGGTCTGAAGGTACCTCGCTGTTGGGGATTTCAGACTCCTGAGGGAGCATCACAGCGCACAATCACACACGCACACACAATGTCACGCTACGGCAATATCGCCAGGGTGTAAATGTTTTTAACTACAGCTTAGCGCACTGTTGCGATCACGATCGTTCATCCTCGAGACATGGATTAAAACTGGATAAATTTCCAAGTGCGCTGTATGACGAATGTACGAATGACCATCTCATACACATAAAATGAAAAGCTTGCAGATTGAGAATGTTTGAAGCGCTTCGATGTTTCAGGAGTATATTGTTACACGGTGTAGAGAAGAAGAGAGTAGCGCATCAGGAATGTGCAACTCGTATTCATCAGCATTTTTTTTCCTATACATATTTGTACTACAAAAATGTGCTACAAACGATTCACCCGAGACTATATCAATATCAAGCCTCCCACGTGTACATGAGCTGACGTGATATAAAAACTCATGATAGAATTACCCCTGTATTTCTCAGTGTTATGTTTTTGAGTTAAAACACGCATTTCAGTGATTGTCTAAATAAAGTGTATTAAACATGGAGTGTCAGATGAGATTTTTGCGCTGTAAGATCTTAACACAGCTTTCATTGTCAAAGTAAGCACTTCAAAACGAGTAAGCAATATCATATCGACCGATGCGCAATTGTGATGCATACATATTTTAAAAACAGCGTCAGAACGTGCCTTAAGTAAAATCGCACTTTGGCGACAAATAAAACTGCATCGCACGAGTCAAAATAGAGACGATCATTCGTTCGAAGCTTCATAATGCTGAGTCTAATTCTCTGCCTTTGCAGTGTACAAATTTTGACATTATAAAAGACTCGTTAGCTCGTATCAATCTCAGTAGTGTCTCACGACGTACGAACGATAAACCATGGAGAATACCAGTGTGAAAAAGCTTTTCATCAACGTGATTATGTGCGTGTTGCGTTATGCAAACACACACGATGTGCATATAAAAACCATGTGTGGTCCTTGGTGGTTCAAAGATTTGAAGACTTTACCGCTGCATGTGTTAGAGAAGAAACTACATTTTTTGTTACTACATTGTAGTTCAAATACTTTGATACACTTATACAAGTGTGGTTTACTACAGAAAGTTGATATTGTGGATATTTTTATCAAAGTACTCACGCAAAAGAATTTGATTGACAACGATGAAATTCGTGTACTACTTGCCGACCAATACAAAAAACAATGTAAGTCGATGAAGAATTCTCATTTCATAAAGCATTTCGTATCATGTGTAATATTAAGGTAACTGCAGCCAATTTATCACGATTGTCAAAAGAGAGCTTTTGGGCCCTTCCCCACTCTTTTACAGCAGTTTGAAGTTTCACTTACTGGTTTTTTCTCCTTATCTTATGTCACTATTCTCACTCAATCTAAAAAATTTAGGTGTAAATGATTTTCATCGCTTAACATGCGATTATTTTTTTAATGTAAAACCATCTCATCTTTCTATTGTATATCCTATTCAAAATGCCCTTTTCGCATGAAAATAAGTGAAGTCAATTCGGCAATTTTTTACAGTCAAGTTGTAACATGAATTTGAAGTTTCACTCACGTATTTTTTACCCTTTTTCTTCATTTGCTGTTTTCACTCAATCTAAGATGATTATTTTTTCATATAAAAGAATCTCATCTTTCGACTCGGTCACATCAGTTTTCACGAAATTATTTTACATCCTGCTCAAAATGCTCTTTTACGCATAAAAAATAAGTGAAGCCAATTTGGCTATTTTTATAGACATGTTGTAATAAATTAGATATGTAATTCTACAAAAGTTTGGAGTTTCATCCACTGATTTTTTCATCCTTTTCTTATTCCACTATTTTCTTTCAATCTATAAATCAAGTGTAAATAATTTTCGTCTCTCGACGCGTAATTATTATTTATTATTAATTATTATTCATTATTAATTATTTAATAATTAATAATTATTATTATTTTTAATTATTAATTATTTTTTCTTATAAAAGTGTCTGAAATTTCGATTGGTCACATCAGTTTTCACGAAACTGTTTTATATCATACTCAAAATACCCTTTTCCGCATAAAAATAATTGAAGTCAATTCGGCAATTTAGATACATACTTTTACAAAAGCTTGAAGTTTTGCTTTCTGTTTTTATCGTTTTTTCTTATTTCACTATGCTCGCTCTATCAAAAAAATCAAGTGTAAATAATTTTCATTTCTCGACATGATATTACTCTCTTTTTTCGGATAGAACATCTCAAAATGCCTTTTTCCTTGCATAAAAATTAAGTCAAACAATTCGGTACAATTTTTGATATTTCCTATTTCAAGCGTTCTATACGTTTTAACAGTGCATAAAGACGCTCGGGTCACGCATCAATATTTAAACAATACATGTTCAGTTTTCATAGACATGTTGTAATAATTCAGATACGTATTTTTCGGTTTGATGTCAGTATATAGAGATTGTATCGAATCATTATGAAATCGTGCCAAATTGATTGTTCGTGTAGTCTATTTAACCCTTTTGCGTCTTTCTTTATGAATTGAGATTTTTAATAGGTTAAAAGATTGAAAAATTTCAAGTTTATTATAGTCAAAATCGTGAAAAAATCTTTAGGGGTTGTACATTGGCTGGAGTTACATTATTAAAAACAATGAAAAAATTCAATCTTTTCTCTCACTAGGTTTCCAAGAGATGCTAAACGATACGAGTACTGATGATATCATCATGCAGTGTACATACACATATGGTATTTATCAAAGAATATGTGATAAAACGTGATATATATATATATATACATATGTATAAAATATCACTTATTTATTACAGAAGAACCCATGCCATCAACATCAAGGCAGAAGGAAGATGTCAATCCTGTTTCATCAGAAGACCGAAGGATTTTTTTGGATGATGACGAAACGTCCAATAGTAGCTCTAGCTCTAGCTCTAGCTCTAATTCCACTTCCAGCGTTTATGCTACAAGTAACGACGACTCACAAACTTCATGTTCTACAGGTATAATCTTATCTTTGATCAAACTTCTTTCTTGATTATGTGATTAGACCACTGACACAATGTATAGTTTGATAATTATCATTTCAGAGGCACAAGTACAGACGGGACGAGGAGAAAGCGAGCACAGTGAAACCTTCATCATCGACAACGAAATATCGAGACTCTACAGACGTTTTGGACTGAATGGCAGGGAAATCAAATGTCATTTTACGCCACCAGCTTCGGGCTATAATACCATAGAATGGTTGGAAAGGTCCATGGAACAGCTGCATGCTCATTTAACGAGAGATGCGGCTGAAACAGACTACATTGGCGTAACCATCAGTACAGGTGATTCCCGAGATGAACCAGCGTTCAAGCCCTTGTGGATGTCTTTTCGACCTCTTGCGGATTTCCATGTTGGGGAATTATGGCGCCTATTCTATAATGCAGCTCAAAGCTCAAACGCCATCAATGTGGATGACACATTGTACATAAAATATGATATCGTGAAAGGCTTGAATGGCGCAGGCCGCGTGAAACTGAGTGAGAACAGTGTGAGTAAAAAATCCATATTGACTATTGCGAATGACGACAATATGTGTCTGGCTAGAGCATTAGTTACCGCATTTGCGCATGCTATGAGAGGGCAGTTACGGACCGGGTCGCTACACGCCTATTGGAACGCTATTCGTCAAAGTAGAGGTGTCACACAAAGAAAAGCAGCTCTTGATCTGATAAAAAAACGCAAATGTGTCTATACCTGCATCAGGTTGTGGGCTACCCGAAATTTGTATTTTTCAGACTTTTTTTAAACAATACGATACTGCTATAGTGATATACTCGTTGAGAGGTTTTGGGGAAGGTGAACAACCTATTTACGATGGTACGTCTTCTGTCGTTCAGTCCGGTAAATCAGTTAATCATACATTAAGGATAATGTATTACGAGAATAGGAATCATTACGAACCCATATTAAATCTGGTCGGGGCTAGTGGTAGTGCAGGCTACTGTATACCGTGTAATAAAAAATATATCAGAGTACAAGATCATAGATGCTCAAATAGATGTTACAAATGTATGCAACAGCCACCTTGTCAATACAATATACAAACAAAAAAATGTAACGACTGTTTCAGATACTTTTTTGGGGATGTATGTTTCGAACATCACCTGAAGCGCGGTTCTTTCAATAATTCAGCAAGTGTATGCGAAAGCATAAAAATTTGCCAAAATTGTTGCAAAACAGTGCGTTCCACTAATCGCGGCGAACCACACGAATGCGGTACTACTTTTTGCAAAAACTGTAAAAAGAACTTACCAACTACACATTTGTGTTTCATACAGCCTATTAGAGGTAGCAAAATACCGGCCCCGGTTTTATTCTTGTTTTATGATCTCGAAACGCAACAAACGGTACCGCTTCTTGGGGACGAAACTAAAAAGATGCATGTTCCTAATTTATGTGTCGTACAACAGGTTTGCAGTTTTTGTCTCGAAAACTCAAACATTTCTGAAATGTGTGAGTTTTGCGGGATACGAGAATACGTTTTTGATGCCGATCCAATAAAGCAGTTTGTCGAACTAGCATTGGCCGAGCGCAAACAATTCAAAAGAGTAATATGTATAGCTCACAATTCTCAAGGTTTCGATGCCCAATTCATTTTCAAGTATCTCGTTGAAAAATATTCGGAACGCATCGTACCGCAAGTTATTTTGAACGGTACAAAAATAGTATTGATGGAGGTAAAAAATGTAAAATTCGTGGATAGTTTAAATTATTTCCATTTACCTTTGAGCAGACTCCCGAAAGCTTACGGTTTACCAATATCATCCAAGGGTTATTTTCCACATTTATTTAATAAGACCGACAATGAGAATTATATAGGGCCCATGCCAGCAAGTGAAATGTATTCACCCTCAACGATGAGTGCCAATGATAGAACTGTTTTCTTCGAATGGTACAATGAGCAAGTGGAAAAAAATGTAGTTTTCAACTTCAAGGTTGAAAATAGTCAAGTATTGTAAGCAAGATGTTTCCATACTTAGGCTAGCTTGTTTGGAGTTCAGAAAAATATTTTTAAAAAGCAGAGTAGATCCTTTTGTTGAATGTGTCACAATAGCTTCGTCGTGTATGCGAGTTTATCGTAAGAACTTTTTGAAGAATAATTTAATAGGGATTATTCCAAAGGGTGGGTATAGAATGGCTGACAATCAGTCGCATAAAGCAATTCAGTGGCTCTACTGGATGTCTGAGAAAGTGTTGAGTAGGCCTGTGATGCACGCTGGTATCTGTCGCGAAAAAAGACTCGTCAATAATATTCCTGTAGACGGTTTTTGCGATCCCCTAGACGGTGAAAGCCACAAGGGTATTGTTCTTCAATTTCACGGTTGTTATTGGCACGGCTGCCCTCGTTGCTACACCGTTAACAGAGATCGGGATACGTGTACACCGGACGATAAATCAATGGATGAGAAGTTCGAAAACACGCGTGCGAGCGACGAGAGAATATTAGCAATGAACTATCGTTTGATCGTTATGTGGGAATGTGACTTTAATGAAGAGTTAAAAACCAACGACGAGATGCGCATTTTCATCGACGAACACGATGAAATTTTCCGTAGAAAACCGTTAGACCCTCGTGAAGCTTTTTTTGGCGGGCGCACCGATAACAATGTAAAAATTTTCGATTGCGAGGAAGGTGAGAAGATACGATATGTGGATTTCTGTTCGCTCTACCCGTATATTTGTAAACGTGGTAAATATCCTGTAGGGCATCCTGAAATATATGTTGGGACGGTAGCCTGCAAACGCTTTATTAACAATAACATTGACAGCGTGAACGGTCTTATAAAATGCGAGATACTGCCGCCACGTGATTTGCTTCACCCCGTTTTACCAGTTCGCATGCATGGCAAGTTGATGTTCCCCTTATGTCGATCCTGTGCCAAAAATAGTGTACGCAATGACTGTCCGCATGACGATCCAGACCAACGATCTCTTTTAGGGGTTTGGATTTCCGACGAAGTTAAAAAGGCTATCAACGTAGGTTACAAACTTGGACCTGTATACGAGATATGGCAATACGAGATGACACAGTACGATCCAGAAACCCGCACGGGTGGTTTATTCGCGGGATATATCGATAAATTTTTCGCCCAGAAAATTGCAGCATCCGGTTTTCCAGACGATTGTACCAGTGTGGAAGATCAAGAGCAGTTTGTCCAAAAAATTAAGGAAACGGAAGGCATTTGTTTGAAACGAGACAATATCAATTATAACGCAGGACTCAGATCAGTCATGAAGCTATGTTTGAATTCGTTATGGGGAAAATTTGGCCAGCGTGAAAATATGGGTAGAACCGAAGTAGTTACCGAGCCATCGCGGTTGATGGAGCTTTTATCGTGTGCTGAAACGGTAGTAAACGGTATTTTACCTGTGAACGACAATACATTGTATGTTCATTGGTGTTACAAAGAAGATGCATCGTCATTGGCAACCTTAGGAACAACCAGTGTAGTCGTTGCTGCTTTCATGACAGCACAAGCACGGTTGAAATTTTTCGATTGCTTACACGCATTAGGTGACAGAGTCCTCTATTATGACACGGATTCGATTTTTTACAATAGCACGATTAACGAACATGAACTACCTATTGGTTCCATGTAGGTGAACTAACCGACGAGCTTGCTGAAAAGGGCAAGGGTACATATATAAGACGATTCATTTCGGCTGGCTCAAAATTTTACGGTTACGAATACGTGACACCAGATGGTGTCGTAAAATCAGTAATCAAAGTCAAAGGCATTCGTTTGAATTATTCCACCAACGATAAAATTAATTTTGATTCGGTCCGTAAGTTGGTGCTCGATGAATACCCTAAAATAGAGGTATCGTCAATGGCTATGAGACGAACAACTTCTCACGATGTTGTTACGTTGCAAGAGACAAAAACATGCAAACCTGTTTACGGAAAGAGATGGTTCGTGGATGATAGAAAAAGTTACCCATATGGATTTAAGCGTGCAAATATTTTCGAAAGATAATTTTTTCTTCTGTTCCTTATCAAGAGAAATCGAAAAGTAAAAAGAAACCTGCGATTCGACGAGAGCCAATATATTGTTCACGCTATGACAGAGTGGCCTGATGAAAGTCGAGAAGCCCGAAAAGGTACGGAATGGATGCAGATGGCTCGTGATCGTATACGATTCCAGAGACGTATTGTCGTATTGTCGTATTGTCGCGGCTGGCAGTGTGATTTCACCTGTTCTTGAATCAATGTACAATAGTTGTAAGAAATAAATACATAAGACTATGATTTATATGATTTATTTTTCTTTAGTGGGTCTCATGATGGTGATATCTAATATGTAACTGAATAAATAAAGCAATATATAATTTGAAAATTCTACAATTATCAATTCTCTCATAATAATCAAAAAAAAATCCAGAAGGTAAGGAACAGAAACTATACAAACAAACAACGTGACGACATCAGGGTGTAACGTACAACTCTATCAGTGCTTTGCGAGCATGCGGAAGCTAAAGTCGACTTTTTTAAGTTACAGAATCAGACCCCTAATCGCGCGAGCGTTTCAGACCGTGGTTCGCACGAGCGTCTCGGCGCTGGGCTCGCGCGAGCGTTTCGGGCCGCGGCTCGCGCGAGCGTTTCGGCGCTAGGCTCGCGCAAGCGTATTGGCGCTAAGCTCGCGCGAGCGTTTCGGTCCTAGGCTCGCGCAAGCGTATTGGCGCTAGGCTCGCGCGAGCGTTTCGGCGCTAGGCTTACACAAACCTTGCGGCACGCGCGGGGGCCCCTCCCCACCGCGGATAGGAGGGGAGTTCGACAGAACCCACGTATGAAATTGCAATCAAGATGTTTCAACCGTCAGTCGTTGTCATGGCTATGCATCGCAAACACCCCTGGACGTCGATGCTTTGCGGACCTACGGGATGCGGTAAAACCGAGTTCGTGAAAAAATTTTTGAAAAATACACTTCTCCGAGTGGCAGCCAGGTTATAAGGAACTTGACAAAAGCATAGAGTTCCGCGAGGGTCTACCGCAAAGCGGGGATTACACAAACGATTGCAGGCCGAAACTCCTGATCATCGACGATCTTATGCGAGAATCGGGTAGTAGCATTGTGAACCTGTTCACGAAAGGTAGCCATCACAATAACTTGAGCATCATATTTATAACCCAAAACGTTTTCCACCAAGGAAAAGGACAAAGAGATATATCTCTAAATGCTCAGTACATTGTGATTTTTAGAAATTTACGAGATCGTGCTCAAATACAACATCTTGCCAGGCAACTGTATCCCGAAGACCCACGATTCTTACAGGCGGCTTACTGGGACGCGACTTCGCGGCCATTTGGTTATCTTCTGCTAGATTTGAAGCAGGAAACCCCTGATAATTGTCGGTACCGAGCATGCATTTTTCCCGACGATGTACATCAGTACGTTTATGTACCTAAAAAAAAGATAAAAGGTAGCGACACTACGAATAACGTGCCAGTTGTGTCGCTGTGATGGCGTCGAGAAGTCATCGTCCCATAGGACGGAAATACATCGACATTCTCAGAGCCTTGTACCACCTCGATGCCGAACAGCGTAAAGCGATCCTCCGCAGAGCCGATCCACAACTCGTCAGACACATTTGCGAGTGTGCCTTGAACGTACTGAACGGAAACGTTACCCTCACCAAGAACCACAAGTTGCGTCTTCGCAAACACGCACCCGTTCTCAGAAAATTAGCGAGCCCACACGATAATCTCGTCAATAAGAAAAGAATCGTCGCTCAACACGGTGGTGGATTTTTATCAGCACTCCTCGCCCCCCTAATAGGAACTATTCTTGGTGATTTGCTGACCAAGTAAAAAGATGAGGCACGCCAGAAAAATGATTCTACTTCCTCAAGAAAGTGTCGACCGTTTGCAGGGTCTGATGGTTAGTCAAGGCCTCAAAACCGTTCAAACACCAGGAACGCCTATGACCAGACTCGACGAAGAGATGAGTAATATTTTGACATCGACATCGTGCAAAAACGATTCTGCAACATGGGCTTTGTATAACCAAGCTCTGCAACGGTATCTGACAGTAAAGGATATCGGGAACGAGGACAAAGAGAAGTTTAATCCACGAGAAGACAGCGGCACTGATCAAGATAGAGACAGCAGGGAGAGAAAACTTGAGCAACAAATGGTAAAAGATATCGATGCGTCAATCGTGGAAACCATTCCTCGAAAATGGCGACTGAAAGCTATGCAGCTATTGAAACGTTCGAGGATGACTGGTGAAGTTACGTGGGATAAAGGTGGGTCTGTTCAAATAGATGGCAACACAGTGCAAGGCGCTTGTATAGTGGATTTGATCAATGATGACATGAGGGATAAAAAACGACCACCCCGGCTGGTTACAGTCAGTTTGTATCAGCGCTTCGTCACAGTAATATACCTCGTGATTTCATCGGTAATACTCGAGTTTTGAGAAGTATAAATAAATCTTCAGACTTGTCTCAGATCGATAATGCTGATTTACCACACAATCAAGAGACACCCTAAAAAACAGTTTACGATAGTTTTGGGAACGACAGCAGCGGTGAGTCGAGTGCAGACAGAACAATAAAGAATCAAAGATCGAGCACACCGAAATCTCAATCATGGAAACGATTGAAACTGAGCAAATGATGGGAGAGGTGGGAATGGCTCACGAAGAAAAGAATACAGCTTTGGACTCTCTCATTGACCTACTACCTTTCGAAATGCATGTCCCTGGATATAAATTCTGCGGTCCTGGAACAAAGCTGTTAGAACGACTCGAGCGAAAGGACGTTGGTGTAAATTCTCTAGACGAAGCTTATCGACGCCACGACCTAGCTTATAACGATAAGAGCGCCGATCGCAAGAAAGCCGACCGCGTTTTTGCAGAGTACGCATTCTCGCGCATGCTAGCAGGTGAAACCCCACCCGACGAAAGAACCGTGGCTTTGATGACTGCTTGTTGCATGGTCAGCAAGATTACTTTTGAGAAACTATTCTCTCGAATTAAGAGATCTATCAAGAAAAATAAGAAGAGCAGTGATAGAAAAACATCGATCGCTAAGGGTAAAAAATCAAAGAACAAACATGGACCAGAAATTCAGTAACCTTTACTACGAATTTCCGAATCCTACAGCTTATGCTGGTGCTAACAAGCTGGTACACGCGACATGAGAAAATTATAAACCTCGAGAAGTCATCGAATGGCTCGAAGGTCAAGATGCTTACAACATGCACAAGTTGGTGCGTCGTCGTTTCCCCCGGCGAAGGTACGACGTGAGAAACTTTGACGATGTATGGGAAGCTGATTTGATGGATCTAAGATCATTCAGAACTTACAATGATGGTTTCACATACGTTCTAGTAGTCATCGATGTACTCAGCAAATATGCATGGTGCGAACCTTTACGTGACAAAACGTCCAAAAGTGTTAGCCTTGCACTTGAGAGAATTTTATCCGAATATCCGAATCGTAAACCTGTGATGTTGCAGACAGATTTGGGAAAAGAATTTGTAGGTCGCGATGTGCAAGAATTTCTGAAAAAGAAGGATAACGTACAGAGTTGTGCGCAGTCCAGACACGAAAGCTGCAGTCGTGGAAAGGCTGATCAGAACCATCAAAGGATGTGGCGATACTTTACGCACAAGAAAACTCGGAAATACGTCGACATCCTGAAAAAATATCACTGAGTCTTACAATCATAGTAGACATTCGGCAACCAGAATGACACCTGCATCGGCAACACTCGACAATGCTGCAGTGGTCCGCAGAAACATTGAATGGCGCTACGCCAATGACCGCATTGCCTCGAGAACAGTTAAATACCGTGTTGGAGATCTGGTGCGTATCAGTAGCTCGAGGAACGTTTTTGGTAAAGGTTACGAGGGAGGTTGGACTACTGAAATTTTTACGATCACCCGTATCTCCTTGTTTAGAGCACCTCACGTATATTACCTGTAAGATCAAGCAGGGGAGGAAATTGACGGTTTTTTTTATGAAGAGGAGCTGAGCAGAGTATGGAAAAATCTAGAGAACGATGTTTTTGAAATAGATAAAGTTTTGCAAACTCTTGGAAAAGGAAAAACCAAAAAATATTTCGTTAGCTGGAAAGGCTACCCCGATAAATTCAATTCGTGGATCAAAGCTAGCGAAGTGAAAAAATTAAAATGAAGGACCAATTTTACGTCGTGCTGCCTAGCAACAGCAGTATGCAGTATTATCCCAACAACACAACAACTCGTTTCATCACGCAGCTACCTCAACAGATACGATTACACGGGTCATGGTCCGTGGCTCTAACAGAGATCCAGATACCGCTAACCTTTCAGCATTTATCACAAGAAGACGTTCGAGTCATCATGGCCGGTAATTTGTTGCACCTCTCCCACGTCTTCGCTGTAGTCGTCGGTGACAACTCTTTGGAATTTGCCAGCGAGGAAGGGGAAACAGACGTTTCCCAGATTCATCCTGGCGTGTACAAGGATGTCGAGGGTCTTATCCCCGAAATGAATGATTTGGAATGCATGAAGAAAAGTCATTTACTTTTCATCGTCGAACGAGGAGGATACGTGAGGGCTACTCGTACATGCAATGCTGACTGTAAAGCGAAACACGAGTTTGCTCTGCCCGAGAAATTGAAAAAAATTTTGGGATTCGACGACGTAGCGTCGCAATGCTTCAAAGCGCCCGTAACCAGCAACAGACCGGCACACCTTATGAATGGTTTACCTAACATGTTGATGTTATACACGGAGATATGCGAACCATACGTTACTGGAGATGTTGAAGCAAAACTGCTGCGGGCTATATCTCTTAATATGGACGAATTTACATATGGAGGGATAAAGATAAAGAATTTCTCCCCACCAATGTACATACCCTTGCTTATCAACTCATTTCAAACCATCGAGATAGATATTAGAGACCAACGAGGTAATTCTATACCATTTGATTTTGGAACGTTGACAGCTACACTAC
The DNA here is from genome assembly GCA_020882685.1 of Aphelinus atriplicis. Lineage (NCBI taxonomy): Eukaryota > Metazoa > Arthropoda > Insecta > Hymenoptera > Aphelinidae > Aphelinus > Aphelinus atriplicis. Next base: position 330,003 of record JAJGQD010000029.1, read on the forward strand.
ACTTTAAACGCATGGATTGAGATGGATCGATACGTTGAGTACTTTGATGCCCAAGTAGGCGGTGGGAAGATAGCTGGGGTAGGTCGCATCTTTGTTGGTTCAAATCATCAACGGGGTCACGGTGGTATAGGTCGTTTTTGGGCTGATTTATTTCGTAGTCATGCCACTTCTGTCCCGAGGTGCTACAGCTGTAGAGAAAGAGGCTCTTCGCACAGGCATGAATATAATGTCTGATGTCACTACTATGGATACCCCTGTAAAAGAAGCATTCAAAAGTCGCGTCAGAGAGTCTGGAGAAATTTTGAAACGGAAAGCCGAAGAGAAATTGGATAAGCTCATGGAGGGGTCAGGTTATAAAATACCGCGTCCCGAAAGTTCGACCCAGTTATCGGCTATCCGTGGTCGAGGTAGCAAGAAAAGACGAAAGCCTAAAAAGAAATTCATTCGACGCAAGAGGGCAGATAGAACGAAGAAGAAGAAGAAGAGTGTCAGAAGTAGTACACCTAAAAGAACGACCAGAGATATATTTGGCTAGAAAAATGGCTTTTCTCCATAATCAATCGTGTGAGTGCTTGAAATCAGAGTTGCTGTTATTTGAAATTCCACCAACTCAAACAACGATTGAGAAATCGCACTATGTGCAATACAAACCTATATCATTCCTTACCGATGACTCACCCATAGAGTTTGTGATACCTGGGACTGGTGAAGAGTATATCGATCTTGCTCATACTATGCTCAGTGTACGCGTATCCGTGAAGACTAATATAGCTGAAAAGGATTTTGCAGCAGGCGTCGGAGATAAAGTCAAAAAAGCAGGCCCTGTCAACAACTTTATGCATTCACTGTTCAATCAAGTCGTCGTGTCATTCAATCAAAAGCCTGTGACGCCTCCTAACAACGCTTACGCTTATAGAGCGTATATCGAGAGTCAACTAAATCATGGGCCAGCTGCCAAAAACTCTCACTTGACCAGTGTACTGTGGGCCAATGACACAGCAGGTCAGATGAACAGTTGTGATTCGAACAAAGGACTTGAAAAGAGACGCAAATACCTAAACAATCGGAAATCTGTCGATATGATCGGTTATATCCATTGCGATGTGTTTAACCAAGAAAAATTACTGTTGAACGTTGTAGAAATAAGACTACGTTTTGTGAGATCCCGAGATGGATTCGCCATAATGGATCCATCAGGTATCGTAAATATATATATTGAGGAAGCCAATCTACTCGTAAGACGTGTTGAAATTAATCCGGGCGTTTTATTGGCCCACGCAAAAGCGCTCTCAAAGACAACCGCTAAATACCCTATGACGAGAGTAGAAGTCAAAGCTGTAACTTTGCACAGTGACATTCATGGAGAAACTTTGGACAATATAATACTGGGTCAATTACCTAAAAGAATCATCGTGGGATTCGTCGAGAATAAAGCGTTCAACGGTGATCGATCGCTCGACCCTTTCAATTTCGAAAATCTAGACATAAATTATCTGTGCTTGTATGTGGATGGCGTTCAGGTTCCTTCGAAGCCTCTCCAGCCTGATTTCAAAAATAATCTGTACGTTGACGCCTATCACACTATATTCACAGGTACCAATGTACATTTCCTCAACGAGGGTAATGGAATATCGCGAGATGATTACCCCAATGGCTACTGTCTTTTCGTTTTTGATTTAACACCCGATTTATCGGCTAACGATTGTAGCCATTGGAATCTAGTTAAACATGGTAGCGTGAGAATCGATGTCAGATTTGCAACACCGCTGAGTAAAACGGTGAACTGCATCGTTTATGCCGAGTACGATAATATCTTGGAGATTGATTCATCACGGCAAATTCTTCTGAATTTTAGCTCGTGATGATAGATGTCACTGAACGCTGTACCTCTGAGTTCATTGAAAAATTTTTAAAATAGTTTTCAGTCGTCGAGTAACAGAGCTCATAACTACAGCACAATGGATCTTATCGTCGATATCCAATTTTTCAAAGATAAAAACAACGTCAGTGTTCCAAAGGAGGTGGCTGTGACTTCTCTAAAAGGTGATCACAGTGGTCATTGGATCGTCCTGCCTCAATCTCATATCGATACTTTGAGCGCCGATATCAGAAGAACAAACGACTGGCTGACTCGTCATCATCATGGTATCGACTATTTTGAGGGTGAAACATCTTTCAGAGCGCTTTACAAAACCTTACGCGAGCTCGCCAAGAACGCTAGAAGAATATTTGTCAGGGGTAATGAAAAATGGTTGACTATGCATAAAATAACGACGCGAGATATTATAAAACTAGAGTACGACAAGGATTGCCCTTCATTCACCGATTTGCTAGGCATTGATAAGTACTGTCTCTATCACGCTGTCAAAGAATCTCATTTGAAATATAGCTGTGCTCTTGATAATGTTCAACGATTAAGAACTTGGATGCATTCGCGTGGCTATCAAATTTATTGTGAACAGGATATGGAATTTACATTCCAACCACCCATTCAGCTTTGCGATGGACAATCTGGAGGTTTTAAGAAAACTGAGGCGTATACGAGCGCATACAGTGGGTGTGTTCCCAGCAGATCAGATCCCACGGGCGTGGACGAGACCGACAGCGTTTGTATTCAATACTGATGATCATACGAAACCAGGAATGCACTGGGTTGCTGTATACGTTAATGAATCAAGCAATGGCTGGTAATTTGATAGCTATGGTTTGCCACCGTTCGTGCCTGATCATATAAATCGTTTACGTAGAAATTGTAAGCATTTTCGTTGGAATTCGATACAGCTGCAGAGTGAATCGTCAGATGGAAGCGGACAGTATTGTTTGATGTTCTTGTATTACATGAGTTCGGGTCTAGGTATGGAGAAATTCCTAAACAATTTTTCTGCTGATTTTGAAAAAAATGATGAGTTAGCCAGACAACGAATCAAGCTCGCTCGTGATATTCGAGCTTGCACTTGGAGTGGTGGATGTATTGTAAACTGCTTGCAAATCAGTAGCAGTTCTAAGATGTCGCTCCTCTAAAACTGCTCGTCTGACAAAAATATCATTATAAAGACCACCCGAGAAACGACGTTCAATTCAGTCACTGCTACAGATAGCTGGCTTATAGCATCTACCTTTTCCACACTCCGGAGAATATGGCTACTTACAAGATAATCAGTCGGCCAGCTGAACAGTCGTCGCCAAAGTATCGGGCTCAATCGACTTTGAACACTGTGCATGGGCTGGATAAGTCGATGTCGAAGAAGTTGTTGATTGGTCTTGAGTATGACAAGATCGAGGACCAGTACTACACGCCAACGGTCCGAATCCTTGGCAAGGACTACAATAGCGTCGCATTTGGAGAAGAAGAGTGGCGCAACTTCATTGGCACCTTTGAAGATGTCACCAAGTATTTGGAAGGGCAGAATATTTACCCCGACGATACATCGCTCGCTGGACATGGCTGGCGTTTGCTTTTCACGACTGCTCATAAGGATAGGGCCATCGAGATCGAGCAAGAAGACGACCACAGATCTGACGCCAATGGTACGAAGGCGAAAAAATTTAGACACAGTGTGGTTTTGAAAAAAGTGAGTTTCGATAACTTGTACAGATTGAGTGAATATGTGAATGTACGTATGGAATATCTTAATACTGTAAAAGATTCTGTCAGCTGTATCGTGAACGAGTATATTAATCTTTTGAGAAGTAGCTCGGCCTCTTTCTTTGAGTCGCAGGCTGAAACATTCAATCTCGGTATTATAGAGAGAATTTCTGGAATAGTGAGTCCCGATGATGATGTAAAAATTATTATATCAAAGGTAATGGAGAAAATAAAAGCACTCGAAAATCAAACTATGTTAAGCGCTATAGATATAAAAATGTTAACCTCGGAATTCTATGCTATACACGTGGAAAATATTCTACAAGCATTAAACAATGTACCCCTATAAACATGTATTGTAAGTTAAGATGGTTTAATAAATGTTATTCAATATCACCATGAAAAATATGTATTTGAATATTTTTACCTATCAATATCCTATCCTCAATATCGAAAATTGATTCTCACACAAGAATAATAGAATAATTATCGAAAGTTTAATTTTTAAAAGTAATAAGCAAACTTCAAGATTTTGGATATGAGCCGTGCTGAGTCATTAAATATATTTCATTGATGCATGAAAACGAGATTGCCATTTTTCTAATGAGAGTTTTATGAAATTGAAATCTGTATCGGGCTGGATATTTGATATGCTGACTCTTTTCACATTTCTACTAGTGGCCAGTGTTAGGCCAGCCGGCTAATGTGCATGTGTAATGCCACTCATGTGTAATGCAGCATCACTTCCTACGAGAGGTTAGATGCTTCGCAAGTGAGTGATTGTAAAACGCTACTGCCAACATGTGCTTAAGCGCTTGTGATTGAATATGGTTCGAACTCGGTAAAAAATGACAAAGAAATTGATTTAATAGAAAGTTACTAATTTATTATATACTACGAGAATTATTCACAAAGATTTTACAATCGCGCAAGTATAGAATTCGCGGTCGCTCGCAATACATGATGTTATATGCGCGGAGACGATCGTATTCCGATACGCGCTCTACCGATGCTCGCGAAAGAATGACCGTAATTGAGGACGCGCGGCCCTTTATATAGTCTAACACACCTTCGCAGGGTATTGCGTTGACTCGTTTTTTAGCTTACTTTTTTGCTGAATGCCGATAAACGTCACAGTGTGCACTCACGCGCTAGTTCCTTATTTGTCTATAATCGAGATATTTGGATTTTCTCTCATAGTTCGTTTTTCACAGAGTTCACTAATTTCGATAATTTGTTGACTCTAATTATGCATTAACTATTGTCGCTACATACCCGTATTCGCAGTCTATCAAAATCTAAGAACAACGCCGTTTGCCTAATGTCGAGATATTTTTGTCAAGTTCAGTAATTTATAACAATTAACTAATTGTTTATAACATCCTGGTATCTTCTTCTATATTTGACAAAAACTCTACATTAGACAATCGAGGCATTAGTTCTCGTAACGTATCCGCAAACCGTTTCAAATTTCATAATATATTATCAACACAATTCACGTGTTATGGCCCAGCCTTGCCCCGCCCATTTTTGAAATTTTAGATTGACGCGAGTCGCATCGCACATTCGCGATGCGCATTTTCCCACATGCTATCCGAGTTGCGCCGAGAAGCGACATTAGGATTAAGCATACATGTGTGAGTGTAAGAATGCGCTGATTGAGACGCATCCATGCGACGGATGGCGAGTTGCACGTAATGCATGGGAATCATGAGGACAGCATGCATTTTTGTGCAGCTGCCCAACATTGAAACGAATGGATGTCTGCTATAAGATATTCTCTTATCAGCCTGTGCGAAGTCACGAGCAGCCAGCGGGCGCTCGTGCGGGAATGCTATTTTATAAGTTCAAGTTGCACACGGCAACTGCGCAGCTTCAAATTAGTTAGAAACGGCCATAAGAGATCTTCTTATCGGCACGTATAAGTTGACAAGTAGCCAGCGGGCACTCGAGCGAGAACGACAAATGAATGTATAGACGAATGTATGTAACCCTGCATGTAATGCAAATAGAATTGTTTGCTATAGGAAATAAGCAATTGATCTGGCCAGATCAGAATTTATCTATGTTTATATATTTTTATCGGAGACAGGCCGATGTGACATGAGTGAATGGAATCTCTTATCAATAGCGTTTTGCCAGGATTAATAAGTGCTATGTAAAATAGTTGAATAACATGTATAAGTAAACCGATGCGCCTTGCAGCGCATACATAGATTTGTAACAAAGCAAGCGCGCTTCGTAGTCATAAGTATTCGCGCGTGCAAACGGAGGAGAGACGCTGAGCCACGCGCACTTGTTATCACTCCATGAGGGAGAGGTAATTGTCGCGAAGTGCAACTGCGCTTCCCAACCGTTTCGCGCCCGCGCTTCGCGCCCAGCAAGCGCATCTTCACGTGACGCCACGACGCTTATAAAAGAAGCGGCCGCGGCGGACACGACGGCGGAGTTGATCTGTGCTAATCACGGATGCCACACGGGTGGCCGGACATGGAGCACGCGAGCGGCGCAGCTCCCCCGCGGACGCGTAACATAATTACATCTATTTCCAAAGAACAGAATTTTATGGAACGATCCAACCACGCGGGATCGAGTGTTGAATATAGGATTTGGTAACATAATAAAGTTTAGCGCTGGTGCACATGAAGTGGGTTTATTAACAACACCCCCCCCCTCGCCACACATGCATCCGGAACCACACGAGTATACGGCCCAGCGCGCCACGGACTACTCGGCTGCCAAGCTGCCAAGCTCCAGCCAAGGACAACCAGGCGCCGGACGGATTAGGAATATGTAAGTGACCGAGCGGTCTCACACACGGATAACGGATCGCGACACCTTCCAATAACAAACATTCCAACCAATATAGGGGTATTTCGCCCAACCGCCCCTCTAAATAACGGTCGGGCCTTTACACTTGTTAACATAATTAATTAATAAGCCGTTGATATTGTTTATTCGTGATGTAATAATTCTATTTTCATATTTCAACTTGTATTCGATTCTGGAGATCACGTGCAAATGTCTATTGTAACGTTTTTGAGAAAAATATAATGTAAAAATAAATAACAATAAACATATGGCGTTATTACATGATGACTTACGATTCGTTCGCTTATCTCCAGATAAGGATCTTAGTGTTATTTAGGCAATCTCGAATTTAGCTTGAATCATATTTTTGCATAATAAACTACGCCACAAATGCAGTTAACAGATCCCGTAATTCATTGACACGTATTGCAGTGTATCTAGTTTATTTGGATAGTTCGCTCTTCTTCTACTGATCCCGTAATAATGGCGTCACGAGCCGTATGTCCGCATAATTAGATTTTTCATAGATCTACGCATCATTTCAGTATCATTCACATTTTCATATTTTTCGTCTATGGTTAGTTATATATATATATATATATATATATATGTCTCCGCGTAATATCATGCGTGGGGAAAAATGAATTGTATAAGCTTGCTTAGCCGTGTACAACAGAGGCAGTGCGGTAGCAAGTCGCACTTGCTTTTCAAAAGCGCCGTAATCAAGAGACTACGCTCGACTATCACATGTAAGGTGAGACGTCTTTCGATGGTCGCCGTCTGCCCTCTCTCTCTCTCTCTCTCTCTCTCTCTCTCTCTCTCTCTCTCTCTCTCTCACTCACTCTCTCGCATTCCTTGTTAGTAGCATGATTTATATTTCCTCAAAACTGTGTGCAGCGAATCACGGGCTTTCTGGCGCGTATTAGCCTCTCTGCAGTACGCGCTTTTTTTGACCGTATATATAAGTTGCGTAACGTACCTCTTCCATTCGTTTACTTTTTGTCTATGCAATAGTGAACATAGGACAGAATCAGAGTTCGTCTGGGTATACTTGTTTCGATGTGAGGGATGAAAATGTATCCTCATAGAAGAAACAGTACTCAGAGAAACATGATTATCCGAAGGAAAAAAGAAGTTATGTAAAATTAAAAAATGATGAGAGCTAGAAATCGATAGCTCAACGCGATCGAATCAGATTGAGAATATGTCGATCGGCTCGCAAATATCGAGATCAACGTTCTGATCCCGAGGATCAGCTCGTAAATATTTGCGTTGTTGATCATTACATCACAAAAATAACATCGTGCAGTTGCGCAATGAAGTAGTAGTGTGGTGGGGGGCCCTCGGAATATGGTCTGGATCCATCTCTAATCGATGTGTTGAAAATGCCGGATGATTGGATATTGAAGAAACAACAAGATTTGTTAATGATCAAGGTTATTTTGATATCAATATTTCTCTCACTAGGAGAGTGCACACCCTTCGGGTTACCAATCTTGACCAAAATTTGAGGGATCTCTCCTGATACTATCACCAGAGATCCCTGAAAGCTACAGGGTCTAACGCTCAGCCATTCCTGAGAGAAAAAATAAGACATATTATGAGATTTTTCAATTATTGGCGGTACAGGGCATAACATTGCATATGCTATTTGAATGCATATCAATACCCGCCAACCATATGTACCAATCAATTTTTTAGAAATTTGATTCGAAGATAAACTCTAGAACTATCTTGACAAATTTCCACTGGTTTTAGGCCTACTTCCCTTATAGGGTGTATAAAGGTCTCAAGCGCTAACCAGGTTATCATGGGAAACATGTTATACCACTTCCCATCCAACAAAACACGCATTTATCTTGAGCCCACCCATGAATATATATCAGAATATATATTTCACACTTGAAAAAGAAAGGAAATACCGTCAACACTACTTCTTTCTTCCCTACAGTCCAGAATACTTGAATTTTTGACGTTAAACAGTCGTATCTATTCAAAACTTTGTCTGGACTTACAATATCCTCATGCGTGTGGATATTTCTTAAGCCTATGGGACTGATGGGCACATGAGACAGAAAAAATGTACCTACTCACCTCAAGTAACATGCGCTTCATAGATATGATGCTGCAAAATAACCTATCCCTTACATGCATGTTGACAACACTGCAAGTTTGTTGGGGATTAGTTTTTGCGCAAACCTGTTCCTTATGCTTGCTTATTTTCAGAAAGCTAACTATAGCTGTTCCGGTTACCGCACGTATCAAAGTCAAAATTATCGGTGCGCGTATGGGAAAAGTAGTCGCGGTAGATATACTACGATGAAGTCAGAGGTGATCATCTAACACTTGCGCAACGTCTCAAAAATGTCAGGCTATCGGTTTGTCGCTGAGAATGACGCGTACTATTTTTGTAAGGCGAAACTTTATAAATAAAGGGCGATTGTGGCGTATTTTGTATCTAGCCGATATTGGACCGATCGAGCGCATGAGATCATGTAGATCGACAACTGCGCGCAAATTCAGCGATAGAGCACGCACACTGATAATTTCTCGATAGCGTGCGTCGGATCGAGAGCTCAGAAATATACACAACTGAGAACGCGTCCGAACCGGCGCGTGAATGTCGTCATCGCCGCGGGCGCGCGACGTCATCACTGTGAACGCGTCGCAGCGAAATATATTTGTAATAGTTATAAGTATAATGTATGTTAGTGATGTATGATTTTTATTCAAATTTGTCATTTCTACTGTATTATAAAGTTATAACTTGTTAGTAGTATGTAAGTTTATCAGGCATTTTATACGAGCATTATGTGAATTAATTTAGAATAAGTGTATGTTTTTGAATGAAGAAATAATGATTTTTCAAATTAGAGAGAGAGAGAGAGAGAGAGAGAGAGAGAGAGAGAGAGAGAGAGAGAGAGAGAAAATCATGTTCATGTAGGCAGAACCGAGTCGCTTGGACCGTCTACCAGCCGAGTCGAATTTGAAATCTACGCAATTTCCGTGTTTAATAAATGAAAAAAAATGGTAAATTATGTAGCTCGACGCCCGCCCTGTCGGCTCGGAATCAATGGATTCCGAGGCTGAGCATAGCCACGGGGCTGGGAGATGCAGGCTGGACATCTCTCGGCCATTAGACCCCACAACCCGAGTTTTTCAGGGGTCGTGTTGAGCCGTCCGGGGGAGCCGTCAGGCCAAACCGCGATAGCATTAGGCTTCCAAGGGCGAGCGTCGGAGTGGGGCATGAGCTCCAGCATATGAATCAGTTAAAGATTCGATGATTGGTAGGAGTGGAGCAAAGATGCCTACGTAGTGGGGACTTTGCGATAAGGATGACCGTGCGAAGCTCGGCCGGACGGTGCGTGACGGCTCGGCGACACTTGCATATCAGCACTCGCTGAGGTAACCACTCTCTCTCTAAAAGCTCTCATTGCGCACTTAGAATTTTTTCGAACAAAATTTGATCAAAGTTTTTTACTCTTGTTCTATTTCAAACTAGTATTTTAAATTTAAGATTATGAGACTTATTTGATATTTAGTTGTATATTGATCAGCGAATTTTAGTGTAAAGCTTAAGTATTTTGCGTATAAAATAACTTTTGATATTAAGATATTTTCAAGTCAATAGTTGAATAATCAATCTCTTTTTATTCAAAATTTGTATTTTAAATCATTTCTCTAAAACCTTAATTCCTCAACCCGAACAATAGAAAAGAAGCTGGGCCACTTCTCAATGAATCACAATTCACAATGCATATGCCTTTAATAATCATTAATTATTCCAATTAAAATGAATCTTTGAAAAATGCTCCAGTCGATGTTCGTTTAGAATTAGATGTTGGCACCAATCTCCCAGACAATATATCAGCATACTTTTTGATTATACATAACCGTATGGTTGAATATAATCCTATGAGTGGGGATATCAGAAAGATTCTAAATGAGTGGTGGGGGTGCAAATATATATGGATGCAGTGAATGATTTCAAAAGCTCATTCTCTTCCGAAAAGGAGTACGTTGTTGACATGGAGGGCTCAAAACAGCCAGGCAATGATTACGTTCTCGAGGAGCTAGCCATTCTCCAGCTCAGCGAAAGTCGAGCCTTTTGTATTCTTATTTGAAAATCCATTTCCTTGGAACCGACTCATCGATAAATACAAGAAAATGAATACATGGCTTAAACAACATCATCACGGTATACCCTGGAGTGCAGGAGATTGTTATTACATCGCTATTGGACCCATCCTCAGAGAAAACTTGAGTGATGCCAATAAAGTATACGTAGCAGGTTCAATTCAAAAAAGTTTTTTGGAACGCTTTAAATTCAAAGTTCACGATCTTCTGGAAATAGGCTACCAACCACTGGGCAGAATAAAACTTGCAATAGTTTGCCCACATCACAACGGAGCATAAAAGGGAAGTTGCGCTTATCATAACGTTCGGTTATTCAAAAAAATGCATCATCCAAACATCCATGATTGTAGAAACTATGGAATGTCATTGAATAAAAAAGAAGTAAACGGAGGGAGAAAAAATAATTGTCAATATTATGTCATCGCGTAAAATTTACAATCATGGGAAGTCTTCCACAAGAGGAAACGACGAGGGGCTTCCTCCACTCCTATATCACAAAAATATGAATCACAGCCGTGCACATCTATATTCATTCACACATGCTCACTCGCGTACAAGTAGACCCACATCGAAACTCGGGAGGTGGTGAAATAGCGAAACTGCTTTACTCACAGCGGGCTGTCTTTCTGATGTAACACGACTGCTTTACTCCTGGGTCAGTGACTGTCCTAGAATATGTAGGGGTTCTAAAACATGTCCCGAAACCCCCATTGCTTATCTACTGATAACCCAAAACATAATGATGCTGCAGAGCGAATATGTCAAACACTGTGAAGGGAAAGTAAACTTCTAATCTATTCCAGAAGATTGCCACATAACAAATGGGATCTAGCTCTTGGCGTAGCAGTTCATTCTTACAATAGGATTCTCTATAGTTCGAATGATGTGATTCCTCCTTTGTTGGAACTTGAACCAGAATATTACCTAAATCTAAGTCAATTGAAGAGATTTAGCAGTTTGGCGAATCTGGAAATATCGAGGCAAACAATCATAAAGTATGAATCAACAGGACTGAAAACAGTACTAATTGGATACAATAAGTGTATACGATAGCTTCCAGAATCAGAGGCAGCTCGGATGGATACTACTTATATGATACCATACGCAAGCTACTTATGATAATTTTAATTCGAAACTGTCCAGATAAACTCAATTTGTAGAACCCAACTGAAAGAGCTAATTTGGAATCTTGACAAGAAGTTTGCATAGGGTGGAATTAAGAATATGAATACTCGCTTGGGCTTTTGATTAAGAAAGCTATTATTATTAATCATGAGAATGTAAAAATGGGAGAATATTATTAAAATGGACTCTATGAAGTTTCTTATGGAATGATGAATTGACGTCAATGAAAGAGGGGGGTAATATTTATGACTTGACGAGAGACAACTTACACCTAGTCTTAAGCCAGGATAAAGTAATTGAAAAGAACGTTCGGAAGCTTCTTGATAGGAGTATCAGTTATCATATGATGTCCAGATGGAGTAGTCAATTGAGAGAAGAATACTTAGCGCCCACAAAACTAGTTCAATTAGTATTAAATCTTGATGACAAATGGGCTAAACACTAAAAGACCACATGCAGAACAAATTCTTTCAAATAAACAGTGATCTCATTGAGCTGAATAGATCACTTTTTTACTCCAAAAATAGTGAGAGAATGAATAGAAAATGCATAAATTGATCTCTAAAATAAGTTGATTTTATATTGTCTAGATGTGTTGAATTCCATAAATCCTTTATCGTTCGAAAAGTTTTTAGCAGTTAATCTGCGACTTCTTTCTGTCGCTAAATCTGCCTTAAGTCCAGCCAAATTGTAGACAAAGTACTTCATCACAAGATTTTGAGCTTGTTCCTTCATTCGAGCGTTCAGCTAATAAACTGTCACTCCTTCCAGCTGTTAATTTTACGGCCAGTTCTGCCATGTATTAGAGCCCAACGTGGTAAGGGTTTGAGGGAGCAGTCATGTCAAAACAAAATCAGATTGAGAGATTATCATCGCTTATCCTTGCTTATACACAAAATCATTGGTCTATTGAGATCTCAGAATTGAATTTCTGTTTCGCGTCATTCAAACATTAGAATGAGTGTCCGATATTGTCAATCTTTGTGGAGGGACTTATATATACAGGGTGGAGAAGGGTTAGTATTTTACCAAGAAAAGGTATATAGAAGTATAGAAAAAAATAGAATAGAATAGAAAGGTGTATAGAGGAGCTATCCTGTATCATCGAAATTTACGAGACTTTTTTGCACTCTTTTTTATGCATCAGCAATGCACGGACAACACCGAAAAGTGGAAACGTGCGATCCATGTGTTTTGGCTGGCACGGCTCGTCCTCTCTCGGAAAGATGTCGGAGACGCAGTGTACTACAAAAAAATTTGAACCCTGCCATAAACGATGCACTGGCCCCCGCCTATCCGCTCGGCTTGAAAAATTCATACCTGCGACTGTTTCGGCATGGCTGGCAAGATGCTTTCATTTACTGGTGATATCAAGAATTTATCCTACAAGTATACTGTTTTTGTATGTGCTTTGCACAAGCTCGAGAAAAGTCAATCCTTTAGGCAGCGTAATCGTGCTCAAAAGTTCATAGTGATTTACATTTTACGATCAGCTAATACGACCGTGGCTGGTATGTATCTGATTCAAATTCGGAATACGTATTTGTTTCGAATAATATTTACCGATTTTCACAAATCAAATTTCATTATGATCAGCTTCATTCAACGGTATAACTGCATCAATAAAATAACAATGATTTGCCATTACATTCCCATGATAAACCTAGGTAACGATTGTACAGTAATAAACCGATGACCGGTGACCCGCAACTCAGGTAAAGAACCTCTTCCTTCTGGAACAATAGACCCTCGTTCGGTTAATGAGAGTCAAATCTAGATATTAGTACAAATCATACATTTATGCTTATGAGTCATCCATCAGCATTTTAAGGTCTGCTTCGTGAAGAGCAACGGTATTGGTGAATGCATTCGTTCACAGGTAAAGTGGACAATTTTTTGGCGACTTAACTGCTAAACTCCACCCAGATTTCCTCATCTTTATCTGTTATTTAAATGAAAAATGTTTATTTCTACCCACATTCAAGTCAGTCGCATTTGAATGGCCGAAGTCGATAGATCTTTGAGCTCGTGTTTCATTTGAAAATTCAACATATTAGCAGAATTTCCATCATTTTATTCAATGGAAAAAGGGTGCTGAAGAATTCAGTTGATAATCACGAGTGCATTCACCAATACCACGTTGCTCGTCACGAAGCAGACTTTATAATGCTAATGGATGACTCATGAGCATAAATGTATGATTTGTACTAAACCTAGATTTGACTCATTAACCGAACGAGGGTCTATTGTAATTATGTTATTGTAATCATTATTATGTTATTCCAGTAACACGTTTTATTTACGCGGTTATCGTGAGTGATCGAGTTATCCCTGGAATATTCAGTTCCATAGCGAGTCGCGAAAAGTCCTACTTTTGGAGTGTGTAGCTCTATTTCGCCATAATCGAGCAAAATGTGTCGGGTAGTGTCGCGGGAGGACGGTCAGCAGAACGAGCAATAGCCGCACTTATTTCTCGTAGCATTTTGTGAATACTCAAATTTCTTGCAAAAATGAAGTTCCAGTCGATAGATATTCATCATAGGCAGCCGCGAATGCTCGAATCATCTTTGATATGTAAATACATTTTTTGTATAATGCAAAATACATCCAACGTCATCTGAGGTCAAAGTAGATAAGACATATTTCACCCTCTTAAGACATATTTCAGTCGTGAAAAATAATTCCTTGAAAAAATGAGTGCAAGTTCGATTATTTAGGCAATCGATTAAAATTAATTAATGATGAATCTTAATAGCCTATGACACTTCAAGGTACATAGTAAAGCTACTGTCAAAATTTGGAGGCGATTGGTCCAGTAGTTTTTGATATTTTTGCGAACATACAAACAAACGTTTCTTCTTTATATAATAGTAAGATACGATGTGCCAAAATATATAACTCATTTTAAACATAATTTCTTATACTTTTTCCATCAGGACATACTCCATAAATTTTTATTGAATCCCAAGAACGTACTTCAGAGAGGGCCACATATAGTTGTCTATGGTTTAAACATCTTCTCTTGAATCAATACCAATCAAATCAAATGTCTGTCCTCATGCTTTATTCACAGTCATGGCGAAAGTTAATTTGATAGGAAGCTGTTTTCTTTTAAATGTAAATGAATTATCTAGTCTCTGATGAGTATAAGGTAATTCGATATAAAAATACTATTCCACCTTCTTTATTTTTAGTAAGTATTTCGAATTTCAATAAGTAATTGCATGAATCCAAAATGAGATAGTCTAGTTGCGTTGAATAAACCATCGCTAACGTTGAGATTTCGAATGAGCATAACAACGCAATTGATTCTCAACGAAAATCGGTAATGAATTGAAATACCTGATGTAGTTGTGTATATTTATCTAAATTTTAGCCTTCAATTGTGAATAATGGAGGAATATCATGTATAGCTCAAGCATAACTTTCATCCTTACTAAAGCGACGTATAAAATCTTCCCATAGTTTTTCTTGGTAAATAGGGTTACAATGAATAATAAGTCTAACAAACAACCGTTGTAGTTGCTTTGGCATCATAAATAATGTAGCTTCTCTCATTTGATTCGTCCACTCTTCATCGCTTTCAATAATTATATGTTTGTATCTATATTATAGCTACATAGATACAGCTGAATCAAGGCCTAAATAGTGATGTGGTGTACCACCTAGTGCGATATGTAATTATTTTGTTTAATAGATACGAGTATAAGTATATAGGCTTAACCGAAGCCACGCGCCTAAAAGCGACGAGTCAGCGTTCTGTCGCCTCACCTGACGACAACGCTTGGAATGTGCGGACGGGAGTGTTCGTGGTCGCCAACTTGACGTCAAGCTACCCGACACCTCCAACTATTGGTCGGGCCGATCGGGCGACTCCTTCCCCCAAACGGTAGCCATTAATAACGCTATGGCCGTTAATGTTTCCGAAAGAAATTACAGGGAAAAATATAGATAGTCTACATAAAATGGAGTCAGGAGGTATACGAAATCTTATTTTGACCGAATTTGAATCACTGTTCAGTGATGAACCGTGCTGTTACAACAAAGGTGAGATAAAAATACATGTAAGATAAAATGTGAAACCTGTAGCGTTCAGGGCAAGGCATGTCCCGTATGCTTTGAAAGACAAGATTGAAAATGAAATCAAGAGATTAGTCAAGTTGGGCCATCTAGAGCCAGTAGAAACGAGCGATTGGACGACACCAATAGTACCAATAATAAGAAGTATTGGCAGTGTTCGAATTTGCGGGGATTCCAAATTAACATTGAATCCATGTCTAATAGTCCCCAAGCGACTGTTTCCAAGAATCGATGATATTTTTCGAGTACTCCAGAAAGGAAAAAAGTTCTCCCAACTCGATTTTTCTCACGCATATATGCAACACCAGTAACAGAAGAAGCGCGCGCGTATCTAACAATTACGACTCACCTTGGGCTGTATCGATATTTGAAATTGCCAGAGGGCACCGCACCAGCCCCAGCTGAGTTCCAAAAAATGATGGACGAATGTTTGCAGGGAATTACAGGTGCCTTACGCGAGGTACTTAGAAAATTATGAACTTATAAGCTGCGCATATCAGGAATGCGCAGTTGGTAATATGCTTCGGCCTCATGAGAGAAAAATAAGCCTTGGACAGTTGTAACTCGTAAATTTTAGGAATTTTTGACTCGAAAAATACGTGCCTAATCAAAAAATTACCAGGGATAATTTCAATTTGTAATTCGACGTAAAATGATGACGTAAAATGAACGTGATTCAGTGATTCCGGAAACCTATGATTATCATGAGGAACCCCTGAATACATGTCATTTCCTTCTAGTTAATCTCGTTGAATGAATATAAATACATTCCAAAAGGTTTGGTAGTTTCCTGTTAAATATCTTGAAGTTCAAATCATTCTAATGATACATTTTGACCCTAGAGAAGAAGACAAATTCTAGGCACGTGTGAGGTTTGCCGCTCAAGCAGAGCAAGGGTGGTATTCACACAAGCTTAGAAGTATCTCTTTCCCTAGTATTAAACAGCATTTTTCATCACGAGTGTAGAAAAGTATAGTTCAACGGTCAACTGTTCGATATAACTGAGGCTTAGCGTAACTCCTGTCTTGTTTCTAATAGAAACCATCCAATTGATCAATCAATCAATCAATCAGTCTCTCGTTCCTCTCCTCTCTCACACACTCAATTTCTTTTTTCCTTTTCTCTCTCTTTATTCAACTAACGTATCACTTTCACCAGTAAGCACTCCATAGACTTTGATCGTACAAGCGAAATCTGCTTCACATGATCCACAAATTAACTTCACATTCTCTATGCTCACAAACTCCTTCCGGGTGACCGATCATGATAAAATTCTGTGAAATAGATTTTGAGTATCCGAACAGTTTGAATAATTGTTAGAAATATTAAGCTCACCGCGTTAATAAGGGCCTTCTACCTCTCGGTTCCTGGTGGAGGGCAGCTTTCGAATCTGATTCTAAATCTTCTTCCAGGAAATTATAGACTCGTCGAGGACAACGAACCAATCTTTTAGTCATGTTTTGAGCTCCTATAGAACTGACGGGTAATCTGGTCAGCATTGGGTCAACTCCAGCTTGCTCTTCCTACGAGAATCAAATTGTTGTAGATGTTTACTCCCCAAATTGTCATGAATAAGGCAAGAAAGGAATTCGTCAATTGAGCTATTAACATAACTCATGACTAATCAAAGAATCAGTATGAAATCAAGTACAGCAATCAAAATTTATGTGAAAAAGATAATATCATTGATCCCATAGATTTCAAAACCAATTTCGGAAAGAAATGAGAGTTTTTCCTCGACCGATTTATGGTTCCTGTGATGTTGAGATGGATTACTGCTCCGATGAAAGTTGTTGGTGAGTTTTCTCTGTATAAATGATGGAAATTGAGGACTAATTCGCTATATTTCACATAAAAAGTGTATTACTACGGCTAATGTCGGCAGAATGTCTGTAAAAGGTATTTATACTGGATTACATCAATATCAAGCCTACCTCAATCGTAGCATACATTATCATTACCACGTCACCTAGATTCAGTGATTTCTCCCAAATATATTCATGAACCGGCCTAGGCCACCTATATTTTCCATGTCGGTAGATCGCCTGAGGCCGGGAGCATTCACTGGAATGCCAGTGGCGCGCGCCACCACCAAGCGAGTGACGATAGTTAGTGGCAGCGGGATACATATACATCAAATTTGGGTAATAGATCTTTCAATCTCATGGAGAACTCAGATAGATATCAAATTTGAATAGCATTCAGTAGATTCCTTTGACAATAGCTTCATTTGTCACCTGTGACATACATTGTTCATGTGAAATGCTTTGATTTTCAAATTAATAATAGGAAACATCGTTCCCTGAATTGAATAAGAATATGATCTCTAAGGCCAATCCAGTAAAATGTGAAGTATGTAAAATTACATAGTCCACCACATCATTTGAACGTTTCGCCAGATAGGTTTCCTGACCTTTAAATTGGTCGTCCTATTGTGACTTCCGATATTATAGCGGTGTAATCGATTGCCTAAATAATCGAACTCGCATATATTTTGTCAAGGAATCATTTTAACGGCTACAATAGGCCTTAATTTAAAGATCTGGCTTCTCTCTTTGGCCACCAGGTGCCGAACCGTTGTATGAGCCGTTCATGCGGTTTCTTTTGCTTTAACAATAAACAAGGTTCAAGGTCAGACATTTAAATATGTCTGAATTGAATTACGCTCAGATAGTTTTCCACTTGGGTATAGTATAAGATGTATGTTGGATTTTCTAGGACAAACAAGAGACAAATCGGAAAACAAATTCCGATTCCAATTCCAAAACCAAAAATGTTGTTTATTCCGGAGTACTTTAGGGATTAGTAACTTTAAACACGTAGATGTTACGTTTTTATTTCTACGCACAGTTAATAATTACTTATCATTCGAATTCTATTAACTTGGAGAGCGGGCGAAGCCGCAACGGGGGATGCTACTATCTATCTATATACGTGATTCTTTATCAAGTGAGTGAGTAGAAAAACCCTAAAAGTCGAAAAAAAATCCAGACATTCTGTGGAATTCCACATTGTCACCCAAATGTCACCAAATTTTTCCAGGTCCTATAACCCATGTTTTCAGAAGCCCGAATTTGCTAATTTCCCAATATTTTCCATATAATATCTATTTCCAATTTTGATTCACATTCATCAAATTACTTCTGGACAGAAATGTGGTCGTGGCGTTTTTTCTGGAAATCACCTGAAGTTTGAGGAAAATCGCTGCTAACTGCATTAAGATTTTCCAGAGGCTTTGCACGAAGAACGATTGCTAAGTGAGATTGAAAATACTATGTCTTTTCACCGATAGATGGAGCAAAATCTGACCCTCAAATCCCATAGAAATGGATGCTAAGGGCATTAATAACATCTGTTAAGGTAAATACAAAAATCCGGTGTCGTCTGACTGTTGAATTCATAGTACATTTGTGGCCGTCGAGCAGATTCCCGCCAAATCCAAATCAGTAGAACACGGACGCGAACAAATTATTGTTACACGTCCGCTGTTCTGACTCATCTTCAACATTACCCATTGTTGGATATATGTATCATTCGGCCCTCCTCCCCTCTCCACCGGCCGCGGCGAGAGCTGGCGCTGTCGCGCCGGTCAACACTGGTCCCGCGACTGCCGTCGAGATCGGACGCACACACGGTTGTGTTTGTATAGAGTCGGCGCGTATCATAAATAAACACTTTATATATTACTCGGAGCATTCTCTTATCCCACCTACCCGACGTAATAACCAACAGGTTATGGGGAAGGCCCGCATCCACTGCGCATAAAAGTGTTTCCGAGTGATTGCGGTGAGTGAAATTGATATGGTGAGAATAAGATCAAGTAAAACCGAACGAGCATCCTGGAAGGTTTTTGTTCCTCCTGCAACCGGAAATCCAGAAGGATATCGGATGGCGGAGACGCTGGGATGCCGAGCATGCCGACCCCGGAAAGCTCGAGTAAGTAATAGTACTTAAAATGGCGCGTGGCAAATAAACAAAACAGCAGTGCCAAATCGGGGCCCGTTCATCGCGCGACGATGTGTTCATCGGAGCGCGAAGGTCGGTGCTTTCTGGTCGTACGTGACAGATTCAACTGTCGGGGTGCGTGCTCGAATATTTTAATAGAGGCGCGAATCGAAAAATTCGAGAAAAGGCGAGGTCCCCAGTGCGGTAAGGGGAGCAACGCGTGGGGACACGCGATCGGTTATTGTTTGACCGTTGAATTCGCGAGTACTCGGAAGCGCGCGACGATTATGTTTTGGCGCGGCGCGAGTACTCGGAAGCGCGCGACGATATCGTTTAGCGCGGCGCGAGGCTTTCCGCCGCGCGACGTTTTTAATCGTCGTGGGGCGAAAGACGAGGTCGCTCGAGGCGTGATTGCTGAGAGCGCGAGAAAGGCGAGATCCTCAGTGCGACGAGGTGAGCGGCGCGCGGAGACAGTCGATCATTGTTGCTCGACCGTTGAGTTTCCGAGAACTCGGAAGCGCGTGACGACGTGTTGCCGGCCGGCACTCTTGCACGCGCGTGGAGGGAAAGGGGGCGCTCGATTCTCGCTCGCGCTACTGGCCAGGGCATAGGGGCGAACGTAAACAAACGGTTTACGGTGTCGGCGCGCCTGACTCTCCGCGTATAACCAAGCTTCGTTGTCGCCGCTCGATCTCGAAAACAAATAGAGGCGTGTTACGAGTGTTGAGAGATTCACACTAAATATATGCGCGTGCATATATATATGGGCAATTCTCTGTGGGATCGAACATGAAAAAATTTGATTTGGCTCAAAATTTTTTTTTAAGTTCTAGGGCATCAAGCCGATTTCCCAGAATTTTTTTAGATTTTTTCGAGCACTTTAACCACCTTTAATAAATAGGCAAAGTTGCTGATTTTGCTGTTTTTTGCATTTTCAGAGGCATTTTCAACCTTCATTTACACCCTGAAAATGACCTCTGAGGCAAGAAATGAATGGGACACTTCTGTCTGCAAATTGCCTGCATTTTATAGAAAAATTATCTCCAAGGTCATTGGAGCACATTAAGTACTCCACATTACCAATTGGAGCCTCTATTTTTGAACCCTGGGAGTTCGCTCGTCAAGCCCCACACCACATGGGTACTAAAAGTTGTCACAACTCATACCACATACAGCTTATATAGTGAAAAAATGGGCCTGGACTCTGGAAGTTTCCAAAAAATTAATATATTAACTAAAATAGGGGTAGAAACAGGCTAAAAATGACTATTCAAGGGGAGCCTTGTACTGCCAACACTTCCAATTTTTGCAAACACTTGTCTGTGGTATTATTACGATTATCCACTGTAAAAACTCACATTCTATCATACTAATACATATCCTGAGTTGTCAATATCATATTTATATAGATCAAGCATTACTATACTACTTGACGCCACCTAACTTTCAGTAGTTACATGTATTGATGGTCAATATATTGTCTCTATTGTGTTCAAATGTACAAGAAACTACTAATAAAGTGCATTGTCATGAATTTCATTCACTCGATAAGAAAGATTAATCCAAAAAGTTAATTGTAAGCTGTGCATTACACGTACACCTTATAACACACTAGGCAGTGCATAGATATCATATGATTTTTCTAATATCAACAAAAAAATGTTGAAGTTCACTAAATATGGCTAATATTGATGAATATTGGACTCATGAAATCCACTCATATTGTATAAACTGCATAGCTGAGGTCCAGGCAGCTATCGCCAGATGGGCTCAAACTACAACCTCAAGTTATTTACTCATGAAAATAGATAATAGGAATCAATCCACTTGAAAGTATGATCACTAGATGCGCGATTTGATAAGAAATTCAAATATATATATAGTTTGCCAGTGTTTAAATAACTTTATAAACCACTTTGTGAACGTTATACTTGGGACTATACTGGGGACTTGTATGACCCATGTATGGCACAGGTTAGGTTACCGACCATAGACTTTTAGACATGCAAAGCTACTTTGGAAGCTCCAAACCCATTTCTGGACAGGCAAACTATATATATTTGAATTTCTTATCAAATCGCGCATCTAGTGATCATACTTTCAAGTGGATTGATTCATATTATCTATTTTCATGAGTAATTAACTTGAGGTTGTAGTTTGAGCCTATCTGGCGATAGCTGCTTGGACCTTAGCTATGCAGTTTATACAATATGAGTGGATTTCATGAGTCCAATATTCATCAATATATTGACAATATATTGACCATCAATACATGTAACTACTGAAAGTTAGGTGGCGTCAAGTAGTATAGTAATGCTTGATCTATATAAATATGATATTGACAACTCAGGACATGTATTAGTATGATAGAATGTGAGTTTTTACAGTGGATAATTGTAATAATACCACAGACAAATGTTTGCAAAAATTGGAAGTGTTGGCGGTACAAGGCTCCCCTTGAATAGTCATTTTTAGCCTGTTTCTACCCCTATTTTAGTTAATATATTAATTTTTTGGGAGCTGCCAGAGTCCAGGCCCATTTTTTTACTATATAGGCTGTATGTGGTATG
Organism: Aphelinus atriplicis; assembly: GCA_020882685.1. Lineage (NCBI taxonomy): Eukaryota > Metazoa > Arthropoda > Insecta > Hymenoptera > Aphelinidae > Aphelinus > Aphelinus atriplicis. Next base: position 352,257 of record JAJGQD010000029.1, read on the forward strand.
AGTTGTGACAACTTTTAGTACCCATGTGGTGTGGGGCTTGACGAAAGAACTCCCAGGGTTCAAAAATAGAGGCTCCAATTGGTAATGTGGAGTACTTAATGTGCTCCAATGAGCTTGGAGATAATTTTTCTATAAAATTCAGGCAATTTGCAGACAGAAGTGTCCCATTCATTTTTTGCCTCAGAGGTCATTTTCAGGGTGTAAATGAAGGTTGAAAATGCCTCTGAAAATGCAAAAACAGCAAAATCAGCAACTTTGCCTATTTATTAAAGGGGGTTAAAGTGCTCGAAAAAATCTAAAAAAATTCTGGGAAATCGGCTTGATGCCCTAGAACTTAAAAAAAAATTTTTTTATGTTCGATCCCACAGAGAATTGCCCATATATACAAATATATATACATATGGGACGTTCCACGTCAAGTGAGCATGGTCAAAATTTTGTTCGCAATTCTGCATTGTCAAATTGATTGGTATCCATCCCCAGAATACTCAAAAATTTTCTCAGATTTTTAGGTGCATGTATGTGGAAGTGAGTCTATGCACTCAAAACCTGAATTATTCAAAATTTAACTTTTTTCTCAATTTTGAGAGCCCAAATAATCTTGTATATGTGTGAAAATGAAAAAAAGTTGAGAACAAAACTTATTGTGAATACTACAAAGATTATAAAAAAAAATTGTTTGACACCAGAATCCTCCATCCAGATAGGCTACTCTATTAATTAAACATATTTCAACCAGTTTGGCTATGTTCGCCCACTTATTTTTGACCTTTCAAGTTATACGTACAAACCTTTGTTCGATAGCTTGAAAATGGTCTCATACATTTTTTGGAGAAATTCCAATATCTCCTGCAATTAAGTGTTTAAATCTGCAATATCACAGTCCCCTTCTTGTTAGTTTCAACATATCAGGTCCACGATGAAGCTCACAGTGAGAATATCATGCCTTCGGGTCATCAATCTCAGCCAAACTCTACAGATATGTTCCCTGACACTGGATCAAGCTACCGGTAGAGTTTGGAGTTCCAGCGCTGCTTTGTTACAGAACTTTTTATGACTTTAGCCTGAGGCAGCTATATATAGATATACATATCTGCCTTGATTTATCTAAAATTCACATAATTTTCATAATTTCATCAAGAAAATGATGTATTTCACCTTGTTTGGTACTACGAATGAATATTAACTTATGGTTTCACTTATATTGTGTGAACAGCTGTTGACGGGTGGTCTCAAATCACATGCAAGTTATTTACACATGAAATTATAAACATTAACCAGGAATGTGATTTGAGACAACCGGTCAATAGCTTTTCCAACCTTAGCCTTGCAGTTCACACAATATAAGTCAATTACATGAGTTAATATTCATTCATAGTACCAAACAAAGTGAAATACATCATTTTCTTGATGAAATTATGAGAATTATGTGAATTTTAGACAACATACATGCACCTAAAAATCTGAAAAAATTTTTGAGTATTCTGGGGATGGATACCAATCAATTTGACAATGCAGAATTGCGAACAAAATTTTGACCATGCTCACTTGACGTGGAACGTCCCATATGTATACGTGTAATTAATTGAGCAATTGCATGTGATGAGAAGTTGTGTATAATACCATTGATTTTAAATTAACTAGATTTTCTATCCACAGCTATCTTGAAAGAAAAGTCGGCGTGGGAGGTGCTGACGAGCTCCTCCCACCTTTACATAAATCACAAAGGGGAGGATATTTTAGTTGAAATTGAAGGAGATAATCTCACTTTGATACCTGAAAAAGGTGAACCCTATACTTCAGGTAAATAATGTTACATGACATTTACGATCTGACGAGACAGTTTTATAAAAGTACATATGCATATTATTAAATAATATATATATATATATATATATATATATATATATATATATATATATATATATATATATATAATTGGTAGCACTTTTGAAAAATAAACACCTGATCAGTGTAAACAAATATATCCTTTGCTGGAAAAATCCAATTAATGTAAATTTACAATATTATATAAACATATCTCTGACCGGTTGGATGGCGGATGTGTGCTTGTGTTCGGTACGCATAAGCTGTCTAACTGGAATGAACATTCGGAATGTCTTGTGTTCAGCCACTCTTGTTTGTTCATTCAATCTTTGAATTAAGTTATGCTTGTTGTTCGGTAAACTTATTTAAAGATGACCTATGGCAAACATGATCATGTAATAAAATAAACTCTCGAGTACAGAATTATTAAAATAATTGGCTAAGTTTGTTATTAATCTGCGAGAAAGTGATCAGTGAAATACCATAGTTCAATGGTATGAGGATCAAGTCTTGGCAGAAACACCAGCCATAATGCCAAGGCCGAGGTCAGAGGACGACTCGATTCATGAACCAAGTACCTCAATAATTGATTATGGGATTGACATAAGATGTGATGTTGAGTCCCAGAAGGAGAAAGATGAGAAAGAAGATGAGAGAGAAGAGGAGGAAGATGAGTCAGAGGATACAATCTTGGCCAAGCTCAATAAAATTGAGTCCATGATCGAGAGCGTCTAACAAACAGGTAAAGATAAATTGAGAATAGTGAGTAACCGAAAGGTTGTACCTAATCTCAGATTGTTGAAATGTAACCAAATCCAAATACACCAACCATTTGAACATAATAATGATGAGTCTCTTGAATCCCGTACAGTAAAAAATACTGAAACGAGAGTAGCCACACTAGAGAACAAATTGGCAGGTACATCCAATTTCGTTGAGGGACTCTCTGAGAGTATCAATAGGTTGATGGACGCAAGGGAGAAAAAGGAGAGTGTTAACAACCAAAGATTTTCAAAACTTGAAGAAGAGTCAAAAATCAATCAGAAGGAGAGATTAGACCAAAGTATCAAGTTCCGAAACCTTATAACTACTGTCAGAGAGGACTATGCGAAACAACTTGATAAGGTCAACGAAATTGTCAAGGGCCTGACAAACCTGTACAACAGAGAGAAGAGTGAAGATGAGAGCTTAATTACCTCTGAAGATGACGAAAAGGTGAGAAATAAAAACATGGTTTAAAATAATGAAGTAAAATCAAAAGGTAATAGCAAAAATTCTAATTCAGTAAAGATGAGAGAACAAAGTAAAAATTCAGAGAGAAATTCAGATGAGGAAACTCCAGCTCAGACACGGAATAAAAATAACTTTGGAAGTAGAGATATTCATGACACTTTGAAACTAGAATTCATTTAAAGTGCTAATTTGGAAAGAAATTATAAATTAACAAATGAGATGAGATTTGAACATTTTTTTGGATTATTTTGTGTCAGAGCTGAGAGTCTGTAACCTCTCACACACTATTGATGAGAACAGCGTTTTGCGTGTGGATGAGACAGTTTTAGAGGATCACAAGTTCCAGAACTCGTGACATCCTAATAAATCAAAGCAGGCGAGGTAAATTTAGCATCTTACATTATACGCAAATCGCTGTATAATATGGAATATATGATTGAAAAAAAAAACGGCTGTCGAATTTTGTGAGAGATTTGAAAGTGTTGTAAGAAACTATGAAAACTCTCCCGGCGCGGTGCCAAGCTATTATCGGGAGATGAGAAGAGAGATGCGTTTTATAATGCTGTTATGGTATCACTACCTATAGCTCAAACCATTGAGTTTGTTTCAAAAGACATAATGGCGAAAGTACTTCATACGATGAACTAAAAGCAATTGTTGTACAGGAAAAGCAGGTGAGAGAATTAAACTCTAACACCATCCCAAGGAGCGCAAATCAGGCCAACCTATCCTCGATCCGATGGTATGAGTGCCAGAGCTCAGGGCACATTGCAACTGACTGTCCCAACAAAGGAAAAGGTGTCCGGTGCTACGGAACATATAACTAATTCCAAAATGATCTTCACGCCTCTTAATGAAAGCGATCGTGGCGTGAAAAAAAGGCCCTAACAAAAACAGCTCAGCTGACATAAACACAGAAGGCGCGGGTACAATTTTCGTGAGAATGAATAACGGAGAAATTCTAGAAATTGATAAAGTCATTTTCGCCAACGCGTTAAAAGATAATCTCTGGTCGTTACGAAAATTTGCTGATATGGGACTAGCTATATATTTGGATAGTACCTAAATAAATATCTTTGATCCCTGCTCAAACGAAAGACTCCTATCAGGCATATACAGACGACCTTATTGGCTTATAGAACTAGAAATCAGTAAAGATTTGCCCAATGGCGAGACTGTCACACAGAAAATAAATAGGCAAATATTTGCCAATATAGTAGATGCGAATTCAAATGCGAAAAGATATAATACAAGAAATGTGACAACTCAAGTTCAATCTTTACCAGAATCGGTTCCGATGCCTGGTAGCAGTGAAGAGTTTGAAATTTTAACAGATGAGAGTGATAGAACTAAGGTCAAAGAACTAACAAAAGATAAGTATGAATGTGAAAATGTGAGAATGGAAGATGTGAATGATGTTGATAATAGAATATTTGAGGATAATATAAAAATACTTGATTTATCGAACTTTGATGTATCTATCACAGATAGAAAATTCCATAATATAGATGAGGCCCCCATAACAGAAGTTAATCCTGTAGAATCCCCGTTTTCATTGGATACAAAAAGGTTTCTCGAAAAGAATAAAGCCATGTTGTGGCACGTAAGATTTGGTCATGCTTTGATCGCCTATCTCAAGGCATTGCAAGCTGAATTCCCTAAAAATAAAGAACTGCAAGATGCGATTTTCGATGAGGCGTTAAAAGACTGCAAAATCTGTCTAATAGCCAAAACAAACAAACTGCCTTTTCCATCAGTACGTACTCTGGCTACTGCTGCCCTACAAATTATTCATTCCGATACCATTGGTCCAATCTCACCACCTTCTCATCCCAAAAGATACAGATTTATATCTGTATTCATAGATGATTTCTCAAGTCCAGCAATAGCTTACCCTATGACTCATAAGAGTGAAACTGGGTATTGTCTAGAAAGATATGTAAGGAGCGCAAGAAATCTTCTAGGGTACGACGAAAAGGTGTGTTATTTGCGCTCGGACCAAGGGACTGAGTATACAGGTGGATACAAGGTAGAAGTATTGAATAGTTTGGGCGCAGAATTACAACTAGCAGCCCCAGACACGCCTGAACACAATGGTGTGTCAGAGCGATTTAACCAGACAATTCAGAAGAAGGTGAGAACATATATTTCGCACAAATCGAACCAAATGCTGGCACCTCTGGGAAAGTTTGCTCCCCAACATAATTTCAGTATTGATCAGATCAAAAAGATTTGGATGCCTAGATTATGTGAAAGTTCAGAGAAAAACAGGCCTAAAATTCAGATAAGAAGGAAGGCGAGTTATCCTAGTGGGTTACACACCAACAGGTTATATTTTGTTAAAACCAGAAGAAGGAAAATTTTATGAAAGCCGAGATGTGAGGTTTAATGAAAAACTGGTTTACGGAGACAAATATAACAAAAATGGAATATAATATTTTCCTGCTGTAAGCAATAATCTGAATAAAGATGAGTGGTTTGTCAAATCTGAAATGAATGAAAGATGCGAAGAATTTTCAAAACAGGAGGGAGAATCCATACAAACTTTAAAACCGGAGGGAGAAATCAAGAGAAAAAGAGGTAGACCCCGTAGAACTGTAACTGTCGTTACCAAAAATGTTGATGAGGAAGGTGAGCTTATTAACGATGTCAGTTTCTCGAATCTACCCCTTGATGAGAATATCAAAGCAAATGTTATGCTGTCTTATAACATATCAGATGAGATAGATGAGAGTAAAATCAATTCTAATGATGAGATTTTCCATGCCTTGCTTGCTGATATCAACTCTGATCCCTCTAAATATGAAGATGCGATGAATTACGATGAGAAAAATTGTTAGAAGTCAGCAATCAAAGATAAGTTAAATTCTATGAAGAAAAATAAAGTCTGGGAAATAGTCAAAAGACCTACAAAGATGCGTGATGGAAGAAAGGCAACAATAATTGACTCAAGATGGGTATTCAAACGAAAACTGAATTCAGAGGGTGATACCAAATACAAGGCAAGATTGGTTATCCGTGCATTTAAGGATAAAAACTTCTGTGAATTAAGCGAGACGTACGCACCTGTGTCAAGGTTGACACTTCTGCGAGCTGTGATAGGTATTATCAATAAGTTCAAATTACTTGTATGTCAAGCTGATGTTAGAACAGCTCTCCTAAACGGCGTCCTCGATGAGGAAATATATATGGAAATACCCGAAGGTGCGGAATTTACAGAGGAGCAAAAACGAAACCAAGTGTGTCGAGTGATGCGTGCTCTATATGGATTACACATCAGCCCGAAGAAATGGAACAATAGATTCACTGAAGCAGCCAAAGATCTAGGTTTGCAAAACTCAAATCTAGAACCATGTTTGTTCACTTGGCGAGAAGGTACAAAATTTCTGATTGTACTTCTCTATGTCGACGACCTACTAATGGCGAGTAACGATGAGAACAAATTGAAAGAGGTCACGAAAAAGCTCAGTAAAGAGTTTGAAATGAACATTCTAGGTGAGCCCAAGGAATTTTTCGGCATCAGCATAAGGCGAGATATTGAAAATGAAAGTATCGGGCTGAGCCAGACAAAATACATAGAAAATATCCTTACTAGGTTCGGATTCAGTGAATCACATCCGCAAAGAACACCTATGGTCACTGCTCGAGTAAATATTAGGAACAGAAAGATGAGAGAATCGGATGCTAATGATGAGTTGTTCACAAAAACCAAAACAAAAGAAAACGTTCCATACAGAGAAGATATTTCATACGCAGTAAAAATTCTGAGCAGACATCAAGTAAGTCCAACCGAAGATGATTGGAAAATAGTTAAGAGAGTGTTCCGTTATTTGAAGGGAACTTTTTAGTTCAGGTTTTTACCTGAGCTTGAGATACAAAGGTGAGACAGAAAATATCCAAGCCTTTTCAGATGCAAGCTTCGCTGATTGCAAAAACTCACTCACTATGTGTGGCTTCGTTATAAAACTGTTTGGAGATTCGATAATGTGGCGAACTCACAAACAGTCATACGTGGCACTGTCTACTTGTCAGACAGAATACGTAGCGATGAGTGTGGCGAGCCAAAAAATGTTTTCTATATACAACTCTCTTAGATTGATCTTGGTCGAACCTCCGTTACCAATGATCCTGTGGTGCGACAATAGAGCTGCGAAAATAAATACTGAGACAAGTGGTGGGAATAAACTGCGACATTTGATAGATGCGGAGGAGAATCATGTGAAAGAAGTGTGTTCAGAGGAAACTGGTTGTTGTAAATTGGGTAGAATCTTAGAACCAAGTCGCAGACATAAAAAAACACTAAACCTCTTCCTTTTGAGTTACACAAATACTTAATGACTAAGTTGATGAATCATGATATCAATTATTAATCATTATGTTACAGAAAATAAGAAGGTGTGAAAAATGAAAGACGGCGAGGAACCGGAGGATCTCATGGAGGAAGTGTTGGATGTATACATTCGGCCCTCCTCCCCTCTCCGCCGGCAGCGGTGAGCGCTGGCGCGGTGGCGCTGGTCGGCACTTGTCCCGTGACTGCCGTCGAGATCGGACGCTTGCACGGTTGTGTTTCTGAGAAGGCGCGTACTTATGATTAAGATTCTCGAAATTACTTAGAAGCATTCTTATTGACCTGCCCCATGCAATAACTATAACATCAACTTAAGTAGAATTTGGAATTTTGAAATTTTGATTACAAATTAGAGTAGAACGTAAATTTATCGATATTAAACAGAACTGAATCTAAAGAATTTGCGAATGGCCTTTTTTCAAAGACAGTTTGATGCGCTTTAAGCATCTGGCAACCGTGTCAGTGCGTTCACGAAATAACGCGGAATGTCCGAATAAACGTGAACGTTACAGCCTGCACTATTCCCATAGGTTCGGCAGCGGGAGAAATTGTTATTATACCCCTCATACCAATGATTTCTATGGATTCACATTTTGAATTTGAACGACTTCAGATCCTAATTAAAGTTCCTTTTGCTATTACATCAAACAAGGCTCAAGATCAGACATTTAAATATGTCAAAAATTTATTCACGCTCAGATTGTTTTTCACACGGATAGTTGTACGTTTGACTTCCTAGGACGGGTAAATCCTAAAACTTGATGCCGAATGATAAAGAGGTAACCAAAAATGTTGTTTATTCTGAAGTATTTCAGGGGTTTTGAACTTTAAACACTTGAATGTTACGTTTTTATTCCTATGCACAGTTAATAATTATTCGAATTCTATTAACTCAGAGAGCATGCAAAGCCGCGACGGGGGATGCTAGTTGTTATAAAAATAAGGGTTGTTCATGAAGTGAGACTCATGAAGATAAAAATATTATATATTATAATGCGTGAGAGAATGAAATAGTTCATAGAGTTTACAGAATGTACTATACCTATGAGCGTCACATAATGAATTCTCTCACTATGTTACTGATCATACTTAAGCAAGTTTTATCGTATAAATTTGACATAGTGATTTACCACATGAAAAATATGCAACGTTAAGAAAACTATTATCGTGTCAAGTCATTTGAAAGTTCTCATTGTATTTTTGAAGTGAAATATAATTTTGATTCTTTTCACACTTGACCAATTATCTTCATTATGTTAACTTATATTACAATGGAGAAACTTCTTAGTAGAACAGGATCATGATAATACTGAGTGATTCTTGCGCCTCCACAAAATAACATCTCTTCTTATGGTTCTGATATTCACTATATGATAATTATCATGTGTAGAGTGGCATGCCATGATGGTTTATAGATTCTATATTTTTTATATTCTTGCATGGAAATTATTGGCTTTGTTGATGAAATTTTTGCACCCACCATAATCGGCCAAGTTAGGAAATTCCATTCATTCAAATCCATTCTCAGCAATAGAAGTAAGAGAACAACATGTTTAGTTTGAGGAAAAGAGCTCATCTCCGAAGAGCTAATTCAAATCAATGCGGTAATTTACATAGCCGAACAGTACTATCTCACCAAAATCAATATAGGGGTATTTCGCCCGAACCGCCCCTCTGAATAACGGTCGCGCCATTACAATGGTGACGGGCGCGGGTGAAAGAAAAAAAGTAGAGAACGAGCTCTGAGGAACCTGGTTTCCCTGAAAACACCTCTCCTTCCTTTACGCGGGGCCACATGGGCCGGAGTTGCGGTACCGTGTGGTCCGGTTTAGGGAGGGGGGATGTGACGGGGAAACCCGTCACTAAGGACGGAGAGGCTGCTCGCCGATCCGGCCGGTACGGCACCTTAGCAGGCAGCCACCGGCTCGGGAGGGCAGCACTCTCCAGCGCGCATGCAAGCCGCAGCGCGCCGAGAGTTCCGGCGGCGCGAGGCCGGGAGTGAAGCACGAGGCGGACGACCATTCTCGTCCGGTGCCCGCAGCTCTCCACACGCGACGCGCGCGAGTCCCAGTGTGATCGAGCCGAGAGTGAGCGTGAGCGTGTGTACGTGCGTGAGTGAGGACACCGAGGTCGACGACGTCGCCATCGCCGCAGCCAGCAGCAGAGCCAGCAGCAGAGCAGAGCCGAGGACGAGCGAGACGGCGAACAGCGACAGGTTTGGCAGTGCGCGCGTCGCGGCCCCGGTGTTCCCCCCCAGTGAACGTGCGTGTCGGCGAGCGCGCCGACACCCCCCCAGCGAACGTGTGTGTTGGCGACCGCGCCAACACACCCCAAGAACGACGGGCTCCGGCCCTGGCCCGGGCCTCTCCCCTCGCGCCCCCCCCCCGACGTCACGGCCCAGCGAGTGCGCGGACAGACTCCGTTCGAGTCTCCGCGCGCGGCCGTTCCCCCCGAGCGAGTCCCCCCGTGCTCCCGCGAGTAGAGCTAGCCGCGGCACTCCTGGCGCCCCGTATAAATACGGAGTGCCCGCGGTCGAGCCAATCCCTACGTGAACCTGGTGTGAACGGGCACCAGGTCACATCTAGAAAGATATGTAAGGAGCGCAAGAAATCTTCTAGGGTACGACGAAAAGGTGTGTTATTTGCGCTCGGACCAAGGGACTGAGTATACAGGTGGATACAAGGTAGAAGTATTGAATAGTTTGGGCGCAGAATTACAACTAGCAGCCCCAGACACGCCTGAACACAATGGTGTGTCAGAGCGATTTAACCAGACAATTCAGAAGAAGGTGAGAACATATATTTCGCACAAATCGAACCAAATGCTGGCACCTCTGGGAAAGTTTGCTCCCCAACATAATTTCAGTATTGATCAGATCAAAAGATTTGGATGCCTGGATTATGTGAAAGTTCAGAGAAAAACAGGCCTAAAATTCAGATAAGAAGGAAGGCGAGTTATCCTAGTGGGTTACACACCAACAGGTTATATTTTGTTAAAACCAGAAGAAGGAAAATTTTATGAAAGCCGAGATGTGAGGTTTAATGAAAAACTGGTTTACGGAGACAAATATAACAAAAATGGAATATAAGATTTTCCTGCTGTAAGCAATAATCTGAATAAAGATGAGTGGTTTGTCAAATCTGAAATGAATGAAAGATGCGAAGAATTTTCAAAACAGGAGGGAGAATCCATACAAACTTTAAAACCGGAGGGAGAAATCAAGAGAAAAAGAGGTAGACCCCGTAGAACTGTAACTGTCGTTACCAAAAATGTTGATGAGGAAGGTGAGCTTATTAACGATGTCAGTTTCTCGAATCTACCCCTTGATGAGAATATCAAAGCAAATGTTATGCTGTCTTATAACATATCAGATGAGATAGATGAGAGTAAAATCAATTCTAATGATGAGATTTTCCATGCCTTGCTTGCTGATATCAACTCTGATCCCTCTAAATATGAAGATGCGATGAATTACGATGAGAAAAATTGTTAGAAGTCAGCAATCAAAGATAAGTTAAATTCTATGAAGAAAAATAAAGTCTGGGAAATAGTCAAAAGACCTACAAAGATGCGTGATGGAAGAAAGGCAACAATAATTGACTCAAGATGGGTATTCAAACAAAAACTGAATTCAGAGGGTGATACCAAATACAAGGCAAGATTGGTTATCCGTGCATTTAAGGATAAAAACTTCTGTGAATTAAGCGAGACGTACGCACCTGTGTCAAGGTTGACACTTCTGCGAGCTGTGATAGGTATTATCAATAAGTTCAAATTACTTGTATGTCAAGCTGATGTTAGAACAGCTCTCCTAAACGGCGTCCTCGATGAGGAAATATATATGGAAATACCCGAAGGTGCGGAATTTACAGAGGAGCAAAAACGAAACCAAGTGTGTCGAGTGATGCGTGCTCTATATGGATTACACATCAGCCCGAAGAAATGGAACAATAGATTCACTGAAGCAGCCAAAGATCTAGGTTTGCAAAACTCAAATCTAGAACCATGTTTGTTCACTTGGCGAGAAGGTACAAAATTTCTGATTGTACTTCTCTATGTCGACGACCTACTAATGGCGAGTAACGATGAGAACAAATTGAAAGAGGTCACGAAAAAGCTCAGTAAAGAGTTTGAAATGAACATTCTAGGTGAGCCCAAGGAATTTTTCGGCATCAGCATAAGGCGAGATATTGAAAATGAAAGTATCGGGCTGAGCCAGACAAAATACATAGAAAATATCCTTACTAGGTTCGGATTCAGTGAATCACATCCGCAAAGAACACCTATGGTCACTGCTCGAGTAAATATTAGGAACAGAAAGATGAGAGAATCGGATGCTAATGATGAGTTGTTCACAAAAACCAAAACAAAAGAAAACGTTCCATACAGAGAAGATATTTCATACGCAGTAAAAATTCTGAGCAGACATCAAGTAAGTCCAACCGAAGATGATTGGAAAATAGTTAAGAGAGTGTTCCGTTATTTGAAGGGAACTTTTTAGTTCAGGTTTTTACCTGAGCTTGAGATACAAAGGTGAGACAGAAAATATCCAAGCCTTTTCAGATGCAAGCTTCGCTGATTGCAAAAACTCACTCACTATGTGTGGCTTCGTTATAAAACTGTTTGGAGATTCGATAATGTGGCGAACTCACAAACAGTCATACGTGGCACTGTCTACTTGTCAGACAGAATACGTAGCGATGAGTGTGGCGAGCCAAAAAATGTTTTCTATATACAACTCTCTTAGATTGATCTTGGTCGAACCTCCGTTACCAATGATCCTGTGGTGCGACAATAGAGCTGCGAAAATAAATACTGAGACAAGTGGTGGGAATAAACTGCGACATTTGATAGATGCGGAGGAGAATCATGTGAAAGAAGTGTGTTCAGAGGAAACTGGTTGTTGTAAATTGGGTAGAATCTTAGAACCAAGTCGCAGACATAAAAAAACACTAAACCTCTTCCTTTTGAGTTACACAAATACTTAATGACTAAGTTGATGAATCATGATATCAATTATTAATCATTATGTTACAGAAAATAAGAAGGTGTGAAAAATGAAAGACGGCGAGGAACCGGAGGATCTCATGGGAGGAAGTGTTGGATGTATACATTCGGCCCTCCTCCCCTCTCCGCCGGCAGCGGTGAGCGCTGGCGCGGTGGCGCTGGTCGGCACTTGTCCCGTGACTGCCGTCGAGATCGGACGCTTGCACGGTTGTGTTTCTGAGAAGGCGCGTACTTATGATTAAGATTCTCGAAATTACTTAGAAGCATTCTTATTGACCTGCCCCATGCAATAACTATAACATCAACTTAAGTAGAATTTGGAATTTTGAAATTTTGATTACAAATTAGAGTAGAACGTAAATTTATCGATATTAAACAGAACTGAATCTAAAGAATTTGCGAATGGCCTTTTTTCAAAGACAGTTTGATGCGCTTTAAGCATCTGGCAACCGTGTCAGTGCGTTCACGAAATAACGCGGAATGTCCGAATAAACGTGAACGTTACAGCCTGCACTATTCCCATAGGTTCGGCAGCGGGAGAAATTGTTATTATACCCCTCATACCAATGATTTCTATGGATTCACATTTTGAATTTGAACGACTTCAGATCCTAATTAAAGTTCCTTTTGCTATTACATCAAACAAGGCTCAAGATCAGACATTTAAATATGTCAAAAATTTATTCACGCTCAGATTGTTTTTCACACGGATAGTTGTACGTTTGACTTCCTAGGACGGGTAAATCCTAAAACTTGATGCCGAATGGTAAAGAGGTAACCAAAAATGTTGTTTATTCTGAAGTATTTCAGGGGTTTTGAACTTTAAACACTTGAATGTTACGTTTTTATTCCTATGCACAGTTAATAATTATTCGAATTCTATTAACTCAGAGAGCATGCAAAGCCGCGACGGGGGATGCTAGTTGTTATAAAAATAAGGGTTGTTCATGAAGTGAGACTCATGAAGATAAAAATATTATATATTATAATGCGTGAGAGAATGAAATAGTTCATAGAGTTTACAGAATGTACTATACCTATGAGCGTCACATAATGAATTCTCTCACTATGTTACTGATCATACTTAAGCAAGTTTTTATCGTATAAATTTGACATAGTGATTTACCACATGAAAAATATGCAACGTTAAGAAAACTATTATCGTGTCAAGTCACTTTGAAAGTTCTCATTGTATTTTTGAAGTGAAATATAATTTTGATTCTTTTCACACTTGACCAATTATCTTCATTATGTTAACTTATATTACAATGGAGAAACTTCTTAGTAGAACAGGATCATGATAATACGGAGTGATTCTTGCGCCTCCACAAAATAACATCTCTTCTTATGGTTCTGATATTCACTATATGATAATTATCATGTGTAGAGTGGCATGCCATGATGGTTTATAGATTCTATATTTTTTATATTCTTGCATGGAAATTATTGGCTTTGTTGATGAAATTTTTGCACCCACCATAATCGGCCAAGTTAGGAAATTCCATTCATTCAAATCCATTCTCAGCAATAGAAGTAAGAGAACAACATGTTTAGTTTGAGGAAAAGAGCTCATCTCCGAAGAGCTAATTCAAATCAATGCGGTAATTTACATAGCCGAACAGTACTATCTCACCAAAATCAATATAGGGGTATTTCGCCCAACCGCCCCTCTGAATAACGGTCGCGCCATTACAATGGTGACGGCGCGGTGAGATAGTTCTGTGACGCGAGATTGATGGGAATCCGAGAGGAAAGAATGAGTCTAAACGAGATCGGTCAGAGTCAACAACTTAACATGAAACTCGAGGGCAGTCTGTTGAATTATATTGAGCCAAATCAAGTCAGAAACCGCGAACTTGCTCGTGATTGTGATTTTTTAAGATCAAGTGTCAAGCCGCTAATCAGTGAATCGGAACGTTTTTGAGTGAATTATCCAATTATGAAGTAAAACAATAGAGCCGGAAGCTCGAGACTACTCTTTAAATCACTGCGGCATTGAGTGGGACTCAATACCAGACCCTCCGGGGATACGATGAGAAACCGTGTGTAGCAACGACGCGAGTTCGAAGTTCACACGGGAACGAAGAGTTGATACGAACAAGCAATTTGCCAGAGGCCCATATAAGACACCAAATTTGCGGGGTTTTCTTGCAAATAAAATTAGATGAACCGATTTCACACGGATTAACGGGAATTGGACAGATCCAGGAAGGTTTGATAATTCAGAACCTAGAAAACAGAACACGTAGCAGCACGGTATACGCGAACGGAAAAAGAATCGACAGACGCGCGAGAGAGATTCCATTCGGACAAATAGATCGTTTTCAACAACAAAGGGTAGAGTAAATAAAGACTTGAGGGCGGGGGCATTGGGCTGTCCGTCAACCGAAAGACAGTTGAGTCACAACTGATAACAAAGAATGAGTCAAAAAGGAGAATCGAATTAACGTAGAATCGTCCAAATGAGCCTACTTGCGAAACAAAATCCACAAATAGGTATCGTCAATGGCCAAAAAGCCAAAATATGTTTGAATTTTACCCGTGCGATTCCGAAATGAGTCCGAACGCACGGATGAACTTCAAATTCTGAGTTTCGCATTACAATTAATTTTCTCATTATCCTTACGCATCAATGTTCGTTATCATATTGGAAACGACAGTAGTTGTTATTTGTGATTGTTGCGTGAACCAAGCGATTGCGGGACATTTACGAGGTGAATGTATATTCATATCATGTAGATTTATTACGCATTAACTGAAATTTCTTTAAAAAAAAAAAGGGAAAAAAATTTGATAATAGGAATTACATCAAAGATAAACTAAAGATATTAAGAACTATAGTGTAGAATAAGCGAATAAGAACGAACGAATTAATGCCACAGAATCAACTGCTAAATTTAGTTTATGTTCGTGCTTAAATTTGGGCAGCTTTATGAGAACGTGGACAAGATATGAGGCGGGAATTTTGTCTCATGAAAAGCTTGTTCAATCGTACTCTCGCATCAACAATCGGGACAAATGTTGAAAACAAAAACCAGAGGGCATTAGATTCCATATTCACTTGGGAATACCACTGCGAGCAATTCCTGCCGATCATCTTTCATTTCGCCAGGGAACAACGAGCGTGATAATGGAGAGTGAAGCCACACAAACAGCAACGCACAGCTGCGCACCGCCATTCCATGCAGCATCTCAGCGCACGGCGATGGTCAAGTCTACGTCGCCTCGCAACGCCGAGTCCAGGCGATCGCCAGCCTGCAGAGACAATAAGCGAGCGCCGCTGACAAACGGTAAGGAAGATGCAACCTGCATCTTAGAGACGTGTGGATTAACATGCTTGAACAGCAAAAATTACGTATATATATATATATTGAGATTGATTACAAGAATAATTATACGAGAACTTAGTATTAAGAATGGGAAGTTTGAGAACGCTCGGAAAGGTTCGGGTCGGGAAAAGAAAAACTCACGGTAGAAATTCAGTAAAATTATTTTTTTTTGTTTTAATTATCACTCTCTTTGCATCGGAGTATTAAAATTTTTACGGGGCATTGAACGGCCCTACATACATCAATTCGATGATTTCTCCCTGCGTGATGGATCGCCCCTCCCCGAGAAAAATGACCTCGGCCGGATCGTAAGCCACCGGTTCATCGGTGAAACCGGGTATGTCAGCTGTGGGGCCCCCTGCAAGGCTCTTGGCAGGAACGTCATCGATGACCTTCTCGGCCTCCTCCTCATCCTTGGACGAACGGCTCGCCTCCGCGATCTCGAGCCTCGAGACGACCGCGGCGAGTGAAACTGCATCCTCGCGCGAGCCATCGGCAGCGGCCGCCCCAGAGTCGCTGTCAGCAGCCAACATGGACGTGTACGAGCGGTCGGAGGTCCGTATCGCGGTGCACGAGCGGGCATGCGCGCCTTTCAGATAGCGAGGCCCACGCTCCCCGCAAGCGGTGTGGCCACACATTCGATGCTGGAAGTTGCACAGCCGCTGGTGTTCGGCCAAATAAAAATCGGGAGCCTCTCTCCCACACTTCGGGCACTTCACTTTTTGTAAAGGCAAGCGTAAGGTGGCCTGCTGAAAGCGGACAGAGTCGCGTGCCTTGCACCTCGCTGCATTCTCGGCCTCGTAGAAGGTGAAAAACAGCAGTCGTTTGTAGTGGCCGTCATCACGAGGCCGCGGAATTTCATGAATGTTGAAAAACTCGAGGAGCCCATCCGAGGCAACGCTCGACAACATTTCTCACCATTCTTCCTCTGGATAGAGGCGGACCACCAACTTGCACGGATCAAATTGTATGGCAGATCGTTCGTGAAACGCCGCACTGAAGGCCCGCTCCCGTTGATCATCTACCTCGTCGGCTGCCGCTTCAGATGGTACCCTCCGCCTTACGGGCCGATTCGGGATGATGTTTCCAGGTGCGGGACGATTGGTCGCCTCCGGATCCGTCGCCCAACTCGCCAGTATGCGAGCCGCGTCGTCCGCGGTGTTGCAGATAACCCGCATCACTGCAAGCCGTCCAATCTGCGGAGCGTACGAGACCTGCCGGAGCCGGCCCCAGTGCTCGAGAATCGGCATTACCCAGGCGCAGCCATGAGCATCTCCGGAGAGCGCCACAACGACCTGCAGCTCGCAGACGTTATCGGGCGACGCGGAAAGAATAAAGGTGCCAGACATCTAAAAGGAAGATAGGAAAATGAATGACTGGTACGAGAAAGTGCCACTATCAACAACACCGAGTCAAGAAAAAAAATGCGGAACAAGTAAAACAACACACGCTTACCTTGATGGGATGGAAATATCAGGAAGTATCGAGAAGACGGGAGAAATCGGAGCAGAGCCGAGGAAGGTCCGAGCTGCTAAGCGATCGGGAACGCACTGAGCTCCGATACACAGTCGAGCCGAGAACCGAACGCGCCTGCCCTTATCGCTTCCGGAGAGACGCTGGATCAGCGCGTAAACAATTCCGAGCGTCGCCGGGCTTCCTGTACCGTAGACTAAGCCAGCGCGCAGAGTGCGAGTGAATGATGCGAATTTCCAAAGCAGGTAGCCACAACAGCAGATTTACCGAAAATTGTAAGGGGACAGCCTCAAGCGAAATTTGCACGACAAATCTCGGTCCGGTTGTCCTCGATTTGACTTGAGGGTGGGGGTGTTATGGCCCGGCCTGCTCCGCCCTCCCTCCTTCCAGTATTTTGGATTCCGAGAGCAGGACAATTTTGCAAAGTGCTCCGTCCACATTTCACCTGAGCTGCACTAAGCAGCTCCATTGGTATTAAGTGTGGAAAGACGAGCATGGAAATGCGCCGAGCAAGCCGCCGATGCGACGAACGGCAGCTCACACGAAAGCGCAACGTCGGGCTCTGCATTTTGCAGCTGCCGTAATTTGCGAGAAGGCGGTCATAGGATATTTTCCTATCGGCCCATATAACGTTTCTGTCTGAACGTACCGTCTGAATCGATTGGCATGGAAACTTCTTCCATTATGTAGTATTATATAGTATATCTACACTTATTTCTATGATATACCAAATCGCATAACAATTTAAAACTAACTGTAATTATAGATAATCATGTGAGTATAACTATCATGAAAATGGATATCTGTGATAATAAATAGAATATTGTCAAAGTCTGTCAAAGTCAATGGAGTTAGAGAAGTACAGCTGTGACCTTCATGTCACTGGTAATCATTATAGTTATTTAATTGATTCAGTTTAATGATAATAAGATTATTTTCATTTCATATTTTTATCGTTGAAATGATTTAAATCGTTCTTGAATTTTTTAAATCTGAATAAAAACAAATAATGTATAAAATAAAATGCTGATCATTTATATTCTATACTAGTCAGAATCACTCACTCGCTATCGCTCGCTCATGTCTTTCATGTGCTCTATTATGAAATAGATGAACATTGGGGTTTTGATTTAATTATTGGTAAATGATTCAAATAAAAACGGAATTTTTTTTAATCACCACATCATTCATGTTAACAGAGAATACGCCCACGCATCAATGTTTTCAAATTTTTCAACATGAATTATGAGAGCGCTCAAGCTCCTCTAACGATCTGCTCAAACAAAATTTCAAAAACTCAACTCTTTTTAGGGAAGAACATTCTTAAATCCTCCATACGCCCACCACAAATCGAATTTTTCGAAATTTTTTTTCTATGTAAATGTAGTCCTTGATCTCTCCTTTCGATCCGTTATACCAAAGATACCTGGAATCTGTTATATCATTGTTTCCGAGAGCAAGAAAGGTTGACCAGAAAAATTTACGGGTCCATCTGATTATATTGTAGATCTAATTATAACAACAATAATTACATAGCAAAGAAATTAGTGTGTATGTATTATATAAGAGGCTTAATTATGCTCCATAGTCAATGTGCGAACAAGTCTATGATTTTTTTTCTTCCAAAGGCTATCAAGCCTGTGTTTTCAAGTACTACACTTTTTAATATATATATAAAACAGTGTAGTAATACATGTATCTATATGGAGCGACCGAGTGTAGTGTGTTCAGTGTTATATTCAGAGTTGATTAGTGTTAGTATCGCTATTTCATACTTGATAAATATATAAATAAGCGTGTGGAATAAACTTTCGTTTATTCGCGAAACAGCGGGCCTGGGGCAAGCAGAGGAGAGAAGGGCAGATAGGCAGAGTTTTCACAAAATATCGTTTTTCTACGAGAAAAAAAGTAATATAGCAAATATCAAAGTTTACCATATGAAAGTACTCGCTTTCACGAGTACATAGCGTTTTTTTTATATCTACAAAATATAAATGCATTTTTGTTGAATAAATGATTATATTGAGCCAAAAATTCCTGACGATGTGCCCCACAGCGGAGGTAAGTTGACAATCGGAGGGGGCAAGTTGACAAGGAAGATTTATTGAATGAATAATGTTCATTTTTTGGAGGGATTTCTTCTATTTTGCAGCCAGTTGGTTTCGGACACTATGAAATGTCAAAATTGCTGAGCTCCTTTTCCTATAAACTCGTTTATCTCGCTTCCGGCAGCGACTGTATTGTTTCAAATTTGTTAGATGTTAATGGCGATGAAGCATCATTTTTTTAACTACTTCCAGATTCATGCGGTCTATCTGTTGTGAAACCTGCTCGTGGCTCTAGCCGTTGTTATTTTTCCATTTCTGACCATTTCTGGAATGTGTTACGCATTATGCCAACATGCCAATATGCCGATTTGAGATCGCACGCTCGATTTTTACATTGGCATTAATTTAGCCAAACTACTTTTTTCGATGCGAAACACGATTCCATGATCATCTAGCATCCCAATTGAGCGATTGACAAAAAGAAATACTCAAAAACTCGTTCGCAATAATGAGTTTGAAGTAGCGTGTCAAGGGATCTACTAATTTTTTCTCCCGACCAGATTTTTCTTCAGATCATTTTTTCTTTTGACCATGAAGTTAGTCGCGGTAGCCTGATAAAGCAGCTATGTTCACACATAGTAAGAGGTACATATATGGTCCAGAACGCCAACGTAACAACGTTTCCCGCGTAGATTTGGAACCATGGTAAAATTTTCTAAAATGAATTGTTAATGTATAGTTAGAAAGAATATGGGAAAACTATTGTTCATGTCCCATAGATTCCACGAAAAGTACTGCGGATTTTTTCAAACTCACAGAAGATAAGACAAGACTTATCAAAATTCATGCCATGTTCTTTTTCATAATTGATTTTACACGGGCAAATGGTAGTTTAGGATGCCGATGTCGGCGTGTCGACTGAAGTTTTATTTGAATAATACCCTAATACCCGATAATGTCCAGCTAGGATCGCCGATCGCAGTGTCTCGAGGGTCCGCTCCTCGTATTTTGACTTGGAGAAGCTGACCCTGGACCCGAACGATGTCCAGGTAGTTAGGGTACCCGATGACGGTGTTCCAAGGGTGCGCTCCGGGAATTTTCGTTTGAAGCAGCTTACCCAGGACCCGAACGATGTCCAGGTAGTCAGGGTACCCGATGACGGTGTTTCAAGTGTGCGCTCCTGGGATTTTTTGCTTGAAACAGCTGACCCTGCCCTACTGAAAATTCTCAGGTGAGATCTCATGCCAATTTTTCAGGTGAGATTTTTTTTCTTAAGATTTTTTTCTTCTCAGAATGTACAGGGCTAACATTAATTGTTGGCAACATGTTAAAATTAGGGTCGATAGAGAATTTGGATGAATTGACGAATCACATCATCACTTGGTATCAACACTACTAAAAATTGTTAGGTTCATGTCAGGTGAGATCTCAGGTGAGGTACGTACGTGCACTTTTTTTTTGTCGTACGATAACTTTTGAAGGAATTGTCCGGTCGTCCTGAAATTTTGTACACAGGTTAGTCGCCGCGAAATCTCGACCGAGTCCAATTTTCAGTCCATTCCGTTGTTTATTTCTCTAGCAACCGTTGCTAACGTGTTTTAGATAAAAGCTCCAAAAATCATCATCAATGCACGATGGGTCTCCAATTCTTTCGACGATCGATAAGAGTCGATAAGGCATTCATTTTGGTATAACCATTGTTTATTCTCCCAGCAACCGTTGCATAGAATGTTCTATGAGTAATTTAAAAACTTTTTTGTTGCTAAGAATTTTTTGATTTGATCTATCTTCTTGAGAAAAAAAATAGTGGAAATTCCATTAATTATTTTTTCGAAATTTTTCTGTCCGTTTCTTAGCCGGCAAATCGGATAATTTTTGGAAACAAAAAAGTTTTGAAATTAGTCAAAGAACATTATCGAATTTTTTCAGAAGTTTTGAAGCAATTTGAGTTTTTTTTGAAAATTTGAATAATCAAAATTTTGAAAAATTTCATCAAAAAATTCTGAAAAAATTCAAGAGTGTTCTTCAAGTGATTTCAAGACTTTTTTGTTCTTTAGAATTTTTTTTTAATTTGATCTATAGTTTTTGAGAATAACAATTGCTAAGTTGAAAGCTACAATTTTTTCTATCGGCCGCCATTTTAGATCTTCCAAAAATAATTTGAACTATTAAAACTGTGTCAACATTCAGTTTAAGGTCCATGGACGCTCGGAATTCACTCTTCGGGGTTCGTTGCAACCGGTTTACATGTTCTATGGTTAACACAAAAAAAATTTGGACTCGAAATTTCGTGTTTTTTTGCAATCAATTGTTTATAACAATAAGGGCGTTCATTTAATGGAGATAAAAATAACGGGATCGGGGAGCTGACAAATTACGCACAAGAAAATGTTCTTCCTGAATTTTTTGAACGATTATAACCAGATGAAATCTGTCGCTCAAAAAAGCGGTCGTCGAGCGGCCGTTTGGGCGCTAATGGGTACGTTAACCCATTAGCGCCTGAACGGACACTTTTCGATGCCAAAGTTCAGAGACTCACTGTAAGATGCATTTGATCGGAAAAAAATTTGGAACCACAGTTTCCTATGGTTTAAAAGGTGTTCTTTCGAATGGTGGTGGTAAGAAAATCCAAAAATGAGTTTTTGTACAAAAAAATAGCAATTTAAAAAAAAAAATCCGAAATTTTGTGGTAAAATATTTTTTGTGAGGAATTTTTTTCTGCCTTTGCATTTTTGCACATACTAAAAACTAATGAATATCGCGTCCATGGGTCCTTAGCTAAATGTTAGTATCCTTACATAATCAAAAAAAATTTTTCATAAAGCCAAAATGGCGACCGGAAGAAAAAATCGTAGTTTCAAACTTCAGCAATTTTTTTCTCGAAAACTATGGACTTAATCGAAAAATTTTTTATCACAAAAATGTCTTAGAATTAGTCAAAGAATACCCTCGAATTTTTTGAGAACCGTAAAAGAAAATTTTTGATTTTTCATCAAATGTGAAAACTGAAATTTTCAAAAAATCGTTTGAAAAAATCTGAAAAAATTTGAAAGTTTTCTTTGACTAATACTAAGACTTTTTTGTCTTAAGAAAAATTTTTGTCAAGCTCATAGTTAGCGAGGAAAAGGTTTCTGAAGTCTTTTTGAGGTCAAACTTCAGCAACCTTTTCCTCGATAACTATGAGCTTGACAAAATTTTTTCTCAAGACAAAAAAGTCTTAGTATTAGTTAAAAAAAACTTTCAAATTTTTTCAGATTTTTCAAACGATTTTTTGAAAATTTCAGTTTTCACATTTGATGAAAAATCAAAAATTTTCTTTTACGGTTCTCAAAAAATTCGAGGGTATTCTTTGACTAATTCTAAGACATTTTTGTATTAATAAATTTTTTGATTAAGTCCATAGTTTTCGAGAAAAAAATTGCTGAAGTTTGAAACTACGATTTTTTCTTCCGGTCGCCATTTTGGCTTTATGAAAAATTTTTTTTGATAATGTAAGAATACTAACATTTAGCTAAGGACCCATGGACGCGATATTCATTAGTTTTTAGTATGTGCAAAAATGCAAAGGCAGAAAAAAATTCCTCACAAAAAAAATTTTACCACGAAATTTCGGAATTTTTTTTTTTAAACTGCTATTTTTTTGTACAAAAACTCATTTTTGGATTTTCTAACCACCACCATTCGAAAGAACATCTTTTGAACCATAGGAAACTGTGGTTCCAGATTTTTTTCCGATCAAATGCATCTTACAGTGAGTCTCTGAACTTTGGCATCGAAAAGTGTCCGTTCAGGCGCTAATGGGTTAAGGGGGGATATACAGGTCGAACGAGAAAAAAAACTCATTTTTGAAAATCGTTTTTCAAGTGTAGTTTTTAATCAAATCTATCGAAAATTTTTGACAGTTATAAGTTGATCCATGTAGTATACAAAAATATATTTTTTAAATTTTTTCTCACAAAATGGCGGCCGTTAGATAGCGTTGAAAAATTACCTCTATTTTGCTTGTGCCGGCTCTCCTGGTCGCAATTTTGATCGGAAATCAAAAAATTAAAAAAAATTTACATTAATTACATTCACAGTTAGTAGATGAATTATCAAAAAAAAATTAAAAAAAAAATTTGCACTTTTGGCGTATCTTTTTCGAAAAACTCAATTTTTTTCAATTATTTTCCCGCCATTTTCTCACATTTTTCCATATTTAATAATAAAATATTACAATAATCTTTGATTCATCTGATAGGTAATACTATAATAAAGAAACCCTATAAGTTTCAGCTCAATCGGATAATTAGTTTTCGAGTTATCACCGGCATAAACTCCAAAAATGCAGTTTTGAGAAAAACGCGTTGAAAGTTTTAAATTACCGTTAAATCGTACTTACACTTCAATCAGCAATCCCTTGAAAAAAACACTTGGAGTTCGAATTTCGAAGAAAGGGTTTCAGGAGCGTATTCTACGGAAAATCTACTAACTTTTCATGAAAGAAAAAAAAATCGAATTTTTTTGTCGTTCGACCTGTATATCCCCCCTTAAGTACAGAACAATTGACGAAGTAACAATGAAATATTCTTTCTCACCAGTTTTAAATAAAAATATAATATAACGTTCGGCAGTGGGAGCGGCTGCTTCAACTGCCGTTGTCAAACTATTGTGTATAGAGCTAACGTCAGTAGTCTTAATAAGTTTTAGCTTCATGTCAGGTGAGATCTCAGGTACGAAATCACCAGAGATCTCACCTGAGATGGACCTAAAAATTTTTAGTAGTGTTGATACCAAGTGAAGATATAATTCGTCGATTCATCAAAATTCTATATCGACCCTAACTTTCACATGTTGCCAACATTCAATGTTAGTCCTGTACATTCCTCAGAAAAAAAAAATTTAAGAAAAAAATCTCACCTGAAAAATCGGCATGAGATCTCACCTGATAATTTTCAGTAGGGTGACAGCGGAAGCAGCCGCTTCCACTGCTGAACGTTATATTATATTTTTATTCAAAACTGGTGATAAAGGATATTTTATTGTCACTTCGTCGATTGTTTTGTACTTAAATTGTATCACTCATCACGTGTTTTTTTGTGTAATAAATTTCTAGCCTGATAAGGCCAGTGAACCCTACTGGCGAAACGTCGCATTAAATAAACAAGTGGTGGATTTTGTGAATTTTCCCTTTTCTACTTCACTCTGGATTGGCCCTCAAAGATCGACAATTTACACATAGGTGAAGAATATTATATGTCAGTTCAAGAAGGTATTCGAAGATATTCGATCCCACCAAGTGGCGTCAATTTGGTTCGTCATTAGTTTTTCAAATAATCTATGAGGTATCTAAGAAGCATTCTGGTAAGTTTTTTCGTAATTGTTTAATTAGAGTTGACAACGTCTCCTATAGTATGTAAACTGTAATAGGGATACGTAATACTCCAACAATATGAGAATTGATCAGAATGAATACTGATGAAATAATAATTTGACTTATATGTTCATTATGGATTTTATTTTTTTCAAGCAATATAATACTAGCATGCCCCTCGCGGCTTCGCCCGCTCCCGGAGTTTATAGAATTCGATTAATGATTATTAACTGTGCATAGGAATGAAAACATAATATTCAAGTATTTAAAGTTCCAAAACCCCAAAGTACTTTAGAATAAACAACATTTTTGGTTTTGGAAGTCGAATCGGAATTGGCTTTACGATTTGCCCGTAAGAAAGTCCAACATACAACTGCCCGTGTGAAAGACAATTTGAGCGTAAATCAATTCCGACATATTTAAAAGTCTGACCTTGAACCTTATTCATTGAAGCAAAAGGAACCGCGTGAACAGCTCGTACAGCGGTTCGGCACCTCGTGGTCAAGGCGTGAAGCCGGAGTTTTCAATAAAGGCACATTTCAGCCGTTGAAAATAATTCCTTAAAAAAATATATACGAGTTCGATTATTGAGACAATCGATTACACCGCTATAGTATTGGGAGTCACAAGAGGACGACTAATTTGAAGTTTTCGATAAGAAAATCGTGGACTTCAACACTTATTGCTTTTTACTTATAGGTCAGACCGCGCCATTTCAGCCGCGTGAACGGCTAAAACAGCGTCTCGCCACCTAGTGGCCAAAGAGAGAAGCCGGAGCTGATTTGCATGTTATTTCTACATTTTGCATAGAAACGTTCCTAATTAATTAATGAATAATCTCAATTGCCTATGACACTTCAGGGTACATAGTAAAGCTACTGTCAAAATTTGGAGGCGATTGGTTCAGTAGTTTTTGAGATTTTTGCGAATATACAAACAAACGTTTCCTCTTTATATAATAGTATGATAAACCCATTCTGTCACATGCTTGACGCAACATTTTTACTTTTTTTTTTATGAATTATACAAAACAAAAACTACTCAGCTATTCAAAAAAATTTTTTTACAGAATTATAGAGGTGGTAAATTTCTATGTGACTCATTATTAACAATCATTGATTACAATCTAGATTTGGAGAGAAACGAAATTTTCTGAATGATTTTCTTTTTCTTCCGGTCAGCCAATTTTTTAAAGTCACCTCATTCTTCGAAAAACATCGCTGGAAATCTGGTACTCAAGACTAGTACTAGTATACTCAGTACTAGTCGACTCAGTACTAGATTTTTAATTTCAGTACATTCTATCCGAACATAACCCACAGAGCATGGATTATTTCTGGAATATTTCAGAAATATTTGGAAGATGGATTGGATTTGGATGGATTCGGAAATCTTCTACTGGAAGATTTCTGAAATATTCATATGTCCGCGAAAAGGCTGCGTAGGAATATTCCATTGGAAGATTTTTAAAAAATTTCTGCAATATTTCAATGGTCATCCATAAATAACCAATAAATATTCCATTGGAAGATTTCTGGAAGTTTCCAGGAATATAATTTGAAATATTTCATTGGAAGATTCCTGGAAAATTTCTGAATTATCCCAATGGTCATCCATAAAGAACCAATAAATCTTCCATTGGAAGATTTCTGAAAATTTCCAGAAATATAGCTCCGAAAATTTCATTAGAAGATTTCTGGAAGATTTCTGAAATATTCCAATGCTCATCAATGCACTGAGAAAAAAAGTCTGTCAAAACAACAGCCACAATTTCATATGGATTCAATGAAGTACCTATTTTCATACACTAGATATTACACGGGAGAATCCTACCTAACCTTATTATTATTATTACTATTATTATATTACTATTATGATAATTATTATTTTATTATTATTATTTATCTTTACATTATTTCGCTCGTACTAACAATGCAATCGCAATACTGAGATTGAATACATCGCGAATATATATACATATTCATCTATTGTTCGCAGACGCGTGTTAGGAGACCATATACTTAATCGGCCTTATATAAAAACCGTTCCATTTTCCGGTCACTTGCGAGGAAGTAACGTAAACCCTTATGAGATTGGAAGATTTCTAGAAGTTTCCAGAAATATAGCTTGGAATATTTCACTGGAAGATTTCTGGAAGATTTCTGAAATATTCCAATGATCATTCATAGATGACCAATAAATCTTCCATTGGAAGATTCTTGGAGGATTCCAGGAGTATAGCTTGGAATATTTCATTGGGAGATTTCTGGAAGATTTCTGAAATATTCCAATGGTCATTCATGAATAACCAATGAATATTTCATTTCAAGATTTCTATAAGATTTCAGAAATATAGCTTGGAATATTTCATTGGAAAATTTCTGGAAGATTTCTGAAATATTCCAATGGTCATGCATAACCCTGTTTAAAATAATCGACCGTTTTTCCCCCACCGTTAACCGCTCGCCGACAGAGTCTAACATTGGCGTTCAACGGTCAATAAGGGGAGTTTGACAGGCGAAAACCGCTCGAAATAACGGTCACCGGGGGTATTTCCCGGTCGAATGAAAAATTAAAAAATCGACTTTAGCAGTCAATATGAGTATTCAATTGGACGATAACTGGATGTAATTCAGTATTCTACCATTAGTCTACCAAGAGTGTGCTTCCCGGTCAGTTGACCGAGTTTAGCGTTCGGTGGGGTAGTTTGGCAATCGATTGAGGGAGTTCAGCGGTCAACTGAGGGGGTTTAACGGTCGACTGACCGAGTTTACCACTCACTGTGAGCATTCATCGGGTATGATGCAGAGTGTATTTCCCGGTCGGTTGACGGAGTTTAGCGTTCGGTGAGGTAGTTTGGCGTTCAACTATAGGAGTTTAGCGTTCAACTGAAAGGGTCCAGGGTTCGACTGACCGAGTTTACCACTCCTGCTGAGCATTTGATGGGCAGAATGCTGAGTGTGTTACCCGGTCAGTTGACCGAGTTAAGCGTTCGGTGAGGTAGTTTGCCGTTCGATTGAGGGATTTTAGCGTTCAACTGAGGGGGTTTAATGGTCGACTGACCGAGTTCACCACTCATGATGAGCATTACATACTGGAGCACATTTTTTCGAACTTTATATATGCCGTGATCCAAAAGTATTGTCGGCCGGAAAACGAAAATACATCAAGACATGGTCTCAAGTCGTATGTCAAAATTAGTCTGCCAATGAACATAATATGGGCAGAAAGTAATGTTGGGTCTTCGAAATATGTTAGTCCTAGACTCATCTACTTCGGAAACTTGCTATCTCGGACTTTTCACCTTTTAGACTGTCTCCGGAAAATGATTGAGGAAAAAAGTTTCGTTATGAAATTTTGCATGAGGATTAAGTATTTCGAAACATTAATCTCGAATATTGTTGTTGCAAAATAGGTGGAAAGGGAAAAATGACACCAAAAAGCAAGCCATTTTTTGAGATTTTATTCCAAGTTTCCAAATCATACCTACGAAATGAGATTGTCATTCAGAGTACCTTTACAGTGATGAAAATACAAAAAAATTTTCATCACGATATCTCTGATAGTTTTCGCACAATCTATTTGTCAAGTGAGCCCATTTCAAAATATCGCTAAATTTTACAATTGTAATTCAGTACAAAATATACCTCCCATAAAACCATTTTTTACTCGTAAACTACTTGTACCTTTCTTGAGAAAGGTTCGCAACTCTTCCATCAGCAATATATTATCAAAGCAATATCGTTTCATTTTAGTTGCATTTAGTATAATAAATTGCATATAGAGCTACATCAAATCTAGTTATACATTCCAGATGGATTTTGTCAATAGTGATATACGAGAAAGCATTAAATGACAAGTATGTAATTAGTATGATAATCCTACTGCAGAATGAATACTTTTAGATGTACACTTAATTCTCATAGCTGTTCAAATTTGAATCCAGAACAATTTCTTAAGATGGGAAAATACTCAAATCACAAATTCACGTCAAGTATTTAACTCATATATTGTTTTAGAGGTATAGTACCAAAATTATATAAACGGTTTGAATGAGATGGAATACACCATAAGCAGATTTCTTTTTCATGATTAAAAATTTACCTTCGAAAAAGGCCCACGTTGGAGACTAGTATGTTCCGTATTTTGTGGTTCGTTGTTGAATAAATGCTTAAGCGACTAAATTTGTTTAAGTGGGTAAAAATGGCAAGATGTCTTTTCGATCTCCTTCTCTTTCAATGCATCTAAGACAATAATTACAGAATATGAAGCCTTCTTTCTGCTTCATGTTTCTCTGTTACGGATTTCAAACTGATTAATTTCATATACAGTCACATCAAGTATAGTTATATTTTTCAAAAAAGCACGGGATCCCGCAATCAGTTTTCATCCCATGGTGATAGCGTAGGCATGGGCCGAAGCCACTTTTTCTCGGTTTTACTGAATTCCAATTGTTTATAGCGCGATTGACAGAAAAATAAGCCTCAAATCAAAAAAATGTATTTCACGTTTTTTTCTTAGTTTTTTATGTAGAATCGACTGACATCGATTACTTTCTCAAATTTACGACATTGGGTGCGATTTGTTTAAATAATTATAGTGTTTAAACAATGGAAATGGAAAAAGAAAAAACACGGGTATTTTTATTTAAAAAAACCACATAATCCAATAATTAGTTTTACGATATCTCCGCTGGTCTGGCCATGGGCCAGACCCAATGGGTTATATGGTCAGAAAATTATGCCAGTACATCAGATAGCATAAGCAATTTATTTTTCATAGTGAAAATTCACCTTTGAAAAAGACATACTTAACGACAAGTATATTCCTTAACCTGTGGTTCATTGTTGGATCAATTTTCAATCGACTAAATGTTTTTGGGTAGAATTAATTATATTTTTTTTGTAAATATATGAATGCTTAAGTGACTAAATTTTTTTGAGTGGAGAAAAAATTGCAAGATGTCTTTTAGTTCTTCTTCTATTTAAATACATTTGAAATAATAAATACAGAATATGAAACCTTCTTTCTGCTTCATGTTTCTTTGCTACGGATTTCAAACTGATTTATTTGATATACAGTAATATCAAGCGTTATCCAATTAGTATTGTTATCCAACAATAGAATGAATATTTTTCAAATTACACTTAATTCTTGTAGTTACTAATGTTGAGATGGAAAATAACTCGAATCACAAATTTATATCAAGTCTAATATGATTTTGAAGAGGTTGAGCTCAAAAATCATATAAATGGTGGAAATAAAATAAAATACACCATTTGCATTCTTATTTCTCATAGAAAAATATTTAACTTTGAAAAAGGTATACGTTGACGACAAGTAGGTTTCGTATCCCATAGTTCGTTGTTGAATGAATTCTTATACGACAAAATGTTTTTATAGAAAAAGAAATTTGAAAATGTCTGTTTCATCTTAGTTTATCCAAGTGTATGTAAGAGAATAATATAATTCAAATCGAATACATCATTTGAAAATATCACTGCAATAGACTTTTTTACGAATACACTATCGTTATATATTCGAGTTTATTTTGTCAATTATGACCCAAGAAAGTAATGAAATCTAGAATCTGATGCCAAGTATTAAACTGGTGTGATTATCCTACCACTGTTAATGCCCGACCTTTGGGGAGGGACTTATATATATATATTTAGGTGGGATTCTGCCGGGTTTTATTATCGTGAAACTCTGTTCTGTGTCCGCGCGGGACGGGACTTACTATAAGGCGCGCTCGTGGAGCGTGGGTGCGCGCAGTTGTGCGGCCCTGGCAGCGTGCGTCGCCAAGCGAGGCGCGTGGACCGTTGGTGTGCGCGTGCTCACGCTGTAGCGCGTCGGAGAGAGAGAGAGAGAGAGAGCCGCGGTATCGCGAGGCGCTCCGTCGACTGTGGAAAGGGAGGGGCGGCCGCTGCGTCTCCTCCGCTTGCTCCAAAATCCTCGGTGTCCGGTTACGGCCCACCAGTTACTCGTTGGCTGCAGGCGCGACTCCTTCGGCTCTGCAGTTCTATCAGGGCGGCCACGCCTCGCGTGGTCGTTCGATTGTAAGAGGTGCGGGTGAATAAACTACACACTTCTTTCACTTCCAACTTATAGCTTTGAATTTATTCTCAGCTTCACTATTTGATACACTAATCAATTCTTAACTCGCGTCACGCCCGAGAATTCCGCGATGGGTACTTGATACGTTAGGACGTGCGCTGCAAAACGTCTGTTGCATTCGGTGGCGGGTGGAATTCTGCCGCGGCCGGCCGCAGCTCGCTCTCTTATCCTCTCCGTGACGTCACACTGATAGGGTCGCGGAACGCTCCTCGAAGGTGCCGCGACACTATCCGAGTGGTCGAATAGCTCCTTATATGGTCATGGCTTTGGATGAGGCGCGGAGTAACACCGTGGCGTCGGGGACTACATTTCTTAATTATACTGCGCAATAAAATCCTCACGCATATATAGATATATTATGTGTAACTTGGCGTTACATGATTGACTTATTTCTAACAATAATTGACAAATATGCATATTGGTACGCGTGCCCGCGATACTTACTCAATAAAGGATAATTTTACTTTATTATTACATTGTTTCCATTACTTAGGGATGTACACGTCACCAATTATAATGATCTCGAGTCATGAGCTCTCGATCGATGGTGTAAGATGCCTGATTATAGGCCGGTTTTATTAGTAACGTAATAATAATATGCGGCGTGCGTTGTTGAAGGAGCCGTTACTACTAAGCACAATTTTATATATTATAGGAAAATAGATATGGATTTGAATCAGTCGCGTGAACACGTTGCATTGGTCATGATTAACTATTAACTTAGCATGCTCGGAAATTCGGAGACGTATCATCCGTTCACGTGTTGAATTGATTGATTGAAAGATCCGTTCGAAACCTCTGCAAAATGCTCATGCGACTACCTACGCATGTAGGCTAACTTATTATTATACTTCTTATCAGCTAGGCTAGCCCGCTTTTGTAAAAATCTAGGAAACATAAATTGAAGAAACTTATTATATAATATGCCACGCCCTGGCCATACTTCACTCCCGAGATGCACGACGGAGGGTAATGCAATCATCGCCTGCAGATGATAACGCAGCGCGTCTTGATTACCGTGCGCCGTATCTCTCTCATTCGCATACTCATTCGTGACTATCGTCTCTCTGCATTGTCGAACAGCTGAGCTGCTCGCGTCGCCGTTGGACTCGTGTGGGGCGGAGGGAATGACGAAAGCTGGATCTTCATTGTTGTCGGGGAAATCGATGGAAAATTCAAAATTCTGGGCGGGGCAAGGCTGGGCCATAACACCACCAAACAAATATTTTTGCAAATTACACTCACAATCAATTATATGTCAAGTAAAATCTATCAAATGTACGTAAGAAAGTGATAATATGACTCTTTTTCTTTGGTTCATGTTTCTCTGTTACGGATTTCGAACTAATATGCTATTTTTTGTAAATATATAGATGTATCACTCTCATGGCTGTTTTTATATATTCCAGTTCATTTCGTAAACGATGACACGAGACAGTAGCAATAGCTAGCATCAACTGACAAGTATTCAACTAGTGTGATAGCCCTAAAAACATTCACCTTTGAAAAAGATATACATTGACGACAAGTATGTTCCGTATCCCATAGTTCGTTGTTGGATAAATTCTTATACGACTAAATTTTTTTATGTAAAAAGAAAAAATTATATCCCAGTAGGGATTGCTTTCAGAAGAGAAGAAATAATGAAATATATCTACCTCATGTTTCTCTGTCGCGGATTTCGAACAAATAACCTGAATATCAATTTGCTAATGTTAAGATAAGAAAGTACTGAAATCACAAATCCATGTCAAGTACTTAACTCATAAAATTTTGTAGAGGTTTAGTAGAAAAATTATAAATGTCTGAAATCAAATGTAATACACCTCGAGCAAGTTTTCTTCGTCATAGTAAAAAATGGACTTTTGAAAAAGGTATACGTGGACGACAAATATGTTCCGTATCCCTATTGTTCGTTGTTGAATAAATCCTTATGCAACTAAATTTTGTTACGTAAGTAGAACTTTGGGAATGACTGTTGAATCTCAGTCCATCCAAATGCATGTAAAATAATAATATGATTCAAATCTAATATATTTTTGAAAATACAGATGTATCACTTCAATAGATATCTTTACCAACACACGATCATTATATGTTCCAGTATATTATTTCAATGATGACATGAAAAAGTAGCGAAATCTAGCATCAACTGACAAGTATCCAACAGTGTGGATAGCCTATACAGAAATAGTATTTTTTCAAAGTACACCCTAAAGCAATTGTTGCACGATCTGTTATCAAATGTCAATACACTCCATATCAATTCACTCATGTTCGGATAGAATGTATTAAAATCCAAAATCTGTTTCAAGTAGTTACATACATTTCAAATACATCTACCAATGTTGAGATAGAAAATACTAAAATCACAATTCTATGTCAAGCAGTTGAAAAACTAGTATGTACCACTTTGGAAGGGTTCAGTATTAAATTCATAATAATTTGAAATAGAATAGAATACTCCATAATCAAAATTATCTTTCTCATAGTACAAGTAACGATTCTCACTAGAATCTCAAATCCCACTGATAACTACATGAAAGAAACTTTTTACATTACAATTCTCAACGTGTGAATGTTACAATTCCACATCATGATATTATTTTCATTCTTCAATTGAAATGTACTTATTTTGTTTCACTTCTTTTTTCCATTTTTTCAGTCAATGGAATTAACAGATGCATTTTTGCCACAGGCCCGTTGTTTCACAGCTTCTCGATGGGCAGTGTATTTGTATTTTATTTTCACTTTACATACCAATGAAAGTTAACCCTCTATCCTGAAAATGCTATTTTGTATATGTAAATTTACAATATATGAAAAATCCGGATAATTTTTCTCGCTCAAATTACTATTGACTCAAGTTTCGATAAAACTCATTCTGTTTTCACGAGGCTGTATATCAAAATAATATCTGAGGAATATCGATCTCTCGGTGAATGTTCTCGCAAATCAGAGATAAAGGTGTTCATAGCTATGAATATACTGTTTTGAAAATTTTTGAAAAAGATGATATTCTGTTACTCGAATGAGTTCTAGATGTTCTTCAATAGAGGTGAAAATACTCGATGAGAACAATGAACGCAAAACTAAAGATTTTACCAAGGGATGTTTAAGACATGTTTGAAAGATGGAAATTGATTTATCGCCTTTGTTACTTGCAGAAATGTAGATTCAAGAAGCATTGAGCATCAAAATTTTCATCCTTTTCTTTCCGTGTTTGATCAGCAATTTATATATTACAAACAGGAGCTAGTTTTTTTGAATGAAATAAATTCGCATGAAAGAATCGTACCATAGATGAATTTCATCGAGAAACTGTGAAACAACGGGCCCGTGGCAAAAATGCATTTGTTAATTCCAATGACTGAAAAAATGGAAAAAGAAGTGTTGAAATTTGATGTCAGACATTTATAATTTTTCTACTAAACCTCTAAAAAATTTTATAAGTTAAGTACTTGACATGGATTTGTGATTTCAGTACTTTCTTATCTTAACATTAGCAAATTGATATTCAGGTTATTAGTTCGAAATTCGTGACAGAGAAACATGAGGTAGATATATTCATTATTTCTTCTCTTCTGAAAGCAATCCCTACTGGGATATAATTTTTTCTTTTTACATAAAAAGATTTAGTCGTATAAGAATTTATCCAACAACGAACTATGGGATACGGAACATACTTGTCGTCAATGTATATCTTTTTCAAAGGTGAATGTTTTTAGGGCTATCACACTAATTGAATACTTGTTAGTTGATGCTAGCTCTTGTTACTGTCTCGTGTCATCGTTAACGAAATGAACTGGAATATATTAAAAAAGCCATGAGAGTGGTACATCTATATATTTACAAAAAATAGCATATTAGTTCGAAATCCGTAACAGAGAAACATGAACCAAAGAAAAAGAGTCATATTATCACTTTCTCACGTACATTTGATGGATTTTACTTGACATATAATTGATTGTGAGTGTAATTTGCAAAAATATTTGTTTGGTGTACATATATACAAATACTCGAAAAGTACATCTAACTTGGCTAAAATCATATCAAGGCGAGATATTAACAATAATTAATAATTTACAGATAGTAACAACTCCAACTGCGCACGTCTAGTACTTCTGCGCATCGACGAATTCAATTACTATTTCGAATATTATATTGTGCACCCTCCATAATTCCAAATGTGTGTAAATTGTCGATCTTTGAGGGCCAATTCATAGTGAAGTGGAAAAAGGAAAATTCACAAAATCCACCACATATTTATTTTATGCGACGTTTCGCCAGTTAGGTTCACTGGCCTCATCAGGCTAAAAATTTATGACACGAAAAAACACGTAATAAATAATACAATTTGAGTACAAAACAATTGATGAAGTAACAATAAAATATTCTTCCTCACCAGTTTTGAATGGAAATATAATATAACGTTCGCCGCTTCCACTGCCATTGTCAAACAATTGTGTATAAAGCCAACGTCAGTGGTCTTATATACCATCGGATACATTCGTGTGTTTGTTTTGGAGAATCTTGCTAAGCTTCCTATACGTGTGGCTGAGTTGTTGTGTGTCTTCCTATCTATTAAGTGTGTGTTGGTATATATTGGTGTGGAGCAATTCCGAAATAAGTCGTTCCTTATAATTCGCTTCGTGGTCTAAAATTTTAACGTTTTTCCAATCAAATGTGTGTGTACTATT
Organism: Aphelinus atriplicis; assembly: GCA_020882685.1. Taxonomy (NCBI): domain Eukaryota; kingdom Metazoa; phylum Arthropoda; class Insecta; order Hymenoptera; family Aphelinidae; genus Aphelinus; species Aphelinus atriplicis. The sequence continues at coordinate 387,692 of JAJGQD010000029.1, forward strand.
TTCTATTAAATGCAAAGGGACCAGAAGTGGTTTATCAGTAATTTTTTGACGTTTGGTGATTCTATCTCTTAATTTTCTCTTCGTCTCGCCAATATAACATGCCGAACAGTCGTTGCATTGAATTTATAAAATACCTCAGTTTGATCTAAAATATCTGTTTTATCTTTGCCTAATTTTATTATGTTTGTACGATTATGATTGACTAGAGGAACTGTTCTAATGCTTAATTTTTCAAGGGAGCCGGATACTTTATTGTAGAATGTATCTTGAAAAGGTATTGCCAAAGTACAAAGGGGACTTTTTTTATATGAATTATTTTTCTTTTTAGAGAATCTAATTGAACGAAGTCGGTCATTTACACATGATTCTATGAATTTCTGTGGATAATCGTTCTCCAATAATATTATTTCAACTTTATTAATATTGTCGTTATGGAATCTTTTATCTGGAAGTAAAACTGATCTATCTATTGAATTGGAAATGATGTTACGTTTTTGTTGAATTGTATGATTTGAATTGAAATTTAATAATCTACCAGAGCATGTTCGTTTTTGATACCAGTTAGTGATCAATTTTTTGTTGGTTCTAATAATTGTTGTGTAAGAAATTTATAGAATTATTTTCTCCTAATTATGAGTGAATTTTAAGTTTTTATTGTATTCATTGAAATCTTTAATAACTATTTCAACGTGTTCTTTTTTTATACATAAAAAGTTGTCATCAACATATCTCTTGTAAATTAGCGGTTCACAGTTATATACTAATTTTAATTTGTTTAAACATTCTATTTCTAAATCGTCCATGACAAGGTCTGCAAACAATGGGGAAATACGAGATTCCATGGGTGTGCCAAAAATTTGTTTATAATATTTATTTTCAAAGGCAAAAAATGTATTATCAAAGAGAAATTGGGTGATTTTAATAATTCCATCAAACGGTATTTTACTTCTACTGTGTATATGTGAGAATCTTTTATCTAAACTGTTCAAAACCAAATCACACGGTATGTTTGTAAACAACAAGCTGACGTCAAGTGAAAGTAGTACGTAATCAGCTGGGACATGTAAATTTGAAATTTGCTCTTTAAGTTCTAAACTATTATTCACGCGAGAGATTGGTGGTTTTATACACTTTTTCAAATCGTCATATAAGGTTTTTGCTAAAAAATATGTAGGTGAGTTTACTGAAGAGATGATGGCCTCAATGGGACATCGTGTTCATGTATTTTAGGCAAACCATATGCTCTAGCTAGAACAGTATTAGTTTGTGTCAATTGAATGTTGTGGAAGCGCTTATTTAGGAAGTCTTGGTTATTTAAACTGGATAGTTTTTTATGAACTTTAGTTTGTAATGATTTAAGTAGGTTTCTTTTAACTATTTTATAAATATGTTTATCTTCTAAAAGTGAGTTCATTTTTTCTCTATATTTACTAGTATTCATACACACAGTCAAGTTACCTTTGTCTGCCCGAGCGAAAAAAATATTGCTATTATTTTTTAAAAAATTCTTAGTTTCTGAATGCTTTTTGCAAATTCTTTGGCTTGGGATGGCTAACTCTATTAAAATTGTTGATTAAGGTATTAGTGACAGTTTTTCTAACGTTATTTTTAATAGTGTGACTTACGTCAAGTTTGTCTAAAGAGTGTTCGATATTTTTAACTGTTAATACTATGTCATCTTTTGTGAAATTTTCTTTTACATTATAATTTGGACCCAATGAAACTACTCCAAGAACATTCTCCGGTATGTTAACATCTGAGAGGTTTTTTACTCATCTGCCACTATTTATTTTATGAGAATTGGAATTGCTGTATTTTTTTCTTAAAATTTCAAATTTATTATTGAGTTTTTTTGTTAGATTATCAAAAATTTTTTGGCTCTTTAATTCTGTTTTTGTCAAAAAATTATCTCTAGTGATATTATCAATTTTTAAATTATCAAGTTTTTTTCTAAGTGAATTTAAACTTTTGTATAAATACGATTTATGTACATGAATGTCCTTGATCTCTAGTTTCAATAAATATCGTGACTGTCCGGCGTTAGAGCGATAGAAGAGGTTTTGGAAAAACTTACTGCGGAAAGACAAACTATCCAGTCGTTCTTGGTTATTAATTTATAGTGACGTGGTGAGAAATCGTTGATTCTCCATCGGAGTAGAAAGTCACAGCGGGCGTTGGCAACCGCTAGCTAATGTCGAAGGTTGTTCCAGAGTTTGAGGATCTTTGTTATTTTGTACCTAAAGTCGGATGTTATTGACTTGAAGAAACTTCTTCCTGTAGAAGTCTGGTCGTTCTTCGATCGCAGACCGGGATTAATATTATATTGTGCACCCTCTATAATTCCTCACATATACACAGTAGAAGTAAAATACCGTTTGATGAAATTATTAAAATCACCCAATTTCTTTTTAATAATACATTTTTTGCCTTTGACAACAAATATTATGAACAAATTTTTGGCACACCCATGGGCTCTCCTATTTCCCCATTGTTTGCAGACCTTGCCATGGACGATTTAGAAATAGAATGTTTAAACGAATTAAAGTTAGTAAATAACTGTGAACCGCTAATTTACAAGAGATATGTTGATGACAACTTTTTATGTATAAAAAAAGAACACGATGAAATAGTTATTGAAGTTTTCAATTAATACAATAGAAATTTAAAATTCACTCATGAATTAGAAAAAAATAATTCTATAAATTTCTTAGACACAACAATTATTAGAACCAACAATAAATTAATCACTAACTGGTATCTAAAACGAACATGCTCTGGTAGATTGTTAAATTCTAATTCAAATCATACAATTCAACAAAAACGTAACATCATTTCCAATTTAATAGATAGATCAGTTTTACTTTCAGATAAAAGATTCCATAACGACAATATTAATAAAGTTAAAAGAATATTATTGGAGAACGATTACCCACAGAAATTCAAAGAATCATGTGTAAATGACCGACTTCGTTCAATTAGATTCTCTAAAAAGAAAACTAATTCAGATAAAAAAAGTCCCCTTCCTATGTAGCAGCCACTTCCACTGCCGAACGTAATATTATATTTTCATTCAAAACTGGTGAGAAAGAATATTTTATTGTTACTTCGTTAATTGTTTTGTACTTAAATTATATTATTTATTACGTGTTTTTTTGTGTAATAAATTTTTAGCCTGATCAGGCCAGTGAACCTAACTGGCGAAACGTCGCATAAAAAAAATATGTGGTGGATTTTGTGAATTTTCCTTTTTCCACTTCACTCTGGATTGGCCCTCAAATATCGACAATTTACACACATTTTTACTATTTCGAATGTCGCGCGCCTCAGTCGAATGACGCTGCGCTCTCGCCTTTACCCTCTCCGCACGCCTCGTTCCCCCGCCGCCGCGCTCGCGCGGGTTCCACCGAGTCGCCTCGCTTCTGCTCCGACTGCATGGTCGGCAGTTAACATGGCCACCATCTCACTTCGCTCGCGCTCGCCGTGGAACCGTCGCCCGCGTGTGCCCGCAAATCCTCGACCACGAAGCTCCTCGCCTGGAGCTTCGGGGAGTATCCGCGAGTGTCCGCAACAGTGTTTCGGGGCCAGGGCCGGGGCGCTCGGGTCGCCTTCCGGCCCACAACATCATGGCGGCGCGCAGGCTGCCCCCTCTCTAGAGCCATGCGGGGGAACATCGTCACCAGGACGACTCCCCAGGACCCTGGGGTGGCTGCCTGCTTGCCCGCCCCCAGTGTGAAGTGCTCCTCCTAATTGTGCTGGTGTTTTCCAGGGTCACTGCTATGGACTGCTGCCATCATCGCCAACTCCAGCTCCTCCAGGGACAGTCCAACAACAACAAGGGTCCAGCCGCCACTCCAGCGCCTCGACAAAAGGGGAAATGGATTAGTGGTCAGCTCAGGGACTGGAGCTGACCACCCAAGACCGGTAACCTCCAGCAGCGAGTCTCCCAGTAGGTCTGGACGATGGGTGAGCCCCATCGTCCCCAGGTAAACACTCCCCAAATCATACATTGGGAGTGATTCTATATCAATATTTGATATTTATGTTGCAGGGCTGGGCGGAGGAGGACCTGCTGATCACAGAGTCCTCTTCCAGGGCGTCAAGGGCTCTGCTCACAACATTCCTGGGGGGTACTCTTAGTGGTAGGCGGGTAGGTAGGCTAGAGGGGAGACCTCAGGCTCTCTTCAACAGAGCCCAGGCTCTCCCCGTCACAACCTTTTTGATGATTTTCTGTTAATTATAGATCATGAAAAAGAAAAATTCATTGTATTCATACTTGAACCTCAAAATTTCCTGTTTTGGAAAACGTGCAACTTGACATCTCTTTCATGTTCGTGATTGTTCGAATAAAAATACTATCTTTCGACTACATTTTGAAATTTAAAATTCTTGGATATCTTGATTTTTTCAAAAGTTATGAATTTTTAGTAAATGCATGCATATTCATCCAATTTTCTTCCAATATCTATTTTTTTAGATTTTTTTTCTGAGAATTGGGCTCTTTAGCCTGTATCGGGTCTTCAGCGATCGATAATGCCCAAATGTGGTGCTTAAAAGAGCGATACCCAGATCGGGTTAATTGCATTGAGGTTTTTAGGCAGGTCTCCTAGAAAATGATTGAATTCACGCGGTAGAAGCTCTTTCCTATCCTTTATCATAATTTGACTCTATTTACTCCTGTTTTAGTTTTGTTTCCTGTTTATGTAAATTCAATTTCATTCCGCGAATATGTCACCCGTATGGAAATATCATTTCCTTATTTTTTTAGGTAAATCCAAACTATAAAATGGAAGTCTTGGTTCGAATTACGCCATCTAAGCACGCACGCTGTGTCTTAAGTCCCGACGTTACATAGGAATTTAACTGGAAGTCCCTTTTAGGGATTGATAATCGCGCCGAAATATGAATAAGGTACATATTTTTGGACATTCGCGGATTTTCAATTGATTTTGTTTTTCGAGACAATTTAATTTTGATTTTGATTTTGGAAAATTTTATATTCAGCTTGGCCCTTTTTTGATTGTTTGGAATTGAGCATTGTTTCGCATTGAATTGTGACAAGGCTTGGCCTTTTACGTGAGTGATTCTCAAAATTATTGAAAAGTTTTAAGATTTAGTCTTTACTTATATGATTTCTATTTTCGACTTTTCGGGCTAAAGTATCCATCAATAGTTGAATTTATGGATTTATTAAAAAATTTGAATAATTTGGATTCTAAAGAGAACTTGGTTCCTTTCAAGTTAAGTTCATGAGGCTTCTCCTTCCATTTTTGAATGAATTTAGTGCTCAGACATTCGTGGTTTTCAATTCGAATTTTTTTCCAACTCTAATTTGAATATGTTTCAGAAAATGTTTGATGCTAACAGACCGCGAGATTTGGTGCAGGGGCAAGGTGCAGTATCATTATATAAATGAGTACTACGACATTGGAACAATTGGCATTAGGAAGATAGAATCAGAAAAAATGTAGCAGATGTATTTACCAAAAGTTTGTGCAAAGAAAAATTTGTAACAATGAGAAAAGCGCTAGGATTAATATAAGTTAATCCATTGCAATCATATGTTGTAAATTTAAGGAGGCGTGTTGTAATGAGTAAATATTGCAACACATGATTCAGAGAGTTAGAACCCGTGGCGTCATCTCTGGATAGAAGCGGGCGTCACAACGGTGAGGCCGAGTCAGCTGCGCGAGGCTGATCCCCACTCTCTCTAGCTGTATATTCCCAAGTAGAGATACGCTTTCCAACGTGTAGCCGATGAGATGTAGTTTGATTTATAAAATAATTGAGTTAAGTATAAAGAGAGATGTGCACCTCATTAATGGACCTATCTAGCGATTCCTCCTCACTCACCGGACCTCTATACATCAAGTATATCAGCAGGTATTGCGGAGATATTCCGGAATAACTCAACGTAATGCAGGGACTCACTGCGGGCCGTCAGAGACGTGTCCTTTTTCACGCGCCAAGTGCTCAGCTTCAACGGAGCACAGCTCGGTACTTTGGATGCACGTTTGACTATTAACGAAGGCGTGGAGTGCTGGATATACTCGTATTTATTACTTGACTTGACCGTAAATTGAGAGAGGGCGCGAAGACGTTACGAAGCTGGCAACACAATAGCTAGCCACCGCGTCCAGGAGCGTTGACCGCAGAAATCTGCAAATAAAGCAATTTCGCCATCGCCGGGTCGAACGCGATCGCCTTTGACAATGACGAAATAGCAAAATCGACAATAGTTCTGGCATTTTGCCAGTAGTCTTCAATCAAAAATCACTTATTCTTTGAATAAATTATAATTGCATATAAATTACATCAGACTATAAATAAATTATGTCGTTGGGATACGACACGGACCTTTATTTCCGTAATCTACTGGTCGAGAAATCATTGATATCCTGGTATCAGAACACTCAGAATTTTTCATTTTTCCATAGCATTTGTTTCTAGGTGGATGAAGATTAATGCAAGTTGAGGTTCAATTGCAATATTTTGAGAGAGCATACTTCTGAGGCACTTGACAGCGGCTTTTTTCCACCAGCTCCCCTACCATAAATTGAATTCCGAAAATCTGACGATGGATTCGTAATCAGTGACCTCGAAAAAACCCTTGAAATACATGGTATCCTAAATTTTATCAGAATCCACTATTCTTCAAAATTTTTGGTAGGCCATCATAGAGGCTCGATCTAGTATGAATCTCGAGAATCTGAGGCCGGATTCATAATCAGTGACCTCAAAAACTCATGTATGCCAATTTTCATCAAAATTCAGTATCCTATCTTAAAAGGGAGATAGCGAAAAGTATCGAATTGAAGGTCGTTGGCCAATCAGATTGATTCAACACCTTTATTCGGCTTCTGATTGGTCGTCTCGAAAGCAGCGGTGGTTGTTGCTATGTTCAGAGCGGTCAGCTTGTTTTGGTTAGGATCCGATACGTCACCGCGCGCGCGGTACGCGCGCTAAACGCAGCTTCTAGTTTTTTCAAATTTTCGGTCAGCAATCTTGAAGGTTCTAATTTAAATTTCGAAAATGTGAGGCCGGATTTGTAATCAGCTACCTCAAAAACCTGATAATACCATTTCTTATCAAAAACCATCGATGAAAAAAATTTTTGATGTGAATAGTTTACTTCCAAAATATCACGTCACGACGTGGATCAAGTTGTCTTATTCAGAACTGAATACCTGTATACCCATATGCGCATACAGACAAACGCATGTATACCACATTAACCCGAAAGTCGGAAAAACTCCGAGGGCTAGAACTGCTCTTGGAATGGCACTTTTTATAGAAGTAAATTTGGAACAAAAAGTTCTTACTCCCTAGCGACGGTATGACGTGATACTTAAAATGGTAGAAATGTACAAGTTTGTTCATTATGCTATAAAATAGCTTGATTGGCAGTTGTAAGGATTAATTCTCACCAGAGCTAAGTAGTGTCACCATGGAAGCTTAAATGAATATGCCTTCGCTCCCAGTCATATAATCATTAATTCTAAATAGAAGAGAATGAAATGCTATTTCCATGTTTTGATCACAGCAGCTGGATATTTGGAAGCAAAGTTAGACTTACATCTCTCATGTTGAAGGTTATTTCAAGGTTTCGGCTGAAGTGACTTGCAAACTCAGGATAAAGAACTAGAACATCGAGTAAATCATCTCGATTGATCTTATGTAAGTCACAATAAGTTAGAGCACATACGTCACAGGATGACTTGCCAATTGTAGGATGAATGCATGGGTTCTCGCCAAATATATCTTCTTTACTTAGTATAGCCATGACGATATCGTTCTTGAGGATTTCAATGCTTCCACGAGCTATGAAATAAAGGGAAGTTAAGACGTCACCTCGATGAACAAGTGTATCACCTGGTGGTGCATGAGTAGTTTTGAATTTCAGTGACAACGCTCTGTAAGATTTGAATATTTTCAATTGAATTAATACAAAACTGGATTACGAAATAATTTAATTTGATAATTTTCTCAGGAATAATTTTGAGTAGATTCTTTCTATGATGCTTTTTGGACAAATGATGATAGAGCAAGGAATTCTAATATCTGTCAACGGAGTAGAATAATCATATAGATTGGGTATTCAGTTTTTGATAGATGCCTCAACATGATAATTGTATTTGGAGAACTGAGAGAAGATGGTGAGAACACACCGTTCTCGAGGGTCCTATCCCATGTGTCTAATAACCTCTTGAAAAAGAGCATTTTGGTTCATCTTGATCGGGAAAGTCAAACCTTCATGTTCAACTCTAACAGGTAATAAAATCATAATATCTTTCCAATATTTGAGGCGGTAACCATGAATCATTCTTGAGTGATAATTTCTATTGGACGTCATCTTTCTTCAAAATTATGACCGTAAATGATCACCTCTGAATATTTGGGAGGAATATAGGAGAGAGCAACCAGTTCATTGTAGATGCATGCAAAATATTCATTCATGAAATTTCCAAGAATAAAATGAATTTATCAAATAATTATTCAAAAGGAATTGGCCCATAGGTATATGAGAAATTGCCCTGGCTAGCGAACCTACCAAACCAAGTGCATATGAATCAGGGATTTTTTTCATGATTTTAGAAAAACGAATCAAAAGTGGCAAGTGATGGGAAGTTTATTAAAATTGATTTTTAAAATTAGTATCGCCGAATCGATTTTGTCTGTTACTACTGATTTGGGAATGATCTTTAATGAGCGATTACGAATCTCAGCATGGTTTTTGGGATCTGATATTGTGAAGGCTGATAATAAATACCACAAGGAACGTCATAAAACTTGAACTGATAAGGAGATGCAACTTATACAATCAGTTATATATCAAAAGGCTGGAGGAAACATAACCTGTGAACACGATAATCATTCCAAAACTTCCTTCCCGATTCTTAGAAGTAACTGAAAGTCTCATTTTTCCGCGGCGAATCAAACGAGTACAGTCGAAGTCGTTTATCTTCCGAACTAACTCAATCGTCGTCAAAAAACGGAGCAATTTTCGCCACGGCTGCTCGACGGAAGAACATCGAGTTCGATTGAACCACCGGGAATACCACAAATGAAGTCGGTTTGTTAATAAACGAGTGGTGTCCCAATGAAAACATCGTTGATTCTCGAATAACTAATGTTAAGACTGGGCCTTACTGTAATATTGGTAAAAATGTTGTAGATGAGACATGACCACCCTTCAAGAAATTCAGTAGAGGATATGATATAGTTTACAAAAACTTCTGATTTAGTCTTCTAATTCAAATGGCTTCCACCATATTCTATGATCTCTCAATTGTTAGGATTGCATTTTTTCCTCTCCAAATGAGAGATCATATATTTGTGGGAGAAAGATCCATTGTCGATGCAGCAGTAATAGACTTTTACCTTTACATAGGGAAAAATGTAGTTACAGTGAGTTATGATTATACCTGAATTTTTTCAAAGTTTTTGTTTTAATTTTCAGCAAATAAATGCGATATCTATTGCAGGGAAAGAGAGGGTGTTGAAGAGCTGCTGCTATATTGAAGACGGAGCAGTGATTCCTCCAAAAACTGTTGTGCCTTCTTTCAAAAAATTCGCTGGGAATCCAGCAAAATGTGTTGAAGATCTACCAGAGTGTACATTAGATTTAATGTTAAATTTTACAGAAAATTATTACCAGCTTTTCCTACCAGCGAAAGTGTAATGAAAATAGATTCAGAAAAGCTCATTTTGTTATTTATTTCGTGACTACATGATAGGCAAAGGAATGACGAATAAATTCGGGCTTGGTGAACTATCCCAAATCCAGCCCGGGGAGCGTGGAATTTTTTTCTCGCAATATCACTTTGGAATAGTCCACCAAGCCCGAATTTATTCGTCGTTTGAAATATGTGGACGTTAAAAAATGATTATTCGATAGGCAAAGATGTATAATAGTCTTAACTTCTTCTCAAATTATTATTTCACTTGAGGCTGGTGTTTATAAATTTTCTCACAATATCAAAAGTCTCAATATCATTTTAAGTTGTTAACTAAAACCCTAACCAATTTTGCATCAATAATAAGAATCTTATGCGAATTATTTAATGGAGGAAAGCTGCATGCATTTACACATTCTCAATTCGCACATTCACAATTTTTTATCAAAAGATTCACAAATGTTCTCAATTTTGGTTGATACTTACAGATTTTTTAAAAAAAAACATAGATAGAGATTATAGTTTGTGAATCACACAATACTTACAATGAGAGTATCAGACCTTCGGGTCACTGATCTGGACCAAACTTTGTACGTATGTTCTCTGGGACTATAGTGACCATACGCAAGAAGTTTTAGCTCCCAACGCTCCCTCAGTCTCAAGATATTAACACTGTAAGCTTAGTTACCTTTATATGTATTAACTTCATAATGATTTCACACTTTCTTTAGTCACTTGAGAACCGGTTCACCAATCTTGACCAAACTTCCAGCATTTCATTTATTGAATGAATGATTAATAAAACTATCATAAAATGATTTTTACCAATCATTATTAATATTATTATTAATCATTATTAATATTGAGAAAAAAAACTGACAATTATTCACTGAATTTTTAATGAATTAAAATATGTATGATGAATGAATAATTATTAAAATAATAATTTTTTGGGCTTGAATTAATAAATTATATATCAATAACTAATCTACGAGTAGTGGAAAATAATTTTATCACTGCTATAGTCATGGTGAATGGTCTTCAACATGTGATTGGTGTTTGAAGTCGATAATAAAGATACTGTGGTTACCATGGTGGTCTTTGGTAAACACAATCATCGTCTGTTCAGTTAAACGTGATACACTGAGTCACTAACTTACAGTTTGATCTATTGAAAGTAAAGTTTTTGTATCAATTTCAACAGTCTTCTACAGTGTAGGAATAGATTAATAAGTTCATCGTGTGCGACTGCTGGATTTTCAATGTGATGGGGAGACAACGAATTTCAGATAAGTACTTTTCCAACCTATCTTTTTGAATATGTATATCCTGTAAGAGTTTGTTTCTTTGTGGCTAATTAGTATTTCAGGTGAGCTGTACAGGCACGTCAGGGACAGAAATCTTATTGAAAGCAGCGAATAACTGTACGTAGAAAAATTTTGTTATTTTTCTCATATGGTCTCATTTTGGACAACAAGTGTTCAGAATTGAAGTTCTTGCAGATGAAATTTAATTCCGACACTCAATTATCATCGAATTCTAATGTATATGCGTCACTTGTGCTTGGATACATGTTGCCATTGCTTCAGTATCCAAGCACAGAGTAAAAAGTCGTAAACCGTGGCTTTTATTCATTTTTCTCATGTTATACCCTAGACGAGTAAGACATGAAAGTGAATATTGGTAATTATGCATGTATTTATTCATTCTCTATTTGTTTCAGGATTAATTAAGCTGCAGCGTCCAGGATTCAGTGTTAAAGTGCAGTGTAGTGAGTGTCAATGCGTCTCAGATGACATGTTGTCATTTGCGTCAAGATTACGCCTCCAACCCAAGGTATTCAAATTAATATTTTGAGAGTTTAGAAGTGTTTGACTCTAGGACTGTGGGGACAGCCTATTCTTGGGCCAAACTAACATCAATAAAAGTTTGGTCAAGATTGGTGAACCGGTTCTCAAGTGACTAGAGTTAGTGTGAAATCATTATAAAGTTAATACATATAAAGGTTTTTTCTTTTATTTATTAAGCATTTTGAGCCTCAGAGAAGCAATTTGCTACAAAGTATTGAAGTATACATATCTGTTACAGAGGGTAATATTTCAATTGTCTACATTCATTTTTCAACTAACATTATACTTTCAATTGACAGAGTTTCAAAAAATTCATAACACACATGCAGGCCTTTGTGTCTGGTTTGCGATAAGTATTTCTACGCACATCGCGCGGTAGGTTATAGCCCAGACACTTCAATTTATTCAATAGCGTTTTTCTGTGTGTTTTGTAGAGTGCACACTGCCAAAGAACATGGTTTATGTTCTCATTGTATTCGTTACATTTACATAGTGGTGAGTTTACAATTTTGACTCTTGCTAAGGACTCGGCTAGACTATAGTGATTGGACCTGCATCTATTAATGGAAACAATCAATTCTCTTATTAGTATTTTTCCAGAAAACCAAGGTTTCTTTTTCGTATTATGATAAAGTTGGAAATGCTTGTTGCCTTTAACTAAAGCCTGTTCTTGTAGAGTGGCGAGCACTTTAGATCGTTCGGAACGTTTAAGAAATTCAAAGTAATCGGTATAAGGAATGGTGATATTGGTAGATACAGTTTCTGTTGTTGCTAATTTGGCTAATTTGTCAACTCTCTCGTTTCCTTCCTTCTATACCTGAGTGCGATGGTATCCAATAAAATCTGATGTTTGTATTGTATTGGTTTGGAGTTAAGAACTCATTGTACTTCATTTTGATTTCTAATATGATTGGGTTTGTTTTTACGTTTCTTTTCGTTAAGTTGAGTAATTGTAGTGCACTGAGGGAATCGGAGAAAATGAGAAAGTTGAGTGATTTGTTCTGTGAAGCCAAGTCTATGGCATTTCTAATTGCAAAACATTCGGCTGTGAATATCGACGCGTTTTTGTCCAGTGTGATTTTCTTTTCGTGGTGTAGTTTTTCGCATAAACAGGCAGCTCCAACACCTTCTGAGCTCTCATTTTGCTTCCATCAGTGTATACATCTACTGCCAAGTTGTCTCTGTTCAGGTTTTGGGCCATTAGATTGGCCTTGGACGGATGCCTCTGTAGTTCTATGCCAAATGCTCTATTTATTGGGATAGGAGTAGTGATGGTGCAGTAATCATAATGGTTGATTGCGAAGTTTTTTTCAAAGGAAATAATGTTTTTGTGTGCATTTAGTTTCAATATGTCTTCAATACAAGTTTGTAAAATATTTTTCTTCTGAACATTATATTTGTCGCTAATGTGTGAGAATCTAATTATAATTTCTGATGTGAGTGATTTTTGGGTTGAAAGATTTTTGATTAGGAACCAGTAGCATGAGGATTTCGCACGGTCTTTCAGAAAACTCAATTTTGATTCACTCAATAAAATATTTGTTGGTGTAGAC